>VWYH01009371.1:432933-519193 GCA_013399365.1 Pampusana beccarii
CCTCTTCCAGATGCCCAATTAAAAATGAGACAGACAGTGCTATTCTGGCTTAACATCAGACTCTGTAGTAACCACAATATTAATATCTCATAACAATGAGTACAGGAGATACATAAATAATATGCAATATACATATTATTTCCTAAATACTGCACATAAATAATGTATATGTATATAAATAATAGATATGCATATAAATAATGTGTATGCACATAAATAATATGCCATTAATTACAACTAAAAATGAAAAGCATCCACAGCGCTCAGTGCGATCACTATGAATTCTGTGAAGTCCTAGAGACCTCTCAAACCTAGAGAAGTCTATTAAAAATACTGTTGATAAAGCTAAAGATGACACATAGGCAAGGACTGTCAGGTTAGTGAGGTTCGTTGTGAAATCACTAATAAGACACAGTGAGTTTCCGTTTTCTTAGTCAGAAATCTTCAACCTCAAGCAGGTTCACAGGCCGCGTGCCACACAGGTCCCCTCCGCAGGACCCGGCAAACAGGCGTTGCTGGACACNGTTGATAAAGCTAAAGATGACACATAGGCAAGGACTGTCAGGTTAGTGAGGTTTGTTGTGAAATCACTAATAAGACACAGTGAGTTTCCGTTTTCTTAGTCAGAAATCTTCAACCTCAAGCAGGTTCACAGGCCGCGTGCCACACAGGTCCCCTCCGCAGGACCCGGCAAACAGGCGTTGCTGGACACGCAGCCAGCGCAGGAAGCACTGAACGCTCAGACTCCCTGCAGAGGTGGCAGCCAGGGTAGCTCTTAGACAGAAGGAGTTCGAGGACAGAAAAGATGTCTTAGATTCCATTTATGAGAAAACTAATAAATACGATCTGTCTCTTCTAGATGAGATCATAGAATCATAGAATAGTTTGGCCTGGAAGGGACCTTCAAAGGTCATCCAGTCCAACCCCTCTGCAATGAGCAGGGACATCTTCAACTAGATCAGGTTGCTCAGAGCCCCGTCCAGCCTGGCCTTGAATTTTCCAGGGACGGGGCATCTACCACCTCTCTGGGCAACCTGTCCCAGTGTTTTACCACCTCATTGTAAAAAAATTCTTCCTTCTTTCCAGCCGGAATCTCCCCTCTTTTAGTTTAAAACCATTACCTCTTGTCTTATTGCAACAGGCCCTGCTAAAAAGTCTGTCCCCATCTTTCTTATATGCCACTTTTACGTACTGATAGGCTGCAATAAGGTCTGCCACATTCCTTGGCACAGCTACTCTCTTTAGCACAGATTTCTACAGAAATGAGGAGTGGAGGATCATGTTGCACGTATCTCTCTACCTCTTTATCTCCCAAATTAACCCATGGCCCAATTATCGAAAATTTGGCAGGGGAATAGAGACCTCAAAGGTACTACCTTCCTCTTCATTTCCTATAGATACATAGCGAGGCATATAAAGCAGTCTGCACGGTAAATAGCTGAGACTCTATGAGAAACACTCCATCTAGGAGAGAGATGCTCTGACTGACCAAGTGCAGGGGAATACTCTTTGGGACTCGTTTGCTAAAAACACATTGGAGAATCTGAATGCAACACACGCATCAGCAGGAAGCCAGGCTTCCTGCTGTGTGGCTGCTAAACCCACCATCTGCATACTGAGCACACAATACAGAGCCTGATCTCTTCGGAGACCTTGCCTGACAACGGTGTAAGCAATAAACACAGAAAGATCCAGGCCAGTCTGTCAAACAGAGCTGATCTAGGTCTAGCTATCACCCCTACCATTTCAGGCATTTCTCAGGGATGCTGTAAACAACTGCACTTTATAAGCTACCTCTTAACCTCTGTGACCTGCTCTAAGTCTCTCTCCAGGAGCTAACCCACATCTGTAATTCTTCCTGCATCATTTAGTGGCTAGAAGATGCTAAGTTAAATGCTATAGCAAGTCTCTTTTGATAACAAGTCTCTTTAGTGTCAGCTCCGTTCCCAGGACTTTACCACCAAACACCAAAATTGTCATGGCTCCATTTATGTTTGGATGACGAACCTTCCTATCAAAAGGAGAATGTTTCAATGTCTCATTGCCTCAGTAATAACAGTCAAGTTTGCTGAGTTTCACAGAGTGCTTCAGAAATTCCAGAGCCAGCTCAAAAAGAATCAAATTCGTGTTAACCAAGATGTTTGAAGGGAAGGGCACAGAATGGTGTGCATTTCTCTCCTCACCCTGAAGCTGAACACAGCTGAGTGGTGCACATAACTCAAAGAGATTGAAATGCAATTACTACGCTTCTCTATTTTTTACCGCTCCTTATAATTAATTCCTTTGTTTCGCTATCTTGAGCAACGTTACATTAAGGATACATAAGAATGTCATTTTCGAAAGATCTCTAATTATCTTGTGATGTTGAGTTAATAATTCAGGTGACTTGAGTTATGGCTCTAAGCAAGGGTCTTGAGAAATGAATCTCTGATAAGCATTCAGACAATTTCCCTCAAGTTAACCCAGGCTGGCACTGCAAGAAAAACTACCTTGCACAGTAAGGAAGGGTGAAACATTCCTTTCAACTCAATAAATGGGGACCAAAGAGCAATATCAGTATTAGCAACAGACCAAAAATTGCCTTGCATGTTGATTACCCTTTGTCTTTTAAAGGGATAAAGACCTTTTTATTCAAGGAATTGAATACTGGAACAAATACAGGTGCCAGTATTCACCAATGTATAACCATCCTAACTGGCTAACAGGAGACAAGTCTGTCCAGAAAGCAGAAAGCCTGGTAAACTCCAATGCAGTGAGTCAGCCAACATACATTTGTTTCTATAAACATTAAAGGACTAAGAGACCCTGTCAGAAAGAAAGAGAATTTAAAAATAATAACAATAATAAATAACAGCAAAGATGAATACAGCAGAATCCCATTACAATAAACTAATTTGCAGACAAGTGATGGAAAATACCTGAAGATGACACATGCACAGCCCTGATATTGATCCTGAGGACTGTCAGTAGGAGAGGGGTAAAATTTTCACTCTTGTCATCTGCCCTTTCTTGTAAAGGATGAGCTATTAGATACTGATAGCAGGTGTGGTTGTATCAAAGGTACATGGAGGGAACATTAACGATTACCTCTACATGCACTCACAAACAAGGACAAACCCTCTGATTGTTTTGAGGTGTTCATGGAAAACTTTGGGAACAGAAAGCAACAAGGGAGAGAATTTGAATGAGGCCACTAAAGTGGACTTCGATAGCCAGCAGATTGTTAGGACAGGATCTGAAGGGTGGTCTGAGAATGAAAGACTTTGAACACACGGACTGTATTTGCCAGGCTATAACTACATGACTGATATTCCAGGATCAATATACCCCATTTCTCCAGCACCTTAGAAAATCGCTCAAATGCAACCTCAAGAGAGTGAGATGGTCTAATTCATCATCACTATATCTGACGTTATTCAGCTGGGAATTAACCTACACATAGTAACTTCTTAGGCTGCGTAAGGTGTTTACAGACTTTTATAAATGTCCAGGATAACATGTTAAGGATCCAAGAGATAAGAAAACTTTCCATCTTGGTAAATGAAACATAAACAAAAAGGAATAGGGTTCCTTCAGCTTTTCAATTAAGCATCAAAATACGTACATTCTCAAACTTTGTGAGAAAATACTGCAAAAATGAAGAAAATTGGATCTCCCACTATATTGTGCCAATATAAGGAGGACAGAAAATAGCTTAGAAAACATTAAAAAATGTCTCACAGAATGGCAAGCCCATAGAGATAAAGGAGAGCTGATGATTAGCACAGATGAGGTAAAGAACATCCTTGGAAAATTTTATAAAAACCTGGGCATCACAGAGTAATACTAAAAAGAATAATAGAACAGCAAAGAAAATTATTATTGCAAAGACCTGTATTTTCTTTATTTAAAAACACAAAATAGATAGTGTCTGCATAGCTTGTATTGCAGAAAGGAGAAGCAAGGCTTTTACAGGGTTTTTAAGGTGTGCATTCGTTTATTTATTTAACAAAATCAACAATGAGAAGTAGATCAAGTCCTCTTTAATAGCAGCTTGGATGGTTCAGATACCTAAAGAGGGGGGAAACGGGACTAGCTGCTTTCCGCATGAGCCGATTTTATTAACAAATGTTGACACAGAGATTCTTGCCAATATGTTTGGCAAATAAGAAGCAGTAAGTATATCAGGTTATGTGCAGCCAGATAAACCAGGATTTGCAGGTTTCTGACTTTCTGTGGAGTGCAGTAAGAAGACCCTTGAGCAATACATAATTTTCAGAAAAAAAGGATTTCAGGGTATTGTAGGCTCCGTCTACATGACTACTTACCCAGTTCTTATGCACCAAGAAGAGGGTGATAAGCTGTCTTTGTGGTGTTTGATCCCAGACATTCAACAGCATATCAGTATATGCGTAGTAAACACCAACCGCATGCTTGCCTAAAGCAGGAAAAAAAAAATCTTTCGACCAAGCAGAAGGGCCAGTGAAGTACATGGACTGCAGAAAACAGCATCATTGAGGATTTTAATTTCTGCCTTAAGGATTGCAGAATTTCTCTTTTAGGGAGTGAAATAATCTTAAATAGATTCAAGTTAATAAAAAATACCTGGCAGAGTGCTTTCTGTCCTACTTTAAGGCATGTATCTGAACCGTGAAAACTCTTGCCACAGCTACATCCTAGACCCTCCCACATGAAGAATAAATGTTGGATTCGACCCAGATCACAGTTTTATACAAATAATTGCTGCTTTTTGTACAACATTCCCGTTCTTCTTGAAAGCAATAACATCCCAGATAGATCTCAGGTCTGCTTCAATTTCTATTTCACTGCCGATCTGCCAGTCATCCACACTGCCCGAAGGGGTAGTTCACTTGAATCTGGGGTAAATCAGGCAGTACCCAGCAATGAAACTCGATGTTTGAGAATTAATCACATGTTTCATTCCAGTCACTTGAGATTGTCCTCCAGCAGCTTCCCAGGATGTCTTCTGACCCATTGATCTCCTTGCTATTGAACAGCATAAAGTCAGTGTTACAGGATTTTTCGGAAGTAAAACAAGAATTGCAACCAATTCAATTCTGAAATCTAAATGTGACTTACCGATCAAAATATTTACACCACAGAACTCTAGCAAAATGGTATTTTATAAGTCATGTTAGGTAGTAATCCAAAGAATGTGAAGCCCTTCTATGTCTCCTTATAATTAATGTGTCTGATATTTTGAGAATGAATGAGTAATATGATGTTTTGGAAAGAAACAATTCCAATAACAGATAAGGATATTCTTTCGGCCCTAACCCATGCATGAGAAACAGGCACAGCCACTGTTCTTTCGCTTTACTATTCCTGAATAATACTCTATGCCTCTACCAGGAAGGCGACAAAAGTACAATCTATTGACTTACTGAATTGTTAGTCAAATTTAATATTGTTGATTTCATTTTTAGTAATAATTTATTCTGTGACACAGATGCTCATTAGAATCTTCTTCTGGCAGTGATGGTTACAAGCACAAGTCTTTATTTAATGATCTGGTCTTCCCCTGGGAATATTCCCAGCATTAAAATTCTAGTCAGAGCTACCAAGTACTTTTGATAAATCCAGTGTATCCACAAACATCTTATTAAATTCTGTTAAACTGACATTTGACATTACCAAAATGTGTTGCTTTCTTTTAAACAACTGTGCAGGCCAGGTTCTTGGAGAACAGCACTGTGTTACTGTACCCATCATTCAAGCATCACCCTACATGTGCCTGGAGACTCTCTGCTCTCTGCGCACCTAAGACTGCATCAAGGCAAAGGGTAGGGCATGTCTACTCGGCTGGAACAGAGAACGATGATCTGACGCATTGGGAGCACCACAATGAGATGCCAGAGCTGTGTCCCCGTGTAGCACTTGCCTATGGGAGGACCAGACTTGGTGCTCACGAGTGAAGCAGCCAAGAAGCACGGCTGAACCGCAGCACCGTGTGACTGCAAGGGACCTGGCAGCTCAGGTGAGCAGGACCCATCGTGGTGTGCGTGCAATGTGCAGTGCTGGTAACACACCAAAGTCCATGCTGGAAATCCAGGATGGAGAACAAAGCTGAAGCAGAAAACTGTTGGAAAAGCTTAACCCACCTGGAGCCTGTACTTCCTGTTTCAAAGGAGAATCCCAGATTTAGGCTGTTATAAACTTTTTATCATGAAAGTTGGCAGGTACTGCAGGACCTTGTAAAGAAGGCGCTAGTGTCTTCCAGGAGCTGGGCTGCCCAAAGCTGCTCAGTGGAGCTTTCATTCAGTGGGAGAACTCAGCAACTGCAGGAATAAGATGAAGCCAATGATGAGCATCTACAGAAATTTCACTGAGATTTTTTAAGCAAAGATTTTAAAATATCAGTTCACTCATGGTCAAGGGTGTTTAGAAAAATTACAGTCTTTGCATGGTGAGGCCTTTTCTGAAGCTGTCACAGACTGACCCAAGCCACTTGGGCTGAGGCTTTGCTCCCATTTGCACAAAGATGCTCAGGCTACTGCGCCATTTCACCACAAGTTTCTGTATGCTTTAACCATACTTCCATGCTAAAGTTTCTTGTTACCTTGAAAAGAAAACACGGATTTCACAAACAACTGATTAAATCACTGCACTAAGTGAAGCCAGTTAAGGTTTCTCTCAGATATTTTCAAAAATTTTGGAGTCTGCTGTCTGTCATAGGCATAAGCACAGAAATTTCACCACTGTGTCTGGAGAACAGTTAGTTCTTTTATGAGCTTCTGGTCTTCCGTTCAGTTTATCCAACTCCATCTACCCTTTTTTACTGCTGTATTCTGAGGCATTACAAATGACTGGGAAGATGGGACTAGCACAGGTAGTATCATCTTCAGCAGTAGAATAGCAGATAAAAGTTTCTGTAATTTTATCTTTTTTTCAGTGAGAAAATGTGTGTGATCCTTTGCTTTTCAATAAAGGTGTTCCAATTACTTCATTTTAAATCATATTCAGACTGCATAAAATACAGCCCTGAAAGCTTCAGTTAAAATAGTTGTGCTCCTCTGGAGCATTTACTTTGATCATGACCAATGGTAATAACAAAATTAAGGAAAATCCTTTGTAAATAGTCGTTGCTTGTGAAATCATGATTCTTACAATACTAATGCAGAGCACCAGACCCTCCTGCTTCCCTCCCCTCCCAACAGTATTTTTCCTAAGGTAGAAGGTGTAAAGCATTTTTTTACTATTCTTCCCAGTTACATTAAGAGGAGGTAATAAAAAAAATAAATTACACTTTCATTATCTTATTGTACTTGCTTCACATTCCAAGAAAGAAACCGAGAACATTCCTCAGACTAGGTTATATATGAATAAATAATATACATAAGATATATGAGAAATACCCGAAACAAGCCAGAGCTGCTTCATCTCAGAACATTTTTATTAACATGACATTCAAACTTTGCTCTTTCCCATCATGATCTCAGTATTATAAAGCAACACATAAAAATGACTATCAGAAAGAAACCTTGGGGGAAATGAAACCTTTTTGGGATGGCATCCTACCTACTCCACCAACCTCCTTTCTCCGGGTTTGGTGTGGTATGTGTGGCATGTGAGCAAATAAATCTCTTTTTTTCAGTGCTACCCTAGGAGGGGTGTCAGGCGATAAATCTGCTCAGGGTTGAAGCAGGAGGCCCATCTCCGGGACACACTGAGGTAAAAGGATGCGCAGCTGGGTCTGGGAGTCACCAGGACCTGCTTAGAATCACAGAATCATTTCAGTTGGAGTAGACCCTGAGGATCATCAAGTCCAACCATAACCTATCCTAACTCTGGCACTAAAGCATGTCCCTAACAACCCTGTTTAAATGCCTTTTAAACACCTCCAGGGATGGTGACTCTACCACTTCCCTGGGCAGCCTGTTCCAGTGCCTGACAACCCTTTAGGTGAATAATTTTTTCCTAACCTCCTCCGGCACAACTTGAGGCCATTTCTCTTGTCCTATCACTCGCTACCTGGGAGAAGAGACCAACACCCTCCATGCTACAACCTCCTTTCAGGTAGTTGTAGACAGCGATAAGGTCTCCCCTCAGCCTCCTTTTCTCCAGGCTAAACAGACCCAGCTCTCTCAACTGCTCCTCATCAGATTTGTGCTCCCTCCAGGCCCCTCACCAGCTTTGTCACCTGCTCTGCACTCTCTCTAGTGTTGGTCCAGCTTCCTCCTGCACCTGTGCCCCTACAGCTCCTGCTGCTTGGAGGGGGTCAACAAGGAGAAGGAAGACCTCAGCCATTTTACTGATGGTGGCTTTTTCATCAGCCTGCAGGACCGCTGTGGTTTACCCAGGAATGTGTACGATGAGATGACAGGCACCATGCGGGTGCCACCCTAAAACACATCCCTGCTATCTACTGAGGGGACCACCCATGGAATAAAACCCACTGAGTTTGAAAGGATGCCAGTGGTTGAGCATGATAACTAAGTGTGAAGTCTGGCTGAAGACTTCCGTTGCGTGTGGGCAACAGGACCAACAGATATTGACATCACATCTCTGCAACAGCTCAAAGCAAAGTAATCATTCGGACCAATTACTGTTGAAGCTTAGAAGAAAGTAGCTCTGCATTTCATTAATTCCATCACCCATCTAGGTTCACAGTCAGGTAAAACAACTGAATTAGTTCATCCAGCATCAGGACGACTCAGTTTTTCCCCAAGGGAATTAGATAGTCATCGCTCATAAAAATGTTACATTTGAGAACAAGCCCAATCCAGGATTTACAATGTTGGTCTGTCTGACTGTGGGCACACTGGAATTCACTGCTGTTTATTTTAGTTTTAATATCCACAGTAATCAAGAAAATTATTAAATTAATCCACTGGGAAGGAAATTAAGCAATCAGTACATTTCAAGATAATGCCACCTCTAAGAATATGCTAATAGAATAGAAGACCTCTTCACCGTCTTGCACATTTGTCCTTGATATGGCATAGTGACCTGTTCAGATATTAAAAAAAAATTCCATGAGCTCAGTACACAGTTGCGTACAGAATGTTCTGAGGTGCCAAAAAATTATTTAGGACCTATTTCTCAAGCGCAACTCCGGAATTTTCAACAGTGTCTTTGTTTTAAGCTGATATTTTACTGAAAACAAGATCTATCCATATAATGAATGGGACTATTTGTGTATTTGACACCTATAAAGTGTTTTCTGTAATATTTTTACTGGGACAGTGTTATGCTAAGGATTAAAAAAACCCTTAAGATTTCACCATAAAAAGTTTATGGAGTCATCCAATTGAAAAGCTATGCAAGAGCCAGTAATGATCACTGTCTGGGAAACAAGTGCAGATAATTAAGGAAAACAATTCCTCGAGTTTTATGTTGACATTCATTAGAAATTAAGTTGACTTAAGATGATTAAAGCACAAAATAATTTTCAGCAGTAGAGCATTCTGCAAATTGTAATCATACAGTGATTGTACCCTGGTTTTGACCAGGTCTGGAAGTTTTTCTTGGCAGAGAAATCCCCAGCCTTTTCAACACAAAATGGAGAGGAGAGGGCTGTTCAGCCAAACATGGTGAACAAACATTAAGTAAGAGGAGCTCACTTAATGTGGAAAAGAAGGTGGCACTACTAGGTCAGCAAGAAGATTATAGAAGGATCAGACTGTCTTTATGTTGCTTAGCCAGACAGTCACCGTAAAAGGAATTGGCCAAGCAAGCACCTCATCTAGTACAGTTATTTTTTTATTCCAGTTCAGCAAAGCATCAAATTCATTCTTAAACACATGCTCTAATACTTTGCTGTGTTGTGGCTATTTGGATTCATATTTTGTCCTGCAGCTTCTAGTTTTGCAAATTTAAGCATGCAAGCTCATCTGTATGCTGAAACCTGTGCCACAGTTGTTCCAAATTAATCTGTAGCTAAATATGAAATAACCAGTCTTGTTTGTATGTGTAATAATCACAGAGGTAGTTTTGCAGTCAGCTGCCTGTTTGGATATAAATACCATCAAGAGGCAAAAAAATAAGTAAAGATTTTGAGAAACCATAGATGGTGTGAAAAGGGGCAGAAAAACAGTGAAACAGAATAGTAATAGATTTTTCTAGTTCAGAAGAGAATGTACATAAGTGCTTAGTTGTATATGCTTAAGTGGAGTTATGCAAGTGCTTAAATTCAGACATATTCTCTAATATATTTCTGGATGTGTCAGAATGGGGGCTTTTTCTATATGAAAATTAAATTTCAGACACATAAAAACATTATCAGCCATAAGCTGCTAGATATTGTGACTTAATGTTTTCTCTTTCTTTGAAATACAGGTAATGGCTCCCGTGTCTAGACACTCTGTGCAGAATCTGGCTCTTTGATAAGGATCCTGTACTGTAATTTGCATCCCCAGGACTGTGCTCGATGCTGCCACAAAAGTAAACTCTGGTAGCTGGAGCTTCTGGGCAAAGGCACAACTAAAAACTGGATGTTGGTTTCAAAATTAAGTTTTGCAGCACTGACATTTTCATTCAGATTAATAGCAAAGCAGTTCTTTTAACAATCAAATCAATAATTCACAGGGTAGTACAGATACCACTTTGGTTTACGCTACAGTTTTCATTGGATTATTCATGGCACTGGATCAGGGGCTGCTCTGAAAAGCTTTTTGTTGCTGCCTCTGCTTATATATGAAAATACCACTTCAGGCTATTTTGACTACCCACTCTAAGCAGCCTCTTCATGGAAAAGAACAGTAGGATCTTAGTATTGTTAACAGTAAGGACTGAAAGGCACACTATAATTACGTGAGCTGTGCAATCAATGAAGAAAAGGTAATTAAAGTAAGTGTAATATGCAAAACGTATATTCTCTTCATTCATTTTGACAAGTGATTTTTCCAATCATAATATAGCAGGCTGATCTGGTGAACGTATTTTGTATTGTGGAAATCAGAAGACAATGCTATAGCATCAAAGGGTCGTATTTAAGTTTCTATTTTTATGTGTATTTAAAATTGAGTCTAAAGAGCAATAACCAGTTAATGAGTTTTGCTTAGGGGATAACCAGCAGCAATAGATTCCACTGGAAATCCCAAAGGATCCATGAAAAGATGATGTCTCAGCCTGGGCTGCTGTTGACAGGCAATTCTGCTGGTCTGCCATCCACCCTTGCTCACTGCTGGGGATCCCCTAGGATGGACGGTGTGAGCACAGGTGCGGGCACGTCACAAGAAGAGCCAGGGGCCACAAATGCATTTGCAAAGAGCAAGTTTTATTTTAGTTGCCTCTCTACTGGGTGGACCTCCGAAGCAGCACCTGAGCTCCCATGCAGAGGTAACAAGTGGGGATGCAGGTGCTGGTAAGTTCAGCCCTGCTGGAAGATCACTGGGCCTGCTGAGCTCGCCTGTATTTCAAGGCTTCAGGCAGACGCAGCCTTCCACTCTGGCTCACAACAAAGCAGGAATCTCAGACATAGTGATAAGTTGTCTAGAGTTTCTCACAGGCCTGTGTTATCTAGCACAGAGGTTCTACTCATCAAGCATACAAGGTCAGCAAAACAATTAGTGTGACGTATGTGCTTTTTCTACAGACAGGTGCAAGTCACTTGAGCATATTTACACTTAACCAGCCTCCTCGCCATTCTTCTGCTATACTCCCATACAGATGGGGACCAGGACCAAAACGCCCATGTTGCTGGAAAGCAGCCACCTCTCTCCAGCCACCCTCCCTCCCCGGTGCAGCCAGCGCGGAAGAAAACCATGCTGGAAAGCCAGGTGTCCCAGGTGGCCCCTGTCCTGCTGCACTGGCCCAGGGCTCCCAGGCCAGCCCAGGCAGGGGACCAGCCCTGCCCCGCTGGAGCCAGCCAGGGCCCTGCCTGGGGGCCCTGCTCCTGGCGTGGAGGGGACTGCAAACAGGCGTGTGGCTCATTGCTGCCGTGCAAAAATACTGATACTTCCCTGGCCAAAAGGCCAGCCGCCACAGACCTCGAGCATTTTCCACTGATGCATGTAACACATGCTGCTGAAATTCGGAGCTTGCTAGCAACAATTACTAATAATTGATTATCTTTATAAACCATTTATATCTTTTATAACCCATGGCCCTACCTCTAAATCCATGCCACCAAAGGAGGAGAATCTGCTTTGGCTGTGATGCGCAAGAGAAAAATAAAGTGAAGCCCTACCTAGAACTTCGTAAATTTGGCCATCATCATCATCACCCTAATTGTGCTGGCGCCAGGCTGTCTTTTCAATAATATTTGAAAAGTCAGTACGTGCACAGGCTGTTACGAATCACATGGTGTTGCTACAATGCCACAACTCTAGTGCACCTCTTAATTTTGGGGGGTGTAACATACATGAAATAGAAAAGGAAGATTATTTAGACAAATGAGAAGCGTTTCAATTATAAAAGCTACTGCGGATGACCAGCTCTGCGAGATTTCACAACTTGTTTTATTGAACCGCTCTTGCAACAAAATAGTGATAAATCATATCATTTACTAGCTAAAATGTTTGAAGATCTTGTACGGAAGAGTGAAGGTAATTTGCAGGATATATCACTAAGATAAACGACCATTTCTAGAAACAGGTATTTATAACATTACTCACTACTCTTTCAATCAGATCTGAAATACACTGTTCTTAGGATTTGCTGTGTCTAGATATGTTTCTCATTCTGTTCTATGCTTCTTTAAAAATAATGGTAGGAAAGACTTTTAATCCTCAACATGAACCATCTCATGTAAAACATCTGGTCAAGTTCTGTTTGTAATAAACAAACATCTCTGTCTTCAAATTAAAATAACCGTGGTTCGTTTTGCATAAGTGGAGTGTATGTCTTGTATGCTGAGAGCTGTTCCTGAAAGTAATAAGGAAGCCATGAAACTTTCCATGTCCCCTCCTTAATTTCTATATAGTCTGTCTAGTTTTCACACCATGATTTCTGTCAAAGTACCTTCAATCCAATCACCAAATTAATCTCCTTAAAACTAACTGTAGTATTTGGTTCAGTCTCTTACAAAATAGCAAGCAGTGTTATTTTTTTGGTTCACAGACGTGCACAAACAAACTTTCTGAGGCTTTCTGTAACAACTATTTGCGTTAAAATACATTAAAAAGAAAAATAACACAACTTTTTGGAACCATCATTTGAAGCAGTTGTGCCACAGTGTTACCCAAAGGAATCAAACATTCATTACTTTTAAACAAGTTCTTGAAGCTCAGTTCATCCAGAAGTTATAAAAGAAATAATAGTGTTAGAGTACTTGCTGTATATAGGGACTGTCATAACCCTTTTTTGACTGCTGAATTCTATGTTGTGCGGTGGTCAATAAATTTCATTACTACATTCTGATTGCTTCTGAGTTTGAAGAGAATCAATCAGAAATAGCTGCTAACCTGCTGCCTGTGTTGCTCTGAAGTATTCTTCCGAGGAGGGAAAAAATAACACATAAAGAAGAACTTGGAGACTTTATTAGCAGCAAGCAAAAATACATATCAGAGTGGGTGCAATCTCGCCAGAAACTAGTCTGCCCAGGGTTGCTGCCAGCATAACAACTCCACATCTGAGGCTGCAAATGAACATTTCTGCAGTGTGGGGGCTGTACGTAGTGGGCTGCATTGGGCACCTGGGCATCCCCACGGCCACCCGGCCTCTCCAGAACATGGAGCAGATCCCACTGCCCAGCAAAGCACTGACAGCAACAGCACAGGGCTTTCTGCAGCAAGCTTACTGTTCTCTGGTAAAAGTAAGGAGCTGTTTGGGTGAAAACCCCTGCAAACAAAGTCAGTGGAGAAGTCCGTGTAAGCCATACCGCTGCGGGCAGAGGGTAGAAACCAAACGGTGTTGCAGCAGTGCCAGTTTGATTCCCTAATCGGCATGAGGGAGGATTTCACTCGCCTCTTCCCTCACTTGGTTTGCTTTAATCTCTCTGCCATCCCAGCTGAGTTGCGTGGTGCACTGCCCAGTTAAGGCTCAAGCGTTTCCACCATGGCAAGAGTCATTACATACTAGTTTCTGGCTGCCTTCACACAGGGCTGCCGTACAAGTCTACATAAAGCCTGGCAGTGCGTGGGTCCCAATGGGAGTGAAAATGATGGGGAAAATATCCTGAAAAATTAAAATCCAATTATTTTCTCAGTATCTGCAGGCTTCTCCATTGCAGAGCTACATCTTACAGCTCTTTCACACAAACAGGTAAAGATCGTTCACTGTTAAACCAAAGAGCATTTGCTGAGCTGAGATAGGGTACTTGAAGCATGTTCCTCAGCCACACAGGTGAGGATTGACCTTGCTTCGTTCTCAAACTGCCGCCATGGTTTGGAGCGCCCCCAACAGTCAAAAAAAGGTGACTTCAGGAAACCCTGATTATTCTCTTGCTCAATCTCTTGCTTTAAGAAAAAATGTTGAACTTTTCCTTTGTTGGCATAAATGTCATCTCATTTACTGAACGCAAGTCAAACTGGTTGATGCGGTCATATTTCTAAAGACCATGTCAGAATGTGTGTGTCCTAGAGAACTGAAAACTTTGGCACCTGTCTTTGGAAGGTTTCCCTATCTTAACAGAAAGTGGTACAAGACCTTTGCAGTTTGTTCAGAAATTTTTAGAATCCAAACTCAGTTAAAAGACAAGTATGCCAATACTCTTCCAAATACAATTTTTTCCTGGTCAAAATATGAAAATAATTTTTAAGTGTGAATTTGCAACTGTTAGTTTTGATCAAGGACTTTTGTGTTGGTATCCATAACTACAACAGATAACTTACCTTCTTTTCAGTTGATCGTTTGTTTTATAAATAGACCTTTTAGAAAGCTAGTAACATCGTTATGATGCTGTTAATCGCGTGGGTTGACGGCTATAATGGCCTCAGCTCTGGCATTTGAAGGAAAATGCTTGTGAACACCTAGCTAGAAGCCATTTCTCTTTATTTTCAAATTCTATTAAAACTAAGAAAAGGTTACTGTATTTAGTTTGGAAATATTACACCCAAAGGAGAAGTTTAAGTAGCAAGAAGAAAACCACCAGGGTGCAACCTAAACAAAGTTATTCTTAAAAGCAGGTGATATATTACTTTACTGTGAACAAAATGTTATACAATGGTAATTTGTCTTCAGGAGTAAGTTCATAGGGCAAAAATATCAATCAGACTGTGAGTCATGAAGTGAACACTGAGTAAAATGACTACAGAGACTTCATCTGTATTAACGTGGATAAAGTAGTCCGTAGGAAACTTTTGTTAAACTACCCTCAAGAAAACAGCACTAAAAGTGATGTTAAGTAGATGTTTTCTGTTGTTGATCCTGGATCATGTGCAGAGGGCCAAAGCAAATACATTTATCAATACAATACAGTCCAGTGGCAGAACCTGTTTGGCTCAGCAGCCCCCAGCACAGCAACCCCCATGGCCAAATGCATCCCCCCCCATCAGAGGATGCAAGCAAAGGGCCAATCAAGCTGGTGAGGTTTTAGCTGGTGCAGACACAGTGACATGTAAAGCAACATTAGCGAGTGTCTAAAGAAACCTCAGAGAAAACGACAAAATTAATTATTCTTGCTTCTGTGAAGAGAACTTCCCTGAACAGACCAACTGCAAATGAGCTGGTTGGGAAGTATTTTGGGGTATATTTTCTCACCCTGAGCTTCTCATTCATTCTCCCTCTTTGACAGGTCGCTGTGTCTGCTCCTTTCCAGAGCGAGGGCAGAGATCAAGTGTTTCCACCATAGCCCAAAGAGCCTGATCTCTCCAGATATCACCCTCGGGGAACAAACAAAAAAATGGTTTTATTCTACAGACTCGTGGCGAGTGCACCGAGACTCTCAGTGGTACAGTTGCACTATGGATTGTGTTGGTAAATCAAGGTTCTTCAGCATTCAGTCATCGAGACAATGACAGCTTAAACTTTGTTAGTCACTGAACTGTTATAACATTTTACTACCTATATATTCCTACATCCAATATTATTTTGAGATAAACACATCTTGCTTTTAATTGTTTACATAGATTTATTTACTGATTTCAATTTAGTTTATGTATTTTTATATGGATACTCATTAAGAAGAATGGGCTTCTTCACATGAAGACATTCAATGAAACTGATCAGAATTAATTTTTAGAATGGGTTGATTAGACTGAATCAAATCCTCTTGGGAGACTGTACTTTTAATGGCAATTAAGGTGAATTAAATTAATTTGGAAATAGAATATAGCCATTTCATTTCTGTATGACATACAGAACATAGCACAGTTTAACTGATCCACTATAAACTCTTGCTCTTATTTAATACAGGAAAATTTTCCTAAGTTCCTCCCCAGTGACAGGCCCAAAGTACCTACTCCCTGTGCCATCAATCACCAGAAAGCTGTGTAGTACTAAAAAGTCAACACGCAGGCAGTTTGTTAATGTATCACCTTTTGTTTTTAAAAAAGCAGTAAGTAGTACTAAAAAGGCTAACTTTTTTTTTCACTCATTGATTTGTCTAAAGATCAATGTCACACTGAACAGCAGGATCATTGTATCTTGCAGCATTGTGGAACAGAAGATATTTAAAATTGTATGTTCCTCTTAATTACACAGCCTATATTCTGCCCAATTATCCACCTGAAATTAATGGGAACGAGGTAACATTGTTTGCTAGAGACTGTAACTTACATCTTTTCAGGGTATCCCAGCAGTGCTGAGATGGATGATCTTTGCAGCGCCCTTGGTTGTGATTCAGCTGAGTTTCAATTATGAGCATTGTCCCTCTTTCTCTTGGTTATGCTGATAAAGACAGGTGCTGACAGTCATATTCAGAATTATTTTTCCTTCTGTGGTCAGCAAGGTAACTAATTGCTTTTGTAGAGCCTGAGGTGCTTTTTCTGAACCTTTGATATTGTGTGCAACTTGTTGAACTCTTCAGAAACTGGGTTTATTTCTCTAGTAGCTGCAGCTGTAGAGGCTTAGGTTTTCGGTAACTGTACAAGTCACTAAATACTGACTGCACACAGTTATTCTGTAAGATAACTCAAAATTTAAGCCTCGCTGATTTATACAATCAATAGCCCATTAATACCATTCAATCTAAATACTTAGCCATATAAAATTTTAAAATACAGTATTTACTAATTATTGCTACGTGTATTGATACGTCAGTCATTGTAGTTGTTTTCTTGCCTAATTATAGAGAGAAGTCCTACTATTGTGAGAAAATACTAATATTTGAAAAATTGATACTGTATATCCAGTTGTCTGGTTTGTTAACCTGTCCCAGGTTATTTATAGTGAACACAAGGCTGGCACTTTCCCTTTTTTTATTGATTTAACATATTAGTAGGTCCTTGTGGGAAGATAAGCTATCACCTGTTAAATGTCAGGAATAAATGCAGCTAATAGCCAAATGACATACTGTCTCTCCTCATCAATACTCTGATTCACTGCACGCACACTTTGATCGAATCAAACTGCGATTTGTATTCTAAATTTTGTAACCGGTGGGACTGTGCTCGCAGGACAGCAGCTTGACCTTTCCATGAGCGTCAGAGTGAAACGTATCTCCCAAAGGTAAATACGCCCAGGAGCTCCACTAGGCCGCTGGGCATTCATGGTAGTCCCCATAAACCTGAGACTGTTTCCAGGGATGTCCAGAGCTAGACCCTGCCTAAAGGTAACAGTGAAAATATATAGTGGAAAGGTTCTCATTCTCATAGGGCACAGTTTAACAAGTTCTGCGTTTCAGCAATTCACCCAAACCTTCAGCTGCCAGCCCACACCTTGTGCTTCTCTCCAGAATTAACACTATAGCACTATGCTTGCTGTGGGAAAGAAGGTCGTCAGCATTCACTTTGTGTTTTCGATTGGAAGCTGCTCTTAACCCACAGTACAGGGCTTTAAAGTGCTATTTAACTGATTTGCTGTATCAATTAACAACAGTCTTCCCTTCAACGTTTAGATACAATTTACTTCCTTTGTCCTCTATTTTCCATAGGTGGAGAAAGGATACGGAGCAGGCTGTAAAGCCTCAACAGAAAATTAATTTTGCATATCTTGTGGCCTTTCCTGAAGTTTCCTGAGTTCTTTCCTAATGGTATTGTTTAACAAGCTCGGGAACGATCAGCAAGCTCTTTGTTCAAAAGTAGAGTTTGTCTTTCTGGTTTTTCTCTGGCAGTGCCTGGGACTGTGCAGCCAGGGGAGCTGGGAGATTTGGCATTAGATCAGAGGCAACGGAGAACAAATATTAATGGTGCTACTGGAGGCATTTTCTACATTGCACGTCATGGTTTGCTCTAAATTGCCATCTGACCTCTGTCACATCCTATTGTACCTGCCAGGAGCCAGGGAGGATTGCTGGCAAATTGTCTAAACTTCCCTCTGACTCCTCTGCTCCACTAAAGCTGCTTCGAGACAATTTACATCCTCACAACTGCACCCAAAATAAAAATTACTCCCTTTTTTTTTCTTTTTTTTCCCCTCTCAAGAAAGCCCTCAGGTCATTATTTTTTTTTGGATGGGAGGGATCAAACTTGCGTTACCACCTACTCAAATTTATTTCATTTGTGAAGGCATGCAAGAACGGCTTCCACTCCTTATTTCTTTTTCCCTTTTTCAGGAGGGAGATTACAACTGGATACCTATGAAGAGCCTCTACAGTTAGGAGACAAGTTCCCCCCGTAGAAATAGCTAGCCATGAGCACCAGGAAGATGGATACTTCATGATTTCAAGATACATTTCAGCTAATGCACACTGAGAAACCTTTTGGTCTCACAAAAGGAGGGCCTAGAGAGGGCCAGAGAGAAATAGTCTACAATATCCCTCACTGACTGCTATCTTCATTATGCCTGGACGATTTCCAATGCTGGGAGCATTAAGTGTGTAACAATCTGTTGCAGGAACTAGGAAAACAGCACAAAACTTTCTTAATATCTTCAGAAAATTAAAGACAGAAAACCCCATTCCTCTAAAGCAATTTCTCAACATGCAGGAATATAAAGTCACAGCTTGATTACAGTCTCCACAGATTTTCTAAGCAGAGTTTCTCAACCACCGGGCTCATTTCAAATAATATATATTCTTTCTTTGGTTGTGTCTCACTGTTCTTATTTATTTTGTACATCTAACGTTTTGTGTCTCCAGTTCCGAGTTATTGAGCCTTTCTTCATGAGGAGAAAAACAGACTGAACTTTCCCAGAGGTGTCATCACAATATGAAAGCAGGGAAGCTCCAGAAACAGCAACATCTATGGTGCAACTGCCAGCAGGAGGATGGAGCTCAACCCAACACCTTTGTTGTATTCCATGCCACAGGCAGAACCTTCCAGGGCCTCACGTTGTCCTCCAGCTGACTCCCAGATGTTGAGCTCTGTCCAGTAAGACGTGGTCATGGCACTTGGCCTTAAGCATGATGTTCCCAACCCTCTGTTCTCACTTTACCCCAGCCTAGGGAAATATAGCTGCCTGTCCCAGAAATGGTTTTCGTCTGTTGAGTGGGTACATATAAAAAACCCAGATGGATCCACCTTTGTTTACCAAAACTCATCTCTGCCAGATTTGCTGGAGAAGTGAAACTTGTGTAGACAGGCTGTGGAGCACCCACAGCACCTAAACTGCCCTGCTTCCACCTGGGATGGAGTTGCAAAGCCTTTCCTCTTTTGCCTTAAGATGGATCTCTCCCTAGAGCTTTTATGGCCTTTGCCAACATAAGCCTCTCATGGCAAAGAAGCAAACAGAAGTCTGTGGGCACAAGTTCTTTTAAAATGTCCTGCAGTTTCAGGATTTGCTTTAACATTAGACAAAAACTTGAACACAATATTTATCTAAATATTAGTAAAAATGTTTGCCATGTTCCTCAGAAAGCCTTTGTAGCAGCAGAGGTTGGTGAAGCTGGTAGCCACGGTGGAGGCAGTAGGGAGCCACTCTGTTACAATGACTGACAAGTTTGGTTTTCATTCCCGGTTGCAAACAGGCTGAAATATCCGTGAGTATGGCCTTGTAGACCTTAGCACTAAGCACAGTGATAATCTTCCTCAGTCACTAAAATATTCCTCTTCATTATAATCTTCTAAGCTCAAAAATACCTCAAACATTAATTTTCTTTCTATCCTACTTATGTTGAGTTTTTCAACCTCCAATTCAAATTGATGGGATTATTATCCTTACATGATTTAAGGCTAAGATCTTGACATCCACTCAGAAATAGACAGCCACCTTGGTGCTCAGATAACTCCTAGTGTACCCAAATAGTTGCCTTGCTGCAACACCCTTTATGTTGTATTGGTATGATAACCCCACATGCCAAGGTAGGGCATACTCTGACAATGAACATCTGTAGGGACAGGAGGATTTAAGGCACTGGAAACACCTAGGTCCTGCTTTTTTCCTATGCCATGGTATTCTGAGTTTCTTTTGGTCTTTGGTACTAATGTATATATATACAAAATGACTTTATAAGATATAGTGGAAGTAAGGGGCACAGTAGACTGTAGATCTCCTTTGAGGTGAGGACAGAGCAGATGCCCTGGATTTCACATCTGTATTTACTACCAAAAGACACTCATTTTTAGTCACAGAGAACTAAATTCTATAGTTCTCTCTGTTTTCATGTTCCTCTTTTATCCTCGTGATGTGTTTGCATCTGATAGTATTTTTGCATCTGTATCCCATTCCATCTGTTGTATAAGGACTGCAATCTCAAAGGAAAAGCTACACAAGAGGTTCCAGCACATAGCAAGAGCACCTTAGGTGCTCACTGAGGAAAATAAGGGACTCTCAGTACTCATGCATGCTATGTTTTCATCCTTTATAACTAACCCTACTAATCAGATTGGACTGAGTGACTTCAAAGAGCTACAAAATACTACCTTAAAACCACGAAGTACTGTCTTCAGACACCATGTTTGGACTGTCAAGACAACTAACTGCAAATCCATCTGACTAGCAATATTCTGAAGACTTCTACCTTTCTTTTAAATTATTCTTGCTTTCAAAAACAGAGCAAGAAAGCTGAAGAAAAAGCTGCAGAAGAAGGATGCCAAAATGGGGGCTGAAGGATCTATAACTCTGAAGTTCAATACCTTTAAAGTAGTACTAAGTAGCACTAGTTCACCTCAGTAACTAAAATCACCGTTGTTTAACTGTTTATGTGAAATTCTACCTTTACCAGCAAAAACAAAAATACACGCTGTCAGGAAACATTCCTGCAAATCTGTGTTGCTAAATACTGTTTTCTATTTTTTGTTCCATCTCAGTTCTTAATTCCTCTTCTGAAATTTGAAATTATGCTATCTTTTTCTAGCAGCTGTAATCTTTTCATGTGGCAAAACTGTACTTTTTTTTCTTTTGACTTCAAAAGATGTACATAAATTTCTAGTTTACTTATTTCCTGGTTTGTCCATCAGTATTTTGAAGAGAATGTCTTCTTTACAGCCGGGATTTTCGGAGTAAACTTGTACTGATAAATGTGTGAGTTCCGATTAAAGTCCCTAAAGACTATTGACAATCCTAACATAAGTGTCACAGCAGATCAAACACTGATTATTGGATTTTTGTGGCAAAAGGACAAACATAATTTTGTGTTGCATTGGACTTCTGTTGTGGTTTAACCCCAGCCAGCAACCAAGCCCCCTCCCAGCCGCTCACTCCCTCCCCCCGGTGGGATGGGGGAGAGAATCAGAAGAGTAAAAGTGAGAAAACTCATGGGCTGAGATAAAGACAGTTCAACAAGTAAAGGAAAAGCTGTGCACACAAGCAAAGCAAAGCAAGGAATTTGTTCACTATTTCCCATGGGCAGACAGGTGTTCAGCCATGTCCAGGAAAGCCAGGCTCCATCACGTGTAACAGTTCCTTGGGGAGACAAACATCATAACTCCAAACATTCCCCCCTACCCATTCCTTCTTCTTCCCTCAGCTTTTATACTGCTGAGCTTGATGCCATATGGTATAGAATATCCCTTTGGTCAGCTGGGTTCAGCTATCTCAGCTGTGGCCCCTCCAAACTGCTTGTGCACGCCCAGCCCACTCACTGGTGGGGTGGTGTGAGGAGCAGAAAAGGCCTTGACTCTCTCTAATCCCTGTTCAGCAATAACCAAAACATCCCTGTGTTATCAACACTGTTTCCAGCACAAATCCAAAACATGGCCCCAGACCAGCTACTATGAAGAAAATTAAGTCTATTCCAGTTAAAACCAGCACAACTTCTAATCGCCATTGCTGTGAGAACAAAAACTGCAATGGAGAGTTACAGGATTTTATTCCTAGTAGAAAAAAGCATAAACATAGAACAAGGCAAAACCAGATCACGTGCAATGATGATCATGGGGGTTTTAATCATTGTTTTGAAGGACTCTTTGCTGGAGGTAGTAGCATCTTTATTCTTTAAACAACATCATGTAGACTTCATAAAGCCTCACCTGTTGAATAAAGAGACTGCCCGAGGATCTCAGCTTTCAGAGTATCCAGAAAATATTAGCAGATCTATTTTGTGAAGATCATAGTATTTGAATGGTGTAATTTGCAAATATTACCATATTGCACTGTAATGTCTCAGAAACCCAAGCAAACAAAATTATGCATCACTTCTTTGCTGTTTCAGACTCTTAATTTGTATGTATAAGTCTTGATTTAGGGGCCTTATTTATGATTTTTCAACTTTGAGAGTCCAAAAAACCCTATAAAAGATGACTCTACAGCTCACTGTTCAGTCCAGCTTTAAAGTTCCCTTCTGTTATTGAGAAGATAGATGACGCTTGTACCAGAATGTCGATCTGTATCTGTGTCTTTTGAGGGTAGTAATATACCATGTTCATTTAATTCTGTATTAAACAAATTGTGTACAGTACTGAAAATGCCCCATTAGCTCTGAAGCGTGTTTCTGAGTAATAAACATAAAACAATAAATCACTGTTTGAAGTCAGTTATTTCTCAAAGATATCAGATAAATACAATCTGTTTTCCTTTGCGAAGAAATCTACATATATCTGATCAGAACCATTACATTAGAAATTATCCACATCTTCTCGGTAGTGTACAGAAGACTTAATTCGTGATCCATTTAAATCTGTAGCTAAACTTCATTAAACTTCCCAAGCGCAAGATTAGTTTTACAACACATTATAGTCTTTGACTCTTCTGGTTTTGGTATTTTTTATGCATGTGACTGGATTTGCTTCATAAAAACATAAAAAGAATATTCTAAGAAACTGAATAGCTTTCTTCTAATTAGAACCAGTGCTTCACTTCAACAATACCATTGCTAGATGGAGGAAGGATCTGCAGATTTTTTTGTGCGAACAACAAATACAACTTTTTATAAAGGGCAAAATTCATCAGGTTTCATTTGGTTAGCTTGGCATCTCCCCTACTCTGTCCATCTATTTCACTTGTGTCATTGAAAAGACGATTCAACCAAAGTCCTCATCATTCAAAATAAATAATTAAATGTCAACAGCTCTAGCATGAAGGAAGATTCATGCCTCTTCCCTGACTAAGGCCCTTTGAACCAAGGAAAGTGTTAATTAAGATGTCCCAAAGTTCATTTCCCAAGCTTGACCACAAAGAGTCTTCAAAAGAGGTTCCCGTCTGCCATGAGACCAGCTCCTCGGCAGCCACCAGTGACAACTCCTGCCTGATTGACCTTTGATCAGCTCTTCCCAGCCAAAAACATCTGGAGATAAGTCCTCCCATGGATTATCTCAACCTGAATCTACATTACACACCTAACACCTCTCCAGCACAACGTGCCAGTGTCAGCGTCAGGGAGCTGTGACAATGTGAATGACAACCCCAAAAGTAGGACAGTGTCTTCCAAGTATGCAGATGTTCAATATTTCTTACAGAGTGGTAAAATCTGGCAGCTATATACAGTTGCGGGTTGGGTAGTTCATTTTTTAATAGTCTAAAAGATATGCATGGTGCATTCTTCACTAAAAGTCACTTGAAGTTGAGTCAGGGAAATTAGAAAAATTATTTTGCTGCTGGAAACAGTCCCTAATTGAGAAACATCTCCCAGATTAATCAGTCGGACTCGGGGGTAGGTAGAGGGAATTGGTCAAAACAGCCAAAGTTGTGACTGATGAAAATCCTGGGTGTCTGCCCTGGTGACTCGCTGAGCCTCTCCAGCTGCTCACCTGTGTGGAGAGTGCCAGTGAGAGGGAAATGTCCAGTGTTGCCCAGCCCTTACAAATCCCTCCGACCACATGTTTCTCCCTGTTCTCTGTCGGCTCTTTCCCTTGCTGGCCACATGCCCGGCAGGGAGCCCGAAACGCCACAGTTTCATCTCTCCTCTCCTTTCCCATCTCAGCACAGTTATCCAGTTATCAGGGAGACTCTCTGGGCTTCAGCTGCAGGCTGGACATGAACTCCAGATTTAAAAAAAAAAAAAAAAAACAAAAACAAAAACCTAAGCACGTTTAGTAAACAGAAGGAATTATTTATACCGTCTGCACCTTAAATGCCATTTTGGGTGTTTCAGGAAAGGTCACTTAAAGCTGGCAGTCCGAACACCATCTCTGTATTTACATGGGATTTTAGTGCATTTAATCATGGGGTATGCAAAATTTACAACATCCTAATTCATATGTGCGAGACCTTTTTTCACTCTTCTCTACTTAGCATGAGACTTCAAGTATTCTAAAATCTGATTACTTCTACCATTGACCTCTAGAATAAATTCTAAATAGTGGTTCCTTGAATCTAGTGTGTTTTCTTATCAACCTTCTGACAATGTTAGCTTTGAGAAAGTCAGATTGTAACTCCAGGGCAAATCTAAATATGCTGTATATTCTGAAACAGGCTCCCCAGGGAGGTGTCACGGCCCCAGTCCTGACGGTGTTCAAGAAGAGACTGGACAATGCCCTCAGACACATGGTGTGAACTGTGGAGTTGTCCTATGCAGGGACAGGAGCTGGACTCGATGATCCTTGTGGGTCCCTTCTGACTCAGGACATTCTATGATTCTCTTTGAGAGAGGACATTTCCTAAAGGGACTGTAAGATTGGACAGAGCTTTGCTGTTAAAGTAAATATTTTTATGCTTTTGAAGTATTTCTGTGCTATCTTAATATATAATCCCCAAAAATATGAATACATGCTTGGTTTTCACACTTGGTCTCTGTAAAACGTTTCGTGATAGCTTTCTATAAAAGTTTAAAAAAATGCACAAAACTGAATAAAATGACTTCATGTTTCATTATTCAGGTACATTTTTAGAAGGTAAAAGACATTGAATGTATTTTTTGTCTGCACAATGTTTTGTGGGATAATGATGAATTATGTATATGTAATCCCTTCTGTGTAAAAAACATACATATATTCTCTAGTCTACACAGTCTAGTCTATCACTAACCTATCACATAAGATGCAAAGCGTAGTGGGAATCAAGAAAAATTGTATTTTGGAATTTTATTTTTCTATTTTCATATGCAGTCCACAGGGATACTTCTTTTTGTATAGCTTTATTGATCATAATATGTTACAAAGAAGAATCCAACCACAAGAAGATGAAATAAGACATTCACATGTAAATAAGAAACGTAATTTTAATTTGTGAAGGATACCATTAGCATATTTTATCAGGCAATAACACGTTTAATTTGTTTCAACCTCAAGCTATTAGGTTCATGTCATTTACTTTCAGAGCACAGCAGAATGATTTCAACTGTTGCACGCACTCCCATTCGAAATTTTGTTGTTCATTAACACCTACACTTGCTGGATGACAAAGCTATCTCTGGGGCTTTGAAATCAACGCATGTAAACTCCTCAATGCCATCCTAATCATCACAGAGACCTTTAGGTCCTACCTCAATATAATAAAAATATTTACAGAATACATACAGAAAAATATCACTATAAGAAAGAAGATCTCGAATATCCAAGATGGACTGGAGGAAATCGTTCCAAATATGAAATCTCTTATCTAACACCTATTGAACTCCATAAAAAGCAGGTAAAATAAAAAGCGTGTAAAAGGCTATTAACTAAACCACCCTAGTCTCTACATGCAATATTGTGTATTTCTAATTTTCCAGTAGATTTGTGAGAGCATGGCTGGCAGAGTTTGTTATTCTTGTGTTCTCCCAAACTCAGAGGGTTAGCATTGTGGTGCATGACAAAGGAAGTAGAAAGATTTATTTCCTTTCCTCCATTTTTAAAGAAAACTTTGTTAAATTTCAATTCTAGGCACATATCACCGCTTTGCACATTTTTCTTCACACTGCAGTGAGTGCCCCAGCAACATTAAGAAATCAAATGAAAGAAGGAAATTAACGTAAGTAGAGCAAATATATCAACATAATTACTGATAACAATGACATCATGTATACCACACTGGTTATCACCAAAAAACACTACTCTGTACCATGTCATCTAGAGTACAGTAGATAAATTGTTCTTTTATTCTTATAATTAGGGAAAGAAAAAAGAGGGGGAGAAAATAATATTTTCACCATCCAAAGTTTTCCAAAACAGTGCACATTATTTCTCAATGTACACAAGAAATCTCTAGCAAGAGTTGCTAAACATCTCGTCCCTTGCACAGCATCAGAGCACCAGATAGATATGCTCTTGTGCTTTTAAGTCTGCATGCAGATGAAACAGTCTGAAATATCTGCCATATCAAAGGACCAACCTTCATCTTGACATTCTCTCACAGGCCCTACTGCCCCATAGAATAAAAAGTAGTACCCTAGAAATTAGATCCAAAAAAGGAAGGGAAGAGTGCTACGCCATTAAGCTCAGTGGAGAAGGGATTAACACCCCTGGAAGACCTGCTATCAGGTCTATCACAAATATGCACAGACACAGACATGGAGGAGAAATCAGTGAGGTGGCAGCAGCAGCTCCTTCTCAGCTGCTGGGCAGGACATTCAGCTTCACCAGCTTTGAGGGGATTTCTGCAGCGATTGCTTTTCTCAGAGCTACCCAGGCAACACATCTAACCCGCTCTCAGCCGCAGCTTCACCCAGCCAAGAGAGCAATCCCCAGGACAAAGCCCTTTGGAGCAGCAGCTGTCTGCCCAGGTAGCTACAGCGACACCAGAAATAAGGTGGGGTGTCGGACAGAGGTTTTTAAAAACAAAGAGGCTGGAGAAAAATTAACAAATATTTTTTTGTAGTTGTTGTTTACCCTAGAAGAACTTTCATCCGGCATCAAGTTTACTTGTTATTCCATAATGGGAAAACATATAGCAACCCAAGGCCACATCTGTGACCATTCATTCTTCATGTTACCTTTCTTCACCCTCATTCAGCTTCCAGCAGCATCTTCCCATATATAACCAATTTCAGTGTGCCGAATTAATATTTGCAGGATGATGTCTTCCTTCTTCTCTCAGAAAAAAATAATGTAGTGTAATAAAGATGAGCTCCTAGGCTGAAAACCCCATATAGTTCATTATTACCTGCTCTCACTGTGAACTCAGCTGGAGGCCTGAATCTTCCTTCAGTGTAAAGTGACAGAGTGCTCCGAAAAGTCACAGAGATCTATTGTAAGCATCACATTCTACCTGCATTAGTTTTCCTTTTTTTTTCCTAGCATGAGTCTCTCAGAAATAACATGTGAACATACTTATGCTCAGGTTTTACTTTCAATAATGGATGTAAATAAAGGCATTAGCAATTCAGAAGAGGTATGGAGCAATGTGGCCAAGAAATTTAGAACCAATAATAGCATCTATAGTCCAGTACTGAAAATGTACCCTGTATACATTAAAATTTATCCATTTAAAATATGATCATGCATAGAAAATCATTTCAGGGACTAGTATTTCATGAGACTTTCAAAAGGAGGTGGTAAAGAGCTCCACTCAGCTCATTCTGAAGATGAAGAAAAACAGTTGTCAACTGATGTCCAGGGACCACCTAGCAAAAGGAGGAGAGGTTTTTTTCTCAGTAAATCTCAGATAATCCAAACACCTTATATCATGACGTTGTTCACTGTATATGTTTGTCTGGAGTTCATTGCAGCTAAATATATTAAACCCACAACTTTCATCCCAAAGCCATTCACTTCAATTTAACATACTCTTCACCAAAAAAAAAACACAGCAAGGCGGGTAAAGGAAATTTTTGTTTGTTTGGAGGTTGTGGGGATTACAAGAGGGTTGGCAGGTCTTTCTTTTTATCCTGCAGATCACAATCAAATGAGGGTTAGAGACACTTCATAAATAGCAAGAGAAAAGCATTTGATCACAGTATCAGATAAATAAAAAGCTGGTTTATTTGCCTTGGCTGATGACAAGATCATCCTTTTCAAAGCACAAGTTTTAATTATTCAGTTGGAAAACAGTCAATTTTAGTGAATTTCTCCTGACACTCTCCAAAGCAATCCATATGCTGTGAAGCTGCATTTATGGACCAATTATTCCTAAAAGAAACACACTGTAGTTGACATGGCTGGTTTAAATCATCTGACACAAAGGCAGCAAACCAATGGAGAAAACATCCCCTGACTTTTAACACTCCCATGAAATATGTCCAGCAGTGGAGCATGAGGCCATGTTCTTTAAATACATCAAAGTACATATTTCATACACTGTATATTCATTTTTTAGATTAGTTGTTTTTACCTGCAGGCCACATCAAGACTTAGGAACAGCCATGCAAAAAAGGGCTTTTATGCCAAAAGTTCATCTTTTTCATCCATCTGCATCAGATGACTTCATAAAAGATACTACTTCTCCTCGCAACCCAAATTCCACTAAACATATGTTAAACACACTTTTTGAAAGACCCTGCCAACCTCCACCTCCAATACATCTTTACAGTTTGCACATAATAGCATATGTTAGGGCTATTTGTACTTTCATCTTTCTAGCTGGTCTCTGTAACAGCCAAAATAAACAGGGAAGAGGAAGACAAACTCCTCCTGGTTCCTCACAGTCATCTGGGGAGCACTGCAAACACCTTTGCCATGTCTGGATGCCGGTCTGGCATACGCAACCAGGACCTGATTATTGAGTTAATTATTCTACAACCAGACAGTACAGGTTGTTATGTGAAGTTTGTTTTGCAGATCACTTTTAAGCATTGTTTTGTTGAGGGTTTTTTAGACACTTCCCCATTCCCAAATTCGTTTGAAGCATCACTTCAAATATTTAGAGTGTCTTTGACAACGAGTCTACAGGAGAAGTGCCTTTTACAGGCTGCAAAGATAAGTAAAATCATCAAATCCAAACCATTCAGTCAAGTCTGTTTCTGTGCATGACTGGCAACAACTCATTTCTAAAACATTCTTCACTGAGATAGCAGCAAGAAATGGATATATTCATTAATAATGGTGGATGAATGACATCCTAGTTCTTTTCACCATGCCATGTTTCTCCACCAGCTGCAGGAGGGAGAAGCATGTGGAGCAGCCCCTCGGTGCCATATGACGCTTTCCATACCCAGTATGGACAGCAGCAACCAGAATGTAACATTTCATTATATTTTAAAATAGTGGGTTTGGGAAAAGTTTCTACATTGTACTCCCTAGTTATGTGCTGTGCTGATGAGCATTGTAGCAGCTGGAAACCCCAGTGCAGTCAGGATAGTGGTGAGCACTTCTTACTGTGTTAGGAAATCTTTGAAATGTGCTCATTGCCGCCAGCCTCCTCAGGAGGCCCCAGTCTGTGGCTCTTGCAAGCATGACAATTCAAACTTCCATTTTTTAATTTACTTTTCGCTGTTTTCTATTAGTATCAGAATGTAAGCTGCCATACAGTATACTAGTATGACTGACGAATCGATTAACTGAACACCAGTAGCAATATAATCTTGAAAGCGTTCTTTTAAACTGCTGTGAATCTGAAGACCTTACTCAAACAGAAGAAATCGCTAGCTGAAATCTTCCCAGTTGGTCTGGTGTCTGACACTGGGGCTGTCCTTTGACTCCTTTGCCCCCAGATCACCCCGACAGAATTAGCTGAGGGTCACTGGCATGGCAAATGCTGCTCTGCAGTGCTCCAGCAGCCCTGTGCTCGTCTGAACTGGCAAGAGAGCCAGCTCGCATCCAGCCTTTTGTGTTGCCAAAACAAAGCAAAATAAGTGCAGTGAAGGGTTTTCCTTGCTTGGTATTTTTGGGTATATATATGTAGTCCAGTGACCAAACGGTTTTGCAAGATTCGTATTATTTTGCATGTATATATTCAATGACGTGATTAGTTTTCCTTGAAATAGTGTGTGTGTGTGTGTGTGTGTGTGTATATATGCCTTGATAAGTCCCTGCTTGTCCCACTGTTTAGGCAGCAGGCTCCTACCGAGGTGCAACACTCCTATTGAAATCAAGCAGCGCAGGCAACGAATGGGACTTAAACACCTATATTCCAGGAGGATCTCGACTAAAGCTGCTGGTTTAAGTTGCTAAGCACTGTTCTCGTTAATAACTGACTAGTAACGCAAAAAGGGAAGCGGCAAGTTTTGGCAGACTTTGACAAGTTGGGTAAATTGAGTGCTGAGTACACAGAGGGCTTTTAGGCCACGCCAGACGCTCGCAGACAGGTCCCCCCAGCCTGATTGCCTTGCCAATTAATTAAACTGTCACAGCTTGGCCGAATATAAACACCATGCCAATGGCAGAGCCTTAAACAGCCAGTGCCTGAGGCTCAAAGGCCTTGAAGCACCAGGGGGTGCCAAGGAAGGCCCTGAGCCTATCTGTGCCACCCCACTGGTGTGGGATGATGCTCCCTCAGGCATCCCCTGGTGGGGCAGGGGCTGGGGGGGCAGCCCAGGGCCTCCACTGCCTCAGCACTGGGGGATTGCTCCACTCCCCTCTCTGACCCAGCAGATAGCTTCATCTCAGCCCTGTTAGTGTCACCTGGAGCATTTGTAAGCACCATTGGTAGCCATCTGTATAAAACTGCATGGGTGATTTGCCACCTTCACTCTTCCAGTTGCTGACCCTCTTCTGAGGACAGATGTCCATTAGCCTGTTTTCTTACCAAGTAGTCACAAACCTGCTGAGCGAAGGCACACATGAAATCTTATCACAGGAAAGCAGAACCGAAACATGTTCTCAAATGCAGTTAAAGTGAAGCATTATTTCTTCTGGGTGTAGAGAAGGCAATTGACAGTAGGCTTTGGCTGCAGGGCTCCATCTCCTGGTTTTAGGAAGTTATTGTACAGCATAAGGAAACAGCTCATTTTCAAAATACCTAAGGACGTTATTTATATACTGAAGAGATACTGATTCATCAGGTTAAAAACCTATGTTAATCTTTATTTCTGAAGCACTGCAAATATTATCACAATTTTATTATAATATATGCTGCTCTGTGTAACTTCAAACTTGCTTCCTCAAGATGAAGTGAAAATCTTTCGACCACACAGGATATTCCTGTTGTCACTGAAGCGGTGTGTCTAGGCTGGAAGGGACTTCTCTTCTGCCTTAACCTTGGACTAGTTGCTGTTGCGCTCTGATCCTTTGGGTGGTTTTTTTTTTTTAGCCTTATTATCCTCAAATAAAATAGAGCAAAAAGCATATTTCAGAGGTGTTCTGCTGTCTTTTTCTCTTTCTAGGACAAGGTCACTAAGGATACAACTTCAGATGTAGGGAGTGGAACAGCTCCTCTAGGACATACAACTTCCCAGACCCCCATCATCTTCCCCTACAGGTTCCGTCTCACCAGCACCCCCAGCTCTGCCCAGAAGTGCTGGAAATACCGACCTTTAGCGTGACCATATACTCACTAGCACTCTGTCACCAGATGATTTGGAAATGCATGCTCTTTGGGGTTTTATCTCAATTTAATGAATAAATGAATAAATAAATAAATAAATAAAGCTTCAGAATCCTTTCACGTGTCACCCACATGCTATTCAGAGACACATAAACAGCATCGTGTTCAGGTCACAGACCTGAAGCTGGCTACCAGCATAGTGATTGCTGCATTTCCCTGTGGTGACCCAGTGCAAAGTCCGAGCAACTCCCAAAAAATAATAACAGCAGAGTGTAGAATTTGGGCAAATCACTCTAACAATCTTTGTATGAGAAGTGAGACTCCAGGTTTACTCCCAGATGCTACAGTTCAAAAGCAGTTTTACACATACATAAAACATACCTAGAAGGTAGGATCAAAGTTAAGCCTTGAGGTGACCTGCAAAGGCAATGTCAGTGGAGGAAATGTAGCATTTGCAGTGAAATGAGTAAGACAACCTGGTATATGAGAAAGTGGAAATCACTCAATCTAAAATTCCTGCCTATTATTTTTAATTATTGAAGATAAAGGTTTTTTTATTTCAAGCTATGTATTATTAATGATGACTCACATTGCAATATCAGAGAGGGCATTGAGAAAAGTTGGTGTTCATCACAGTCATTATTTAGAGCTAATATTTGATCATCAGTCCAAAAGGCAAAGCATGTCAAGGAAATACCAGATCCTTACATCACAAACCTTGCGGTGTGAATTTCTCTCTTCTTATCTGTCATTCACACAACCAGAAAAATCCTTTGAGCTCTTCCTGTACAATATTCTAAGGAGCCTCTCCTTGTCTTCCCACTCTCTCTGAAGTCAATGGAAATTTCCTGCTTTTCAGTGGTGACGCATCTAGTCCCATTTCTTTAAAAATACCGCTACCAGCAGGAATAATGATTCCTCTTCACAATAGATAATACTCCACAAGGATCTGACATTTTCAAAGGTTGGGGAGGTAGACATGCAGGACTTAAAGACATTTAATGCAAGTTTCATTTTGCCCTGTCCTTCTCACAGTCCCCTTGAACATCGACCACTTTTCATACAGTTGTGGATACAAAAAAATTTTAATTTTCTGTCATGAAGTGCTGTTTTTTTCCTATGTTGCCAGGCATCTGTTTTTCCCAACGAATATTTTGACTGTCAATGGACAACATAAATACAACTGATGATATGATGTTGAAAGGCAATTTCAATGTAAATGAGCTGCATGAGGACAAGAAGATTTCAAATGTAGCAACTTTCCTGCGTCTGTAATAACTAACAAGTTACTCTGCCCAGTGAACTCAGCATCCATTGTGGCAGTTAAATATGTCACGATTTCAGGCATTTTGCAATGACCATTAACAATTAATTCAACAAATCCTTTTGATCAGGCTCTGGTACTTTTTATCAGGCCATGCAGCGCTTTCTGCTGCATCATTTCCATTGAAACATGAAAAAAAGCACACGAATGAGTCACCATATTGTATTTTGTTATATTTTCTCCTTTTTTTGGAGGATAGTACTTATGCACAACCAGGCTACAAAATACTATTTCATATCACCAATGTTTGAAAAAATAATTTGGTCAAAACCAGTATTTTGTTAAAATAAGTTAGGCATAAGTCCAAATGAAGGCAAGAGCTTGATAATATCTTGAAATCAGACCAGCCTTAGGTTTCCCTGCATTTAAAATGGAAAACGAGCCACTGGGAACCAAATCCTCCCAGCTTTAAAAAGGCAACATTTTCATTGACTTCACCCCCTACACAAGCCTTCAGATATGAGGGTATTATTGTACATGACTACTGTGTTCCTCTAACTCCCACCTTTATTGTCACCTGAGGTGGTGGCTCGTGGCTCCATCCCTACATGAGTTTCAGGAAGCCGCTGCAGAGCTGTCCCCAGCGAGGCCATGGCTGAGGACACGGGGCAGGGCACTGTGCTCCCTTGCACACCACGCAGGCTGTGCCCGGCACAGAGGATGCAAAGCGAGGGGAGAAAGGCTCTATGGGCATGGTGGGCTGAGCTTGCCTGGCTGCCAGGTGCCCACCAAGCTGCTTTCTCCCTTCTCAGTAGGACAAGAGGAGAAAATACGATGAAAAGCTCATGGGTCAGGGTAAGGGCAGGGAGATCACTCACCAGTTACCATCACAGGCAAAACAGAGTCAATTTGGAGAAGATTAATTTGATTTATTGCCAGCTAATAACAGAATAAGATAGTGAAAAATAAAAACAAAACTAAAACCATCTTCCCCCCACCCCTGCCTTCTTCCCAGGCTCAACTTCACTGTGGTCTGTGGGTCCTTCCCACAGGCTGCAGTCCTTCAGGAACAGACTGCTCCAGCCTAGGTCCCCCATGGGGTCACAAGTCCTGCCAGCAAACCTGCTCCAGCATGGGCTCCTCTCTCTCCATGGGCCCACAGGTCCTGCCAGGAGCATGGGCTTCCCATGGGGTCACAGCCTCCCTCAGACATTCACCTGCTCCAGCGTGGGGTCCTCCACAGGCTGCCGGTGCATCTCTGTTCCACCTTGAACCTCCAAGGGCTGAAGGGGGACAGTGGTCCTCACCATGGTCTGCACTGTGGGCTGCAGGCAAATCTCTGCTCTGGCGCCTGGAGCATCTCCTGCCCTCCTTCTTTGCTGGCCTTGGCATCCACAGGCCTGTTTCTCTCACATTTTTCTCACTCCTCTCCCTCACAGCTGCTGCTCAGCATTTTTTACCCTGTCTTAGATATGCTATCTCAGAGGTGCTACCAACACTGCTGATGGGCTCAGCTTTGGCCAGCGGCAGGTCTTTCGTGGAGCTGGCTGGAACCGGCTTTGTTCAACATGGGAGCAGCTCCTAGTGTCTTCTCACAGACGCCACCCCTGCAGCCCCCACCACTACCAAAACTTTGCCATGCAAACCCAACACAACAGGCAACCCTTTTAGTAGTCTGCCCTCATGATGAATGTCAGTGAAACCCAGAGTTATGGTATCTAAAATTTGCTTACGGGAGTTAGCATCAGCTTTTTGTCTATGTTCCTAGTGAAATGCAGCTGCTGCTACATGAATGTGTAGCTGATGTTATGAACAGCACATCATTAGATGTAATGAGGAAAATGGGAGTCAGTGAGCAGGAAGCTGGAGACTGAACTTGAAGTTCAGGAGAGCAGGTAGCCCACGCTTCATTCCAGTAGAAATCAAATGTTTTAAGTGCCACAAATTCTCCCACTTCATTCCCTCATTATATCCCTAACTCATTTAAAGCTGAATTCTGAAAACGATTGCAGCAGTGTATGATGCTTACTGCTTTATTTAGCCTACATAAAATGCTACTCTGCTTCTTCTGTGGTATTTGTTTCTTTGATTACTTTTTTCCTTTTTTTTGATATACATTTTTGTATGCATCCTTTTTCTGTACACCGTTTTGAAATGCATAATGATATGTCAAGGCGCAATGAGGTCACAGAATTATAGCCTAAATTTTCCTGATTTTATTTACTCTTGAATTTCAGAATGCACTTTTTCTACTGCCCTGGGAATAATGAAACTCAACAGAACTGTTTTAAAAGAGATGGGGAAATCTATGCAGTGTTTTGGTTTGTTCTAAGGAAAGCTGCATCTATGAATCACCACATTTCCATCATGTCCCCAAACTATCATTACTTGCCTTCCCTCTCTACCACATATTGTTCTCTGACTTCCTGGGTGTACCGTAAGGATCAGTATTCGTTTCCTGAAGGCGGCTGAGAACTTCTTCATCATCCAGTTGAAAGTGGTGCTGTATCATTCATGCCTGCATTATCTGAAACAGTGTTTCTCAAACAAGAGACCAGGACTGATGAGGTTGAATATAAGTCTTGAGTGCAGATAGCAGCCCACAGTAGTTGAAGCTGTTGAGTAGGTTGACAAATATTTCGAGGCAGACACCAGCCTGCTTTTCCAGATGTAATTCCCCACGTATCAGCTGTGGCTTTCTTAAATACAAAGGTACAGATCAAGTTCTTTATCTTTGTTTCTCATTCCCAATAGCTGTGCAGGAAGGGGGACGTGCTGTGCAAATAACATCCTGTTTGTATTTTGCCCTTGCTAAAGCAGCAGCTTCATTTTCTACAAGCAATTAATTACACATGTAATATGGTGATTTACAGAAACCGGTTATGAACTTCCCACAAGCAAGTTTTTCTCCATAATCATTATCACACAGCTATGGACAGTGCCCACCGCTTCTGAGCGCAGGCAGGAGGAAGGGGTGGTCTCAGAGAGGGTGACACGAGAGGATATCACAGGACGATGAGGTGGGCGTGCGGAGCAGGACTTGCTGTGAATCCCCGTGACTCACAAGCACTGGCCTGCACAGGAGATGCACCCCAGAGGGGACTGGGGAGGACCTGCTGACAAGACTGAGGAGAGAAAGCCAGTCTGGGGAACCGTGTGGCTCTTACCTGCTTGGGCAGTTGCGCTTTCCCCCCGCTACACCCTGAGAACTGGTGTAGCATTTGCACTGGTAGCTGCCCATCCCCCTTTCAGAACTGGGCCTTCAATGGGCAGTTAATGGCTCTTTGTGGAGACCCAGAGCCGGTGGGCAGGGTCATCAGCAGAGGAGGGGCCAAGCCTGCCCACAGCCCAGAGAAGCTGAGAAGCTTCTGGAATGCCCACAGCCAGATCTGAGCAGACTATAAATGGGGTTCCCGCCGAAGACCCCTTTGTGTGGTCTTCTCGGNTCTCCCTTATGGGTAAAACGGGGCAGAGAGGGCTCCGGTTTTTCTTTTCTTGTGAGTGCGTATATGCACGCTGTGGATCTTCAGTGTTTTTATTTCGCTGCACCCCAAATAATCTCCTAACCTAATATCCGAACCTGTATCTTATGTTATTGGAGTGCTAACTAATTGTATAAACCCCGTACTTTTCAGAGGTACTTTTCCAGCCAGAACAAAGTTTGGTTTGGAACTTGTCCGCCTAAACTTATTTTTTGGGGTGCCTCCATGACACCGCTCTTGTCTGCATTGATAAAAAATGTTGAGTGTGTTTCAGACACATACCTTTGATACAGGCATTATTTTAGAGGAATTTTTGCTGATTTTCATTGGACACCACTTTTTGCTTGATGCACCTCTTTGTAATTAATTTGCTTTGCTTCCTAGTGGATACAATATGTTCAATCAATAAGGACAAATATTCTTAGGCCACTTTTTGTGGCTAGATCCATGGAAAGTGGTTTCAATGTAATCAGGGCTCTGGCTCTGAGGTCTATTCCCTCAGTCAATCATAGGGCATATGGAAAGGCCATGTAACTCATGGCCTGAAGCCACATCTTTATAACATCACCCCCTAAGGGCTCAGTTTGATGATGGTGAGTAAACAGTTACTTCATAGCTGGCTCCTGGCATGGTGCAGAGTAAAAACAAGCCAGAAATTACAATTTTATGAGACCAAAAACTTACTGCTTTAGTGGCAGGTGATTTAGGCTATTTCATGATACCACCGTAATTTACATAATTGCTTTTGAAACTGATTCACACAGAGATCTCAGATATGCAGGTAAGTTCTCATATCCCTTCCAGCAAAGAATAAATGATCACCCCCGAGTGTGTGGAAGAGCAATTTCCTTCAGTTCTCTAGCAGACTTGCTCGAGCATAAAGATGCAAATGTGAAAATCAACAAAACTTTTTTTTTTTTTTTCTTTCTAATTCTGCACAACTCTTGAAGCTTCCAAGAGCTTCCACTGTTTTGCTCTGATAATTTTGCCTCCAGGAAAGAAGGATGAGACCATTGGGAGTTGCTGGTGCAAGACAGATGGGAATCTCTCTCATAAATGCCTACATATTTCCAGCCTCCTGTGAAGAACTGATTCCAGTCCTCTCTCTCTCTTGGCTGTTCAAATGCCAGAAATGACAGAGGTAGGCACTAGACACCAGAGACACCAGGAAGACTTTTACGAGGTGGAGAGGCATCCACTAAGTGCCGTAGTAGTTATGTTGATGGACAGAACATAGTATACATAAACATAACTCAATTCTAGTTCTACCACATGACATGTTTTATTCGTAAAGTATACTACATATTTTTTAAATTGCTTCTTGTCATTTAAGCGGATTTTGCAGGGAGAGACATTATGCTTTTTAAACCAGTTGATAGAGTTGGAAAAAGTGGGCAAATTTTCTTGTTCAGAGTTCCTTCATTAGCCCTGACAAGCTGCAAGTCCCTGCTATTACTTGTTCAAATTACTTTCCTTGACAGTGAGGGGGAGGAGAGAAGAAAGGGGGGAAAGAAAAAGAAGGGTCATGGAAAGGTGGTACATGGAAACACAGTCTGCATTTCCATTGTGAAACATTCTCATTTCCTTATTATCTATCTACCAGATACTGTGTTTTCCGATTTTCCTATCTATAGATATGTTTATTTCAGAAGCTTCAGTGGAGTATTCTCATTTGATTAGAGCTGCAGTTAGAAGAGTTACATACAGGTGTAAAAAAGCAGTTATATAAAAGTATAAACAGAATGTTATATGATCTCCTGTCAGTTGCTACTCGTTTATCCCAAACCTGGAGTTTTCAGGAAAATGTGCAAAATGCAGTGTTTGGGTTAAACATGATCTAGGTGTCCAACCCTTCTCAGACTTTGAAGAACTATTTTGACTCTGTAAGCCTGCATCACTGCTGTTGGAGGACTACAGGGCACTTCTGAACTCAGCTTCATTATTCTGCCATCGCTCTGCAGCATTCTATTTATGCTACAATTTTAGTCAAATCACACAGGAAAAATTTGAACTTAATGGTTTCACACTAAGGTCTCTGCTTCTCCTCCAGCCCTTCGTGGTACAAAAGAAGGATGGAGATCATAAAGGAGCCCTCAGGGACCATGGCAGTGCCATTTGTTGGGGAAGAGTGATTTAAAGTCCTGCTTGCCGCAAAGCAGTGTTTAGGTCACCTAAAGAAAAGGGCAACTTAACAGAGTTTGATGGCAAGGTTCGTTCTGTCACTAACTGCATGAAGGAAATATGCCAAGCAGAATTGAGTGAGAGTTGTTTTAGAGTGATTTCTATGGGGACAGAAGATACGAAAGAGTAGCAGGAGGCCCTTCTGTTGAGTCACAAGTTTCAGAATTGATGTGCTTGCTTTCTAAACTCCTTCTCAGGGAGGAGTTTAGATGTGGTTGTATCCAAACTTAGCCCCAGACTTGGTCAACAGTTCATGTCTAAGAGATATGGAGAAGTCTAAGAGGTCATGGAGGAGCTACTCAAGTCAGTGAAGACAGGTTGTCGCTGCCATGAGGCAGGCTGCAGAGCTAAAGTTTTGTCACTGGTGATAATCATGTGTAATTCAATTTATTTGATTAATTTTAATACAAACCTGTTTCTGTCTTGACCTAATTAATTATTTGAACTCTTTTAACTGAAGCCTGTCCATTTTCAAATGGCAAACTCTCAGGGCACCCTTTCAGTGTATAGTATGTACCACTGTAACCACCTCAGGATCATCTGATTTGGTGGACTTGACAGTGTTAGATTTACAGCTGGACTTAATCTTAAAGGTCTTTTCCAATCTAAACGATCCTATGATTCTATCAGTTGCTGTGATCATTTTAGTATAAGCAAAATATTGAGAATTTAAATCAGAAATAAATTATCACGACATCAAAGATTTAGTGTGACTCCTCAGCATTCCTTGTCAAGGCTTGAAAATTATAGTTTGCTTTTTCTTGTGTTTATGAAAAGGAAAAGCTTGTTGAAAGCAAGTACCCTCACTCCTACTGCCTGCTTTATCTAAACACGAGAATGGAAAAGTCAGAGATATCCTCACAGACCTTTCCATCATAAACACTGCTATCTTCCTCATGTCATTTCTAGACTGTGTGAGTGGTGGAAAACTATTATTTCTAAGAATGCAATTATTTCTAAGCTAGCAATAGGCGAGAAGAAGAAACTTTCGTATCCAAAGTGAAAGAGAAAAAAATATCTGTGAAGTTCCTAGAAGAAGTTTAGCAAAGTTTTTTTCAATTAATTTTCCCTGCTCAAATCTAATATGAATCTTAATGCATTAAGTGCTATTAGCATTAATCTCCAGACATGTGAAATAGATGAGGCCTAATCAGTTTCTATGCCATATCATCTGGCATTCATATGCAAATGTGGCCAAATAATTTCATCACATGAGCTATTGTTCCTTAATCAAGCTACTGAAATCAGAAACCCAGCTAGAGAAAGGAAATTATCTCACAGATAAGACAAGGAGAGGTATATTCAATTTAATTTTCTTTTTTACCTCTTACTCAAGAATTCTTGTGAGTCATTTTAGAAAAGTTAGGAGAGCACATATCCCATGGCCTTCAGATTTTTTCCCAAAATTTTCTTTTAATCTGGTAATTCTTTTCTTTGGCCCAAGTTCCCAAATGAGCGAAGGGAGCAGGACCTCCATGGCACACCTCTGTTTGCTGTGGGCTCTGGGCTACACAGTGTGCAAGGGAGGTTATCAGAAACGTCCTAACTCTGTAGTTAAAATGAATGCTGATTAATTAGCTAATCCAGTTTTTAAAGTATATAGCTGCCGGATTAACAAATAAAATGCTGTTTAGTAAAGAAGGACATTCAGAATTCTTTTTCAGTTTCCGTAAAACTGAATTTTTTTATAGACTTCATTACCAAAATGGAAAACCAAGAATCATGACGGAAGTCCCTGTGCTTTGTTTGGCATTCATCTCGCCAAACCTTGGCTACCTCACATCAGCATTTACATTGGAGTTGGTTATACAGTCTCTCTAATGAGCAGCAAGAAACATGCATTTAGGGAAGGCAGTTTATGCAATCTATTTTATACATTTACATTTGAAGGAGTGAATGATATTCTGGAAACGCCTGTTTCCCTCAATTAGGTAAAGTGGGAGACTGCATGACTAGCTCCTCTGTAAATATCTAAAGCTGGTGAGGTGCACCTCCCCCTTTTTTGTGTGTATATCAAAACACTCCCTCCATCGCTCTTTCTCTTGCTCTCTCTCTCACACACACACGCAAAGAAGCCCTTTCTATTAAAAAAATTAGGACCTAAAATCCAGCACACAAAAATGTATGTATGTGGGGATTATGATGGCTTGAACATCTTTAATTCACCTGTCTTACATCAATGCACTGTGATACAGTCTTTAATCACAGGATCACATCCATTTTACCATCAGGTGCCTCCTTCACTCCACACACAATTAACGAGCTCTCATTCAGTGACTGAGAAAGGGAACAGAGGTTATATGGAACAGCCAGAATCCTTTAAACTTGGCACTGTATTTGAAAATTAAAACAAAAGCAATGTGGTATACAGAAAATGAATTTTAAAAAGCTGTTGAAAGGTCTCGCTTGTAAACAGTGAGGCCTCAGTAAGGGCATGTATACTTAAGGCCATGCTGAGGTCAGTTCTTGGCCTTTACATTTTTATTAATAATCTGGAAGAAATGAGAGAATTCTTACTGATTAAAGTGTACATGTGACCCATGAAAAGGGGATGTGAAACAAATGAGTTGATAAGCTGCTGCAAGCAAATGACATGTGAATCAATACAGATAATTGTAATTCAACAATATTCAGGAATTATAGACATAATGAGACACTATCTTGGGAACAGTAACTGAAATGATTGGGGCATCGCTTCAGTCAGCTGGAGACGAGCTCTTTCTGCAGTCTGCAAAGGGAATAACAGCAAAACCAAAAGCCAGTCCTAGGATAAATGAGCAAAATAACAACAAAAAGGTTAGAAAGGTTACACAACCTGGCACTAGCAACTCTTATGAGATGCTGTGGACAGACCTGGCACCCACAACTCAGGAGATTAACCAGGACAAAGATTAAAGGACTGGAAAACGTGTCTTAGTGGAAAAATGAAGTTCAGTCTGTTTACCTTAACAAAAAGGCTAAACTGTGCCTGGGTAGAAGAAATAAATCATTTGCCATGAAGGTGGTGAGGCACTGGAACAGGCTACCCAGAGAAGCTGTGGATGCCCCATCCCTGGGAGTGTTCAAGGACAGGTTGGATGGGGCTTTGAGCAACCTGGTCTAGTGGAAGGTGTCCCAGCCCATGTCAGGGCGGTCGGAACTACGTGATCTTTAAGGTTCCTTCCAAACCAAACCATTCTATGATTCTGTGATTCTATGACTGCGGTTTCTAGTTAACTCTAGGGGTAATATTATAGAAATTCAATAAATGAGGGCTCTTCAGCCTCAAAAGCACAAACACAACAAGAATGATTGCCTGGAAGTTGAAAGTAGAGATACTGAGAAACAGAAATTACAAGCATTAGTATTATGAAAATTAATCATTTCAATAATTTAATGAAAATAATGATGGATTGTCCATACTGCAAAGATTTGAGATTTTCTGTATTATAAAAAGAGATGCTCTAGTTAAACTAATTCAGGGAAGAACTGACCTGTGCAGCTTTACTGGGGGTCAGAATAAATTATCATCTCTCAGCTTAGAACCTGTGTTGTTTCATTTCATTGCGGGGGGAGGGCGTATCGTATTTACAGTACATGATAAAAACTTGATATTATGATATTTTTTCATTAAATTTATTTTACTGTATTGTTAGGATGCTGTCACGAGGATGGAGCCAGGCTCTTCTCGGTGACAAGCAATGATAGGACAAGCGGCAATGGATACAAACTGGAACACAGGAGTTTCACTTAAGTATGAGAGGAAACTTATTTGCAGTGAGGGTGACAGAGCACTGGAACAGGCTGCCCAGGGAGGTTGTGGATTCTCCTTCTCTGCAGACATTCAAGACCCGCCCGGACACCTTCCTGTGTAACCTCATCTGGGTGTTCCTGCTCCGGCGGGGATTGGACTGGATGAGCTTTCGAGGTCCCTTCCAATCCTTGACATTTTGTGATTGATTCTGTGCACCAACATTATTCTGTACAACAGGCCAGTTTGGAATGGAGGAGTGGAACTACTGGTATTTTAGGGAAAGAGCACCAAAATGAGATTACACTTGAAAGTGCCTGTTAATTGTGGATGCACAATTTCAAAAGCTTGTACCTTGCACTCCTAAGCACTTCACATATTATAGCACAGCTTCTACTGGCATCAGTCATGGCTGTTGAAAGCTCAGTACTTCCACAAATTGAACCCTAGCGATTCACATGGAAACTCAGAAATTAAGATTGCACAGCTAATGACCACTTCTGGATGAAAAATTATTTCAAGTGATTACTGCAGTAGAGAACTGCAGGAACTCAGCGTCCTAACCCAGTTCTACAGGGCAACATTCAAAGATTTAACTGTGAGATCAATCTTTCCTACTCTGAAATCCCCTCCTTAGACCAGTATAGAACTTTTTGCTTCTGTAGTGTAGGAGGCAGAGATAGTAAATAACACTGCACAACCCCAGTTCATTCTTGGAATATATCCTGCCACCACAGTCAGTCTTGTAAAGGTCCTATGAGAAAACAATGCACAATGGGGAAATAAAGGTACAGCATAATGCAACATCCATAGGGCTGTAGAGAATTTTTCTGCAGTTATGGTATTTCCTAGTTATCAAGAGTCTATATTTGCAATCTTTGTGCTTTTTCTAACAGTTTAAAATTAAAATGTGTTGATTCCTGCGTTCTTCTATTATCTTTCAGGCAGAAGAGGTAGCACAGCCTTTTTACCAGCTGGTTCCTCAATCAAGTAAAAATATTCAGACCTGGGATGCAGAATTGCACTGTACGAGCTAGAGCAGGAATGAGCTCACATGGGGCAGCTGCTGTCCTTCTCTGTCCTCACACGCTTCCTCACTGGATTTCCTACACAGCCATGGGAGCAGAGGAAGAGTGCTCTGCTACCACAGATCAGCCTCCTTCATACTTCTTCGTGGCCCACTCCCTCCCAACATATTGGTGGCCTAGACCGTTCCTAGTTTCACCCATGGCTTCCTATCTACTGCTCTGTGTGCACATAGGGAGAGACAAAACTGTGAGCTCTTGGAGGTGCAGAAACTAACGAAAGGAACTTCTTGGCATGTGTCTGTGTGCAAGAAAGGTAGGAAACCAAGGAGAAGTCCACTGAAAGCTGGAAGAGCTGAGCAGAGAGAGGAATCTGGGCAAACAACTTCTCTGGACACCACACCTGCTGGAAAGGCAGGCCTGGGAACTGAACCAGGGACCAGTCCCCGGAGATTTGTGTTCAAAATAATTCCTTTGGCTGCTGAGCACTTGTGGGGGCCTGGGGTGCACGGAGCAGGCTGAAGGCCGGGCAGTGGTGGGGGCCACAGGCTGGCAGCCACCCCCGCGAGGCTGCTGCAAGCCGGGCCCTGCACGGCGCCCGCGAGGCAAGAGCCAGCGCTTCCCAAGGCGGCTGGGCCGTGGGACGTGCCGGCTGTGTCGGGGTGTGCGGCTGGGCTGTGCGCGGGCAGCACCGCGGCCAGGCTGGGGACAGCAGGCTGCTCTGCCGCCCCGACCTGAACCACCGCATATGCTTTCTTAACTACTTCGTATAGCGCATAACTTTTTAACAGCGTAGAGGTGCCTGAGAGGAAGGGACTTTCTCTAATATGCAGGGAGTGTACTGTGCGTGACTAGTTTTATGGGTCCCTATTGACAAAAGGCTTTATCTGTGCTTTCTAGCTATTTAACTACAGATCTCTGTATTTGGGAGTTTTGACTCATGGGGACCCATATAATTTAGCTTGATTAATGATTCTGTGTTTTATGGTAGCACGATGAAATCTTTTGGTAACATGTAGTAATTCATTTTTTCATAATTAATGGGTGACAGACAACACAGTACAGAAATAACAGACTGTTGAATCAACAGATATATCAAGGTAAGCCAAAGCCTACACAAGCTGCTAGTTAAGAATTAGACAGTGCCTTTGTAACAGTATAAAATCCAACACAAGCTGTAAAACCAAATTGTAAACACATTTCCAAGCAGTATTGGTCCCACATATCTACCACCTGTGGTATCGCTCTGAGACACCTTTGCCTTCTTCTGTGCCTGGTGTACACTGTGGTACTACACACTGTATGCACACACTTTGCTTTTCCCAACCACAGTAGCTTGATCTTTCCACCGTATAATAATCCTCTTACATCTCCTGAATATTGAAATATTGTGATAATGCACTAAAAAGCCACAAGCGTCCCCAAACACTTTAACTTCCAGCAGTTATCTTCTGAGATGAAGCTGAATAATGGAAACGTTAGGTAGGTAGGTATCTATTTATGGGCATTAAAGGTCTTTAAAAAGTCAAAAATCTTTTTGCTGTTGTTTTTTAATCAGAATTTCTCCATCATCTGTCCCAGGAGGTTTCCCGCCAGAAAAGGCAAGGGCTTGAGAGGAATGATGATGATTTGCAACTACATTAGTAAGCCTGCTGCAAACTGAGGGATCTGGAGTTGGCAGGCTGTCCTGGCAAGCCCATCTTCAGCAAGGAACTGTAATGAGCAGTCAATGCCTTCACAGCCAAGATTAATTAAGAGGCTCTACATCACTGTAATACATTAGCAAAGGCCTGCCTGCAAGGGGGCCTTTTGTAAATCTTTCTACAAGAAGTGTGGCCCTGAAATGGCTGATAGCACTGCAAGCCTGGTCCTGCAAGATGTCTTGTGTTGGCCTGGGGCATGTAAGTGTTTGCCATTTCCCTTTCTGTCTGACGTTGCTGAACGCCTGTGGCAGGTTGGAAGAGATGGGATCTATAGAGGGCGTGGAAGCAGAAAACAGAACAGAAATTTGGTACAAAACTCTCCATGTCAACCTTGACAAAAGCAAGGGAAATCTACCCATTGACTGCACGGTGTCTCAAAGGGTAGTCATGGAAATGGCCGTCAGCACTTGTGAGGTGGAGGCACAGGCCGTGGTTCGTCCCTTGGCAGTGGCAGGTCTGGCTTCACTGAGCAGCCAGGGTGAAGGTTGCCAGGTGATGGTTACCAGTAATGCTGCTGCTCCATCAATGCCTGGCCTCGCAGACCATGGGGCTGGATTTGTCAGAACTGCCTTGTCTTTTATCATCACTTCACAGGCAGAGGTGCTGCCTCTGCAGGCAGGTTGGTGATTTCGAAGGACCCTTCAACGGGACAGCATTGACCAGAGAGTTGTGGGGATGCTTTGGGTCTGTGTTGTTTGCAATTCAGAAGCAGTCTGTGTTATGAGGGCAGATGCTCCACCTCAGAAACATCCTCATGGCATTTGCCATCTAATTAATATGCCGTTTCGGTCCTTACATGTTCAGTACTTCCAGAAACTTGTATTTCAATCAACACTTCATGACTGCATGAATGTCAGTCTCGTGATTTATTATAAAAACCTTTTCATTCTCTACATAGAGGCTCTCAAAAAGATAACGTTTATCTTATTTGTGGAAAGGTCAAAATGGTATTGCAGAGGATCCTGCTGGTATTCTTTATGTATTCAGTATCTCTTTGGAAAAGCAAAAAGTATAGACCACAGCTGACAGGCTATACAGTATAACAGATGCTGATATCTGTAAATAAAACAAGTCCTCCATAATCAGACCTTAAAGTATTCAATTGTGAAAATTTATTTAAAAATACTAATGTTGCCTGTTTTCCACCCAGTAGCCCAGTTTTCCACCCAGTGGTAGTGCTCCTACAGTTTATTAACAACACCAGCAAAATAAGAAGCAATATAGAAGCTTCTGCTCTCTTGCCGCTAGAATATGTCCACAGAAAGCCTCCTTATGATCAGCGTAATGATTTGAAATTTGTGCATAGCTTTCATCAGCAAAGACTTTGTCTGACTTATCTATTAAGAGATGCTTTCCACTCCAAGCGCTTGGCTTTCTCTGTCAGCTGTGTCAGCTGTCACTTGTATTCTGAATATGATAAAAGATGGTGGGTTTAACATTTAAACCAGCCTACAGCTTCCACAGCTTGGTGGCACACAAAGGACATAAGCTCACATGCCTGATATACATGAAAGGCTGTGAACTCTACATTGCTAAGTCAGACACAGATAAATTGTGCTTACCTGCATTTACCATCCTGCATTTATCATCCATGACATGCTGGTGGTGCACACCTGCCTGCCTCCTTGCAGGGTGTGCTGGCAGCCGCAGCCACCGCAGCAGCTGAAGGCGGCTGCCTCTGGTACAGCAACAAAGGAGGTGGCATGTGGGCATTTTATGCTGAGAGTTTGCCACGTTGGATCATGTGTGACTGCAAGGGAGGCCTTCCCAAAATTTTAAAAAGAAATTGAGGGATCCATGAACTAAATTTGGATGTATAGGTCACATTTTAATGCAGATGCTACCAGTATAAGGGCAGGATGTGATATAGGGGAAACATTAGGAAGTTAAGTTTTAAATCCTGTTTGCTACACAAAAATTACTTTTGCCATCTGCTTAGAATACCATCAAGACACAATAAAGGCCAATTTTAAGTAGAATACATAAATAAGCAGTAACATGATTATTACGAGGGGTTCACTGTAGGACTATTACAGAAGGGAAGTGAATGTGTGTGGAGGTGCTTTAGTATCTGTTTAAGAAACCAATCAACAGTCATTAACTCTCTCTTTCCTCCCAAGACTAGCAGCTCCTGCTGCTGTGGACTCTGTCCTCAGCCTTTCTTCAAAGAAGAATGTCTGAAAAAAAACAGGTCCACCCCTAGATAGGAGTGTCTGAGGGAAGCCCTGATGCTTTGGTCTGGTTCTGGGGTCTCTTACAAAAAAGATTGCCTCAAGTCAGTCTCTCCTTTTTTTAATGAGCAAATTAGGCAGGTTCCAGCCTCAAAGCTAGTCTTGTCACAGGCAGTATTTATAAATACTTTTTAGCAAACAGAAATTTTATTTGATAGAAGCATCAACAACCAAATCTTTACCTACTATTATGTTGGCCTGTACAAGTGGTCTCAGCATTAACCATAGAAAAATTTTCTGCTAAAGTTTTCTGCAGCCTCACTAGCTTGACTACTTATGACCACTGCAAGATTAAAATTGATGTATTTCAGAGGTTCATAATGCACTCCAAAAGTTGCATTGCAGACAGCCACCAACAGCCAAAGCAGACGACTTGCTGTTCTGAAATTAGTCAGCCAGGCTCCTGGAGCTGTAAGAGGTTGCAAATAGCTATTTGGCTTTTGTGGTTCTACAGAACACTTCCTCTCTTGTGAAACTGTGGAGCTCCATGCAGCATTTCAAATGCATAGACATCATCCCTGTCATATTATGATTCCGGCTGTCACAGCAGGGGGATGCCACTAAACAAGAGTCTGAAAATGATATTGATGAAAAGGCCTGGAGAGGAGTCATGGTAAGTTCCTAGTCCCACATTTTTTATCATTTACAGCTAAACTGCACAGATTCATTCCTGAGAACCTGCTATTTATTTATTCAGTGCTATAATGATAGTGCTGTTTTGTTTTCTACTTCTTCCCTAATGATATCTAATGTGAGGCCTTTTTGACATGCCCTGAGCATTACATTGATGTTTTTAGAGCACTAGCTGCAATAACTCCTAATCTTTTCTCCATGAATCATAGCAACTTATTCAGAGACAATCACTATGCATCCGTAGTTAGAGACATTCTTTTTTTCACACCAAATGCATTAACTGCCCTTATTGGCACTGAAATTCATCTGCCATATTGCTGTGCAGTTATTCAGGTGATGTCTTCTTTACCTTAAATGAAGTGTATTGTAACGCATACAGCAAAAAAGCCAGTGCTACATAACATCTTTGTACAGACATCATGCAAAATACAGCAGAAAGCAAAGGTAAGAATTTGCAGTCCCAACACACATTATAGTTATTCAAAGAACTGAACATGCTGTAACCCAAAGGAAAAGATACCTCTCTCTCCCCGCTCCTGCTCTTTTTCTCTCCTTTTCTCTTTCTCTCTTATTACCTGGTAGATTTCTCTCTTTCACAGAATATTCCAGAAGAGGATCTTATATTAAAAAACATCTCCGAGTTGTACTCAGTATCACCAAATATTTCAAAATTAACAAGCTATATCCCTTCAGTTACTTCATATGAACAAAAATTAGAAATGAAACCCCCTCCATTTTACTGTTAGACCAGATATAAATGGTGTTCATGTTATACAGGATTTGCTAATGAACAATTGTATTGACTTCTCAGAAAGCTGCATCTTATTGAACACTGATAAAAATGAAGTGTTAATCACAACAGAATTGTTCAAAATGTTATTTGGTTGCACGAATTTTTGTGAGGAACTGCTATCCTGAAAACAGAAGATGCTCTAAGATTAACTGGAAAATAAGGGAGCAAGAATTTAAAACAATCGATCCTAGCAATGACTGAAGGACATTGTCAGCAGACCCCATACTGTCACTTCTCTGTCAGCTTCAAGCTGAAATTTTCAATATATATTAGGTCCATTGTCAAAGGCAATATCCTTGTGCTAATAATCATCTTCTCTGTACAGTGAGCTGTGGACACGTCCATCTGAAGGTTTTTTAAAATGGAGCAAATCTATACGGGCAGATCAAATATGTGCAATCAAAAACACAAAATTAGTAGGTCAAACGTGCTGAAGTCCACAACATGGATGCATAAGCTCATTTCAGTGGAATGGAAATCAGTGCAGAAACACTTTCCCTCTCATCCTATTTCTGTTCTGGAGGGTGTTACGTTCTGGCTGTGTAACTCAGTGCCCATAAAAAGTGGAATGGCACCATCAACTTGTCTGATCTGTCTTCACTTGAGGATGATCAGACACTACCCCTTCTCAGGTCCAATGTGCTGGGCTGGAATTTACCTTCTCATGATAGCAGGTGATGGGTTAGGAGCTCACTCTGGAGCAGATAACATAATATTCACAGTGGACTTCACATTTAGGAAAACTGAATACATTGATGTGTGGGCCACAGAGATGTAGCAAAAACTTCTTAGACTGCTAGAAATGTTGTAGATTATTTCATTTGATCAGATCTTGTCAATGAAGCCAGAAGGACAAGTCTTGCAGCAGCACCCATTAGCTCCTTGCAGAGAAGAGAACCTGCTACTCTGTTTGGTACAAAAGATGTTAAAAAAACTGTTAAAAATCAGTGCTTTCATCATGTCAGGATTCCTAAGCAGCTTCAACAGGAGAACGGATTTGGCCCCACCTGATGGACAGAGAAGACAGGCAGACTCCCTGTATTAAAAGTGAAACATTCTGTTCTGATTTAAATAGTTTCACTTCCCCCATAACTTAATCATTAGGGAACTGTGAGATTGCATAAACAGATGCCATTCAGAATATAAACACTGGAGTCACTTTGATTTGTTTCCTTTTGGCAGACTACATCCAAAAGGATGATAAGCAAAGATAGCGTATCTTGAAATTCCATCCTAACAAACAATAAATTACCCTGCTGAAAACATGATTTTAAAGTACAATTCATGCAATTTCTCAGCCCAGCACACAGCCAGATGTCTTGAGGCCAAGTAAAGCCACCTCAGAAGCAAAAGTAGTTGGTAGGTCATATAAAGGGTCAATAATAAGAGTATCACACAAACCTGTGAAGATAGTAGCAAATGAATTTCATTACAGATTCAAATTCAAAGTTTTAGAAGAGCAGGAGTTCCAAATCTAAGGAGCAGTTTCAATAGTTTTCCATTTACTGTCTATCCAAGGACTCTAAAAGGATTTGCCATATAATTAAAACCTTTCAGTGAGATGAAAGAGCTCAACAGGAAAAATCAGATACTCAAAAATAAAAAGGTGGCTTCTAAATATAAAACCATACTACTTGTTACAGCTTTCATAATTAGCTTCTTTTAACTCATTTCCTACTGCGATATATTCAGAAAGCCTAGGGCTTTCATTATTTCCATGTCTAGTAGGAAAAAATATAAAAATTAGGAAGATAAAATAGACACAAAAGATTTGATTTAGACTGCATACATAAGAAGAAGGGCACAGCTGCATTTCCTTAGGTAATTCTGGTATAAATAACTGAGAGCAATGCTCACGATGACAAAAAATATGAGATAGTGTTTCAAAAAATTATCTTTCTTCCGCTGAAATTTGCTGCTTCTCAGCTAAGAAGCTGTAACTTACTGATTTTGTGTGTCATCTTAAGACTTATACAGCTGGAAGTAAACAAGATTCACTTAAACCACCTTCAGGCTGACCACTGACATGAAACCCAAAGAGAGCCATGACAGTAACTCTTGTTGGTAGCCCGACTAGTGCATGGAGGAATGAAGCCACCATGCTTAAGGAAGAAGAAAATTTTATTTTGGTTCATCTAAGAGCATTTTCTTCTGGTTTATCACTACAGCTTAAAAAAAAAAAAAAAAAAATCTTAGCTTCAAAATGGATTTTTATTCAGCCCAGAATGAAGCAATTTCATTCCAGAACATATTTAATTTCTTTGCACTGTTATTTCAAAATGTTCACATTACCCCACCTGTTTAAAAGTTGTTTAAGTACTTGTAGATAGCCTCAGATTCATTAACAGATTTAGTTAATTGACATGTGCCATTCTCAAGTAGTAAAATATTTAAATGAAAGATTATCCACATACAATATCTTCTTGATTGTTCAAGTGGCATTAAAGAGGTTTGGAAGAGAGCATGCACAACAATAACTCACGCTATGGTAGGCTGCAGAAGATGAAAGAGGGAATGAAACCTGACGAAGAGCCATTGTACAGAAGCACTTGGAGAAGTCATAAACGATAGGAAAGCCTAGTCCTTCCTGTTCAATACAAAAGTCTGTGAGCTGGAAAAGAATATGATTCCTGTCTCTTTCTTGGAGGTTAAATCACTCTTTAACTTAAACGTCTGTTAAACACTGTTAAATCAAAAGAGGTCAGGCAATAAAGAAACGTTCACAGGTGAGAAGCTCAGTCTCCTTAGGCTTTAAAGAGGAATGTGAGCCTTTGTAGCCTGAGAAAACAGAGACCATGCTGGCAGAAAAGGCCAAAGGGAACAGCAGGAGCATTATGATCACAGGCAGTCACAGAGGCACTACCCTTCCTGAGCCTTCGACAGATTGTAATAGGTGAAGTTTCATCTTGTTGAATCATAATACCTAGATCTATCCTTCACAATCCTTTCATGGTTGTCTGCTGCTTATTAAGCACATAAACATCCTTGTTCATTCATCTACAGGTTAGAGGTCATTATCTCTGTGTTCTGATCTTATTGTTTGGTCTTCTTCCATTCTGTTTCTAACTGTATGATGTATTATTCTTTTCCTTGGAATAGTCCTCTGTGTAAAGATTCCTTTCTGCTTGCAACATAAGTTACTTACCTATTAATTGTACCACAATTTAGGATTGTATTTTTTAAATAATAAGATAATGACCACTTTCACCTAAAAAGAAGAACCTTATATCAGCAATCGTATATGGGCGTTACAACAAGCTGCTTCCAACTTTCTAAGAAAGCAGGCATAGAACGGTTTCTATGTACTTTATGATACCACAGCATTGTACACAGGCTGAACATGTGATACACCTTGTCCATGAGAACTACTGCTCTTCAGTCTGAATCCTGATGACATTACAGCTACATGTTACATACCCATCCATTTGACAGCATGGGAGCAGAGGACCAAGATGGGCATCAGGCACAGCCAAAGCCAACACTCAGGTGGTGAAGCCACATTCTCACTTGCGCTACCACATCTCACAGCCGCAACCAAGTCTCAACATGTCAGCAACACTGACATGTAGTGTAACGTAATGGCTACGTGCCTGCCTAACACTGACTTAGCGAAGGAGAAGCTTCTTCTGATACCACCATTTCTAATGAAATGCTGACGAGATGAAGCACAGACAGCTATCTGTCTGTGTCAGGCTGCCCTAAGCCCAGGAGAGGCTCAGCAGAGAGTAACCTGCTCCAGAGCTAAGGAAGGAACAAGGTGCCTGACCATTCCCCTTTTCACTTTCCCTCCCACCAGCTGGCAGGTGCCATCCTTTTGCAAAATACTGAGTATTGGCAAAGGTGAGACACACAAAAAGCAGAACTATTACTAGGGGGCCAAAGAGCACATTTGAGTTGGTACCTGGGTCTGTTTTGGAGGACTGGTAAAACAGCCGTTCCGCTGCCCATGCAAAGTTGAACTGTTTTGTTAATTTGTCCTTTTCCTGGGGTCAGCGAAACTCAGTTCCGCCTACACCCATAGCTGGGTCTGTAAAGAATTTCTGGTTAGGAGTGGCAGGACTGCTGTACCAGCACTGGGTAACAGAATTTCCCTTCAGCTCTAACGTGATTGCCTTAACTTAAAGCTGCTGTAAATTGCATGGGGACAAACTGACGCTTGGATATCTTTTTCATTCCTTGCTCAAACATAAACCAAATCATCACTTTCTCAGCCTTCCTGATGAAGGAATTGAAGCTTGACCTCTGCTGCAGATCCAGTCCAAGTTCGTTAAAAGCTTAGTACTCCCAAAAGCATTTATTCTAATTGCTTCTGTTGAAAGGTCCATTGCACAGGGAACAGGCACTGATGGGAACACCAGTGTTGGGGAATAATCACACTTCATACTGAGGATGTGGTCATGTTCAAACACGTCTATAGTTACATCTGAAACTGCATTCTTTCAGATATAAGACAGGTCATTTCAAGGATAATATTTCTTCCTGAGATTAATTCACTGACATGGGCTTTAAAAGCAGATTTCTTTTATATCTTCCATATCAACTGGGGAGAATATGCATTTGTTATAGTACATCATCCCTCAAACCATAGCAGCATGAGAGCAGTCCCTGATGTTGTGCTCTTTGTCATGTTTCAGAGATGTGATGGCTGTCTGAGCACTTCCACATCTGCTGATAAAGGATTATCTCCTGAAAAGATTATACATAGTGGGTTTGGATTTAAGTCTAATCACATAAAACATTACTCATAGATGTCCAGTGTGAAGAACCCAAAATAATAGCTCTGATCTTCGAACACACATGAGGAGAGATGGAGCAGAAGTGGTAAAATGGATCATCATTCACAGGGCTGCTCACATCTCGGGAGAGGTCTCCAGCCTCTGTTACCCATGTCCTTTGGAGAAAGCCCAGTTGAACCAAACAGTAATCCAAGCTCCTAGATCAGTAAGCAAGATTTGGAAAAAGCCTAAGGAAGGTATGGTTCAGATCAGATCTGGTTCGGAAGATTTTTATTTAAATGTAAAGACAGCAACTTCAAGAGACTATTTAAAATAAGGAGGCAGAGAGCCTTTGAACACTTAACTTTTTCCACTGTATTTTTTCCAGTTACAGACCAGGCATGTTGAAATCAGGATGAGTGAAATTAAATCTCTACAACAGATCCCTATGTTCCGTTGAGACTAGCGAAAATACAACTTCTGTTAGCCTGTCTTCAGGTCCCAATAGACTTTCATCCATTCAACTTTTGGCAATGAAGTTTTGGGTAAGACACAGTGCCATATATGTAACCCCCATGTTTGTTTTCATAGGAGTGAAATTAGATTTCAGCAACAACAGGTTCTGACCAGTTAGCAAGAGCTGATTCTTCCTCTTCCCCCAAGCTGCAAAACTGCCACTACTAATACCATTAAAGAAATGTTAAATCAGAAGTCATCATGTAAGGATGAGCACCTACTACAGGGACAAGGGTATGCTATCTAAAATTTAAGCTGCATTTAGTACTTTAATAAGAATTGAGAACGATTCACTACTTCAGAGCCCTCCTCCAAATCTCTGTGTCATCCATCTAATGCATCTTTAAGAGGTCTGGACTTTAAGATAATGAAAACTGAATCTTGAGAACTCTTTCCATGCTTCACCTCAAAATAATTAAAACTGCTGGTGGGAAGAATCATAGAAATCTTGGTGGGAAAGTACTTCTGGTGTTCTCTAGTCCTACCTCCAGATTACAGCAGGACTACTGCCAACATAAACTCAGTCAATGCTTTGCCCAGTTGAGTCTTGAAAACTTCCAAGGATGAAGATCCACAGCTTCTCTAGGTAACTTGTTCCAGTGCTGCACTGCTCTTCTAATTAAATGGTCTATCTTGATGTCCAGCTTGGACCCCCTATGCTGCAGTCTGTGGCTCTCTCACATTCTTCGAGTAGTCTGCCAGTACCAAGAACATTCTGTCTCCACCATCTTTGTAACTACCCCTCAAGTAGTTGTAGGCTGATATTAAATCTCCCTTTACTCTCCTTTTTTTTGCCAAACTAAACTGTTTCAGCCCCCTAATCTCTCCTTGCTTTTTGTGGGCTCATGCTGACCTTTTGGTAGCACTCCACTGGACCCTCCAGTCTCTCAACATCTTTGCTGAGCAAAGGGTCTCAAAAACAGGTACAGCTGTGGCTTCGCCAGTGCCAAGAAAACATAGGACTTCCCTAGATCTGCTGGTCACACTTCCCCTAGAGCTGCCCAGGATACAGTTCACTTTGTTTGTAAGGAAAACATTTGGTTGATTGACAGTCAATTTGGCATCTACTGTAACACCCAGGTTCTTCTAGAAGGGTTGCTGGCCCCCACCCTGTACTGACGCATGGGGCTATTCAGTCCCAGGTGTGAAACTTTGCATTTCTCTTTATTAAACTTTGCAAGATTTCTGTCAGTTTTCTCAGGACCTCTCCAGACTGAAAGTTCAGCATGCCACCCACCCTCCTGCCCAGATTAGCAGCATCTGCAAACTTGTTATCTCATCATTCATGTCATTAGTGAAGGATTTGAACAGTATAGTCCTTGGTATGGATCCCTGGGCAATGTTGCTTATTACCAAACACTGACTGGGCACAGTGCCATCCATTACTACTTCTTGAATGCTCCTTCTTTGATTTCTTTTTCATTAGGAATTTACTTTTTAGGCAAGAAAGCCCTCTGCTGAATTTTACAGTCTTCCTGCACAAGCAGATTGTTTGTTTCTGAGTGTTCAGTATGTTTTCTTTAAAAACGAGCCTGCCATAGTGAGGCACCTTTCCACATTATGGCATCTTCCCAGGTGACTCTGTCTAGCAATAAAGAAACAGAAAGAAGTCCTGCTCTCCTGAAGACCAGAGTCCAGACTCCACTGCCCACCATTCTAGCCTTCCTCCAGCTTTTAAGGAATTCATTGCTCTGAATAATTTTTCAAAGCCATTTTTTAAAAGAAATTTAGTTTAAGAATAGGCAAAAATCCTCAGTATTGAAGTCATCAGACAAGTAATGGATGCCCAAATCCAGAAATTTTGACCAAGTTCCAGCTGCAATTTCACAAACGTATATATCTCATGAAATATTTCTCCACTTAGAAATAACTGAAATTTCCAAACCTACACTGAACGAAGCCTACAGCAAATCCATAATACCCATCCTATGAGCCTTTGAGCCAGAACAACTTTCCCACAGACCTGCCCTGTCTCCTGATCAGTCCCTAGATTCAGGCAGCGAACAAACTGCAGCTCATCTGGATTGTTCAGACAGGTCACAGGGTGCCACTTTTTGCCAAGTGCTCCGTGTTCCTTCTCTTATCACCTGTGTAACTGCCATGTAAATGAGGCCCGTACAGGAGTATCACAGGAGATGGTCTGATCAGGTGCCAGAAGCACAACTGTTCATATGCTGGAGGGAATCACAAACTGCAGCTCTAGAATTCCTCCATGAGAGATTACATTGCTTGCCTTCCGGGAATTAATTTCTAGAGAAATTGCCATTTCAAGTGGTTTTAAATGGCACTGCAACCACCTCAATTAACACTATAGACTTTAAATGATCCCTTCTTTCCCCTGCAGGCCATGTGATACAGAAACTCAGAGTGACTCACATCACAGTGTGATATGCTAATTTAGTTTTATTTTAAAACGTGGCCAAAATTCCTGCTAGTATAAAACCTACTACAGTTCTTCCTATAAGAATAACTTATTTCCCTTGGAATCTGTTAGATGGATGGGATATACAAAGATGTGTCTTTTTGCTACTCAGTGCAAGAATAAGGGTAGGAGAAACTATAATCCCATCTATCCACAAACCATTTATACTATTTAAAAACCCTGAAGATTTATGCAAAAGGCCAATGTAATGATGCTGGTTTTATAAGCATTAGTTTCTCAGGAAGAGGCTGTTGTCTTTTAAACGAAGACGCTACATGTCCACAGGTGGACATCTGCTTATTGATCCAGCTGTACCAAAAAAAAAAGGTCACTGCCCTTAATTTTTCAACACTATCAGTAGTTCCTTACCCTCACCTCTTGGCCTCAGGCAATCACCCCGTTGAGGTCACAGTTCAGCCACTAATCAGTTTCAGGTGAAAGTGCAGCTAACCTGAGCCCGATTCTGCCTGGAGGGTGATGCCAGAGTGCGCTCGTAAGGACCAGAGCCAGCAGAACAAAGAAGTATTTCCACTAACTGAGCAGTAACGAGCACCAGGGGCCACTATGAGTATTGTCACAAGAGACATATCCAGAGGAGAACCTCTGCCAAAGCCCAGGAACCGGTGCTGTGATCTGTGGCCAGCAGAGAGGCCTCTCTCTGGATTCAATTCTTTAATTGCCTCCTGCAGACTTGTCCTTTTCATTCTGTCTTGTACGGTCCCGCCTAACAGGAGACTCGGGCGTTTGAAGAACAAAAAGTAATTTATTGTAGGCAGTCATGAGCAGTAAAAACAAGTATCCGGAAGTATTGGTTTTATCGTAATATGTACAGAAAAAAATTGGTTTTCACAGAAAAAGTCCTACTTTTACAGCTCCTTACTCAATGTATTTTGACTTGGGCTTCCAGCCATACTCACAATATTAATTTTGAAATTCCAGGTTAATTTTCATTCATTATAATGAACTCTTGAAAAGAACAGGCATTTGTTGAATGTACTTGACACTTCCATGCTCCTTTTGTTCTTTTTCCTATCTCTAAACACAGTTATTGAACGTGATGATACATTTTCCCCCTCTATCTCCTAATTTATGATGCCTTACAACATAAATAACTTGTAATGTTTGTTTACTGCTCAAATCCTTGTTATTAAATAGATTCTCTTTTTTTTTTTTTTGGTTAGAGCTCCTGTCTTCATTGAGTGCCTGTCATTCAAATAAAATGTCAACTATTTTATATCAACTGGGATTCATAAGACTCCCAGAAGTTCAGTGTCATGAACATTTTACAAGAAGTCAGCTGGAGCACCATGAGACAAGATAATTTGCCACAAGATCACACAGCAAGCTGCCTCAGAGCTAATGAAGAATTGAAGCCTCCTAATTTACTGGATCTGAGTTCAGGATTTTTGCGAGTCTCATTAGCTGCTACTGTTGGGTTTTTCACTCTCTTCTACGCTGTAGGACATGTCTGCTTCTTAATTTCATCTAGGAGATTTAATTATCTTGCTTGCACAGAGGTCTAAGACATCATTGATGCTCTTGATCTCTCCTCCCTTCTTGTGACAAATCACTTGACTTCTGGTTTTCTGCAGCATTTCTGAAGTTCGTTATCGAGTACTACGAAATAGTACTTGCTAGGCCTTTGTAGGCCCCCACAGGCACTGTGTATGAAGTACAGGCATTTCCTAAATTTGGTATCTGCTGAATGGTTTTCCACGATTTCAGGGAACTCTGTGGTCAAGGTGATTCCTTCCAGCCTTATGTTCCTATAAGTTTTACCTCTATAGTCCTTGGCCAAAGCTCCTACTCTTAAGATCTTAATCCATGTAGGCATTCTGTTAAGTACATTCCCTCACCCCCGACCCTTAGCACATTTTTAACATTAAATATATTCTTAAGTTCCACTAGTTTCTATGTGATTTGTATTTGCATTATAGGATATCCATTTATTTCAGTCTCTCCTGAACTGGATGGATATTTTGAACAGGAGCCAAAGCTCTTTTTATAAAATGAGTGTGCTTTTTTACATTATGTATAGCTTTTTTCCATCCTGTTCTACCCACAAAATAAGGCAAGGCAACTTGCAAAATGTACAATAAATTGAGTAGGAAATGTAAGATTAAGATGTTCAGGAAGTATATGCTCTTCCTTCTTACACATATTTTCAGTACATATTCACTGCATTTGAATTTCTTGCCAGATAATCAAACATTGTCATCTACTCTGAGGCCATAATCTACTACAGATGTTTTAAGACTTTGACAGATTTTGCCTGTTTACCTCACTTCGGCTGGTGTGCCTTTCTCCTCTGCTGTAAAGAAGACGACTATATCATCACCACCATGAAAGACCCGCTGGTCAACGATCACTACTGTTCCAAATTACACTCACTTTCTGCACTTTTTACTGAAATACACACATTCAAACACAGACTTTCATGACACTCTATTCATGAAGTGGTCTATATAATCCAAACTCTTCTTAGCCTAATCCTTCTTTACTTCTTCTTTTCAAGCCTCTTCTATCATTTTTATAAGAACTGCACCTGTCTGGGGCAGAAGAGAGAACTTTCTAATAATCATTCAAAGCGGTGAAGCTGTGCAATAGGAAACTTGTGTTCCCAAATGATTGAACATTTTACTTTCTTCTTTGCTCTTGCAAACTCAGCATATGGATCCAGTTACTGACACAGTCTAGAAAACTGATCGCTCTTAAAGCTGAAAAAAATTTATTTTGACATCAACCACTACAGACATCATGTCTTTGATCTTTCCAAAGTTTGTGACTGTACCACTTCACTGTGCATTCACACAGATGCACTAAGCAAGAAAAGCAAGAGAGAAGCCCAGTCTTTATTTTGAAAGCGTTTATCTGGTGCACTTTTTCCATCAATTTATAAATTTCTATAACCAAAGCAAAGCGGCCATAATGCCTAACAGGAACAAGCGTATTGACCTGAAAATCTGCAATGGATTACCGCTAGTACTGACAAGAGTCATCTGTATTACAGTAGATTTTAAACAGATGGGATTTCAATATATAGAAGGCTTATAAGAAAGATGGAGAAAAACTTCTTACCAGGGCCTGCAGTGACAGGACAAGGGGCAACGGTTTTTAACTGGAAGAGATTGGACATAAGAAATTTTCTACAATGAGGGCAATGTGACACTGGAACAGGCTGCCCAGAGAAGCTGTGGATGCCCCATCCCTGGAAGTGTTCAAGATCAGGTTGGATGGGGCTTTGAGCAGCCTGGTGTAGTGAAATATATCCCTGCCGATGGCAGGAGAGTTGGACTAGATGATTATTAAAGGTCCCTTCTAAGTCTTCCAAACCATTCTATAATTCTGTTTTTCCATGAAATCGGGGTTACAGTTAGGATTAAGAGCTGGGCTGGAAAAAAGTGATGAGTGAAGCTAATGCAGACAATCAGAAAGGGATATCAAAATAAAGGACTCAATGCTGCCAATGTGGGTCATGAGGCTAGGTTTGTAGTTCAGTGAGTGTCCAGGTTGTTAAATTAGATTTTGGATTTGCCAGTGGGACGACTGTAAGCTATTTCAGAAGGCCTGCTAAGGCAACCAGTTAGATGTTGGTTTGGAGCAAGCAGAGGTCCACTGAATAAATTTTTAAGTTCAATGATCATAAGAGTAAAAAAAAAAGATCAGAAAAAAACCCACAAACAACCACCAACAAAACCATGCCCAAAAAAAGCAACAAAAAACTACACACACAAAACCAAAACAAAACCAAAAAACCAACCAACCAAACAAACCAAAAAACACTCAGATCCAGAGCAGGCTGCAGGGCTGTGTGTTGTGTCATCATCTACACTGTTCCAGACTCTCTGCTTCAGGTAAGTGAAGGTCCCTGTGCTTTTGGCCACCATGAGGATCATGGTGTTTGAAACAGACTGATATTGTTTCTACAGAAGATGTACCATTCAGCCTTAAAAAGGACTCATGAATAGACTAAAAAGAGCTTCAACATGCCCTGGTTAACATCACTCAGTTTGGTTCCTTGGCAGCTTTCCCCGTTACATAAAACACCCACAGCACTGTCCACCTGTCCATTTACTATCTGGTTGCACACCATCACACAGCTGCTGTTCAGGGCCACCCTTCCTCCTGTGCCCCAGAAGCACCAAACCACCAGGCACAGATGACAGGAGCTTTAGCCCACGCTGGGACAGCATATATGAAATGCTAAAGGTGACACGTATTTACGTATGTTCAACAGCCTTAAGTTGTTAGGAGCTTCTGAACCCATCTTCAGTGCATATTGATTCTGTGCTTCCACAAGCCTTTGGAAGCCCTCATGAGGAGAGCACACCGTGTACCACCCAACACGGCTGCCCGCTCGTCCGAGCCGCTGCGGCAGCAGCCTCGAAGGCACCGGCACCGCCCAGACACCCCGCACCAGCACAGGAGTGGGAAGACCGGGCCGGGAGCTCTCGGTTCTGGGCTGCAGGCGCCGAGCGACCGCGGGACAACGTCTTCAAGCACCCAGCGCGCACCTGAAGCTGTACGGGCAATGCCGGGGGAGCTGTGGGGCAGAGGCAGGTCCTGGTACGCGAGGCTCTGAGGCTCTTCCCCGGGGACGCGGCCCAGGGCCGCGGGCGGAGGCCCCTCCCGCCCCAGCGGGCGCGGCTCCCGCCGCCGCCTCACGGCGCCCCCGCCGGGGCCTCCGCCNAGCGGCGGCGGGGCCGCTCCGAGCCGCCCTGAGCCGCGGGAGAGCCGGCCTGGCCGCCACCGGCGGCGCAGCCAAGGGGACGGGGGCGCCGGGTTTGATGTGGGGCCAGCGCGGCCGATCTCCTCCTGCCTGCGCCAGAGAGGCCTCGAGGAGAGCGGCGGCGCCTCCGCTCGGTGTTGTCCTCGGCCCGGTCCGTGTTGCCCAGGCCCAGGCCAGCGCGCTGCCTCCAGCGCCCCGGCTCGGGCCGGTCGCGGCGGGCGGGGCTCGCAGGCAGCCCCGCAGGAGGAGCGGGGCCGAGGCCCCCCCGACCCCGCCGCTCCCCGGAGCCTCCCGCCGGGCCTGCGCTGGCAGCGGCCACTTGCCCGCGGCGTTGTGAGGCAGCGGGCCCGGCGGGGCGGGAGGGTTGTCGGGTGCTGCTTGAAATCCCGAATTCAGAAAAATCGGTCGGTTTTTTCTAGACTTATAAATCTGTTCTTTTTATGTGACTTTTTAAATGTGACTTTTGGGTTTCTCAGGTCATGCTGCCTTGGGAAATGAAGAGTGGAATCCGTGGGAAGGGGAGGAGAAAAATGAACTGGTCGCTTCTCAGCAGAGATACGAAGCTAATCTTAAGATGATAAAAAATGCAAGATCTCACCTAGAGCAAACCAGTCTTAGAGTTCAGATTTGGGGCAAAGCAGCAATTGGTAAGCAGTTGTAGTCAATGTCTGTTAATCCCTTAACCTTTCTGATAGAACACTTTTCTCCTTAATGACTGAGATTTATGTGTATGTTTATGTGTCTGATTAAGTAATGTGGCTGTCTGTACATGAAGAGCGTTAAGGAGCTGTTACTCAAAATTACGGTAAGACCAATATTAGTTAGATTCCAGTTTCCTTGTGTCAGTTCTCTTTAAGGCTGTTTTTCACATCTGTCAAATAAATGGTTCAAATGGCAGAGAAACACAGTTACTTTTTGAATCCGATCTAGCTTGCCGTACAACAAAAGGACAAGCCTTTTACTTGGCTGTAACAGATTTTTTTTATCTTTCCACATTTGCACTTTATGAAATAAAGCATCACACAATGAGAAATAAGGCGTTTTCCGTACGGCAGTGCTACTGTCACTTGTGAACTTGGAAAGTCTTCTGTTGTAGAAGATGCCAAGTCTCCACATAAACTGGGGGCCAAGGTCCTCTCAAGGTCTTTAACTACTGCTGAAGACATGTCGTTGTTATTATTTTAGCTTTTTTGAAAGTACAAAGTTTCCAACTTAAGTTGAACTTTCATGTAGCATTGTAGAACAGGTTAGTTTATTATGTGGTGATACATTCTGTCACAAAAAAATGATGTTTCACAAAAGCTTAAGAGAAATATGCCTTTCATTAAAACGCTGATTAATTTTTGCTCATTTTTCAGTGATAGGTGTACTAGAAAGAGATGCTAACATACATGGTACCATGGTATATCTTCATCTACTGATATTTTGACAGCCAAGTAATCTTTTCAAATGCCTTGACTAATTCCAAGTGATATGGAATTGACTTGATGCCTTAACTAATTCCAAGTCATACAGAGTTTGGGAAATAGTGTCCGTATTATATAGGAAGCTCTGACATTTTTTTCTGCAATTTCTTATGATGTTAATGCTTTTTCATTTCCCAGAAATGCTTTATTTGCTGGGAGTGTAGAGTAGGCAAGATCTGTGCATTCAAATTCTCCATCATATCTTCATTTCTGGAGGTCTTTACCTTTGGCAACATATTTTTGGAGGGCACCTTCAACCAGCTGATGTGACTGCACAGTGGAGAGAAGGAAGCCAAAAAACAGGAAGAACCTATTTCAGGTACTGGCTGCATGATGTTAACTTCAACTTTAACAAATGATGCATTGGAAAGTGAAATAACATGATATGGTGCACAGGTGCATTATTTAGTGTATCTCAGAGCTGCAGTTATTTTAATATCAGTTGCAAAGATTTTAATTTTGTTATGTTTTGGTAACTGAGGAATATGCATACAACTTCTCATTTGAAATTATCACAAGGAATGGTTATGTTTATTAATGAAAACACATACTTGATAAAACCAGCACGTTCTAGCGCAACCATGTCACTATTAAAAAATAGAAAACTAAGGAGCAAATTTCATCTGCCGTTTTATGAAAATTTGTGTGTTTGAAAGGAATGTGGAAAGACTTACCCATGCTGAGAGGGAAGGCAGCCAAGAGACCTCAGGAGGGGTGGAAATACAACCCTGAGGGAAGTCTGAGAACTGGGGTTTGGGGCTGACAATTCACTGAAATAAGCTTGGGGTTGTGAAGCAAGTTGTCCCCCACTATTTCATTTCTGTTGTATTCAGGGAAAAGGGACTTCAGTCTTTCATTCATGTATAGGATAGTGTCAAAATTGTAATTTGTTTCTATTTATAGCAAAGTCGATCTGCAAGACATAGCTCTGGTTAACTACTTGATTTGCAGAGCAAAATTTTACACATAAAGGAAGATGACACTTGAAGCATTATTTGCCGTAAAAATGGATTTTGGTCTGTGATCATGCGTGTTTTAAAACTGTTGTCTAACGTTTCATATTATTTAGTGAATGATATAGAGCTTTTCTCTATAGTCCTATTTAACACTATTTTTAAGGCTTTCTTTGAAGATAACAGTGAAAACTGAAGGATTTTTCATCTCCAGTTTGCAGTAGTAGCTTTCCTACACCATTTACTCACTGGCACAAGGACCTGTCTGTTAAAAAAGTTTTCTTTAAAAGCATAAATTACACACTGAAGTGAATTTAACTTTTGAAAAATGTGTTGCTAAAAAAATGTACTTTTTCTTAGCACAATAAGACAGGGGCTTCTGGTTGAAATTTGCAGATAATGTTTGAAATAAATACATGATTGTGAATCAAAAAGGTTTTTTTAAGTGATCACAAAAGTTTTTTATCACTTTGAATTATTTATCAATGTATCTGACTGTGTAAATGTTACAGGCTGTAGACTCTTTTCAATAATGCCTATATCACGTTCATAAGTGATTAAAAATGTTTTCTAGAGAGACACGTAGGCTTGATTTAAACATAGCATCTATTAAAGAGTCTGTCTCACATCTAAGGAAATAGTCAAAATTGTATACTCTTTAAAAAAACCTGTATTCCTTGTCTGCAAATACAATGTGATCCTACAAGTTTAGCGAATCAGCTGTGAATGATGCTGCTGCATCTTGGTAGTCTCCTTGGCAGAGCAATAGAGCTTGTGTTCACAGATTTGGAGAAAGGATACAATACTTTATTTGAATAGGGAGCAGTGCCTGTAGTGTTATTGTGGTGGGAAGAGACTTTTTTGTTTCCAGAATTAAAATCTCAGAAGCTATAGAAATCAATCATAGAATCATTTTGGTTGGAAGACACCCTCAGGATCATAGAGTCCAACCATAACCTAACTCGGGCGCTAAACCACGTCCCCAGGAACCTCATCTATATATCTTTTAAACACCTCCAGGGATGGTGGCTCCACCACTTCCCTGGGCAGCCTGTTCCAGTGCCTGACAGCCCTTTCCGTGACGAAATTTTTCCTGATACCCTACCAGATAGATTGTCTTCTTGGTATGGACATGAGGATTTTTTCAAGCCCGTAGTTTTCATGTATATAACATGAAAATAATTTGCTGCACTTAATGAGTCTGTCACTTGACTGATTATGGTTATTTTCTCTCTGGTGTGGCTGTTTCAGATGAATAATAACTTCACATGGTTCCTTAGGGTATGCATCTCTCAAATAAAAGACTTCTGTACTGACATTTAAATATGTTCTTGTTATGTTTAGAGGTACTAGGGATAATAGAGTCTTCATTTTAACCAACTTGGATATAAAGTTTAAGTTTGGTACCAACATAACGGGTCAAAATTTGACAGGCTAGTAGGAACTTGTGCAAAGTATAGAAAGTATGAAAATATAACTGTTACTTTAGTGATTAGAATTCTGAAATGAAATAGCAGAAGTTCTACTTTTAATTCAAATTGGAAATGTTACTTTGTATTTTTTTGTGAGGAAGAATTAGTACATGGTTTTGGCTGCTCGCTGGTTACAAGATTTTCTAGAATTGCTGACTTCTTTATTGCCTGGCTGAGGTAAATTATCTCCATTTGATTACTAGATGAGGCTAAAGGGAACTAGCTGAGGTGACATATGTGGAGAATATGTGCTACTGGGCAGTTGTATGTGGTAAGTCTAATAATTGTTAAAACATAGAACTCTCATGGATGTTTTTCAATAATATCAAATGCCAAAATATCACTTGGACACAGTTGCATGAATAAGGCCATTTTGTATGTTTATGATGAAGAATGCACATACTTAATATGAATTTTGATGGTTGCAAGTTTTTACCAAAGAAGTTGCCTAAAGAATAGTAAGAGTATCAACTTCTGCATGAAATGTAGGGACATTTATTGAAAAACAGGAGTGAAGAAGGAGCTGCATAGCTGTGGATTTTAGTGACAAATTGGCACGTTCGTACAAGAAGCAGGAGAGCTGAGTTTAGCACTTTCCTCAGCCTGAAGCAATTCGCACCCTTCTCTCCTGTCACCTAGGAGGATGCTGTATAGCAGGGAGTGCCAAACTTCTTGTCTCTTATGGTTAAGTAAGAGCATTCCTAAATTTCTGTTCCGCTGAGAGGCATATCCTCTCTATTTTATCAACAGTCAGTGCTGCCTTCCTCCACTCCCTGTTAAGCCCAGTTGCTCAGGAGTTCTTAAGTCCCATTCTCTTGTCCTCCTCATGCAAATTGCAACCACCTTGATTCATGCCAGAATGAAAACAAATTAGTCAACAAAGTTAACAGCCAGCAAAGATTTCTTTAGCTGCCAAAGGATTCTGCCCAGGATAGCTTGTGGCAATTTAGTTTCCTTAATGGACTTTAGTGAAGCTTTTGGAAAATCAAAATACACTGTGTCTACTGCATTCATTTTATCTGTGTTCTTATTGGTGCACTCATAGATCTTAATCAGATTAATGAGACAGGATTACTCATTTCCAGCAGTGTTTATCCATATATGTGATCAGTGATCTTACCTTTTGATACAATCCAGTGATCTTACTATTTATTACAGACTCTTCCAGAGAGGGAATTTGTACTGACTGGTCTGCTCCAGAGTCCTCTCAAGCTGTTTTTGTAGATGGGAGAGACACTGACAGACCCTTCTCATCAGGCATAGTGTCTCTTCATAATGGCAGCTGCTGCACACCTTTGCCAGCAGTTCTGCAGTTTTGTTTATGTGTTCCTTCAAAACTCTCAAGTGAATGCCATCCATGTCCAAATCCTCCATTTGGTGTAACTCTTGTGGTGTTTCACCTTCCATTTCTTGCTGAGGAGAATGAATTAGGTATGGGAATATTCTATGGCTTTGTCATCCCATTTTAAAGCCTCTTTAAACTTTTGTCCCTCCAGTTCTGTAGTTGTCTTTTTGGTATATTTTTAATATATTTTTGTTTTCCTCTATTTAAAGAACCTTCACCTATCAGCCAAAACATCCTTTTACAAGGTGCTTTTCAAATTGCTTTTAGCCTTACTTTTCTGTTTGCATTTCATGAGCAGTATTTATGAGCTTTGTGTCTTTTTTGTTTGGACAAGCTTTTCATTGTTTTCAGTGCTGACCTTTGACAGCCCCTGTAACTTTTCTATTATGCTGTATGAGTTTGGTGGGGAGCGCTGTATTGTTTTGGTTTTGGACTGAAGAATGCAGCGTATCTGGGCTTCTTATACAGTGATTTTGAACAGCCTACACGCACCTTGCAAGCTTCTTGTTTTTTGGGCTACTCCTTTCAGAGTTATTTTCTTGATTTTTCTCATTTTAAAGTAATTCCTTTATTGCATAAGGAGTATCTGTCTCCATGCTGGATACATTCGGTATGTTGTCTCCTGCTGCAGTGTTAAACTTAACCATATTGCTGTTACAGAATGGCTGTCTCACTAACACCTTTGGAATTAGGTCTGGAAGACCCAGTCTGGAATAGCATCTTTTCATATGGTTTCTAAGACTAGTAAGGAAAAACAAGAACTTTATAGGAAGCAAGTAATTTATTGAGTCCGAAAAATGTAATCTCCTCAATACTATCCTTGATCTAGCCTTCCTGCAACTGGTGTAAATCCCTTAGGGCTACTGTCTTAATTTTGAAGTTTCTGTTATCTGTCTTACATTTCCCAAGCCAATTGTTTTCTGACCAGGTGCTAATAGTACAACCTTAGTACTGTGTTTTTATTGTTAAAGTATGGGATTTCCATAGTGTTTCCTTTTTTTTCCACTTTAATTTTATGCTTCTTATTTTCCTAAACACAAGTCATCACTTCCCCAACTATAAATCCTGTAATTCCTGTAGACTTGGTAGCCTCACAGCACTGTCCATAGATAAAACCCTTTTCCCCCAGGTCTCTTTTTACAAGGTGATCACTGGATCAACTGCGTATCCTATTCGTTATTTTCAGCATCCTGATGGTCAAGGTGTTCTCTCCTGTGGATCTCAGTGATTCTTTTCCCATTTTCTGTTAAACTTTGGGTTTAAGTCTTAACCTGACTTAGATTTAATCTATTAGAAGTCTTGATTCCAAATAATGAGTCTCATGAACCTTGGCTCCAAAATATGCCACTCCCACTGAACCAGCAGCATGTCAGCTTAACTCAGGTTTAAAATATGCTTGACTAAGGTCTGTCTGCTTCAGATAACCTTGCTGGAGTAGTTTTTACAGCTTTTGCTGTGAATTTTCCACACTAAGTACACTTAAACTAACTGTCAGTCCCAGCAGTGTATGAGTTAAAACTCAATCATCATTCTGAATTAGTTAAAACTCATATTTATTGTAAGTTAAGCTTTGCTGGTAGCTGAAAAACTGTAGTAATGCAGCAGACCTAGAAAACTAACACTTCATGACTCTTGATAAAAAAAAAAAAGAGCAATATTTTTTTTCTCCTCCACTCCTTCCCAAGCTGTGTAATCACTAATCCTCTAAGATCAGTCAATAGTCTGTTAACACAGCAGTTAACTGAAAAGCAGGAGCCAACCAACACCGGTTTGCTTCACTGAGATTCATAAATGGCTGTTGTCAGATACTTGTAAATTATTAGTGACAATGATTTTGCTACGTGGTTGGAATTCCTCTGTTAAATACATTGCCCAAGATCTAGAAATGCAATTTTCTACCTCAAATGTTTGTGCTTACTAGCTTATATCAGAGCCTCAAGTTTGACATGGGTCAAACAGGCAATATAAGCTTACATTTAGATAGTTACCTCTTGTGTTATAGATTCTACTCAGTATCAGATGACACAGTGGTTTTTTGGCCTAATCTTAACCAAAATTACTGAAAAAAGTAGTATGCCAGACCAGCCTGCTGTACTTCATAAAGATACCTGGTTTAGTATATTGTAACTTATTTTGGGGAGGGTTTCTCTCTTGTTTTAGTACACTATTCATTGATTATTACTGGAATCAAGAAAAACTTTGACCTTTCGTGAACATCAAAGTACATACTTTTTTAGAAGTTGACTGATTTACCCATATAGTGATGTTTGAATAAGGTAGTAGTTCTGATCTATTGGCAAAATACCTTATTTTCATTTAATTCTAAATCTCCTTTTTCCTGAATAAAGACAAAAGCAGCTTTATTCCTTTGTTAAACTGTAGATGCTAACAACAGAAATGGTTACAGTTGCACAGTTAGGGTATATTGCGTTTATTGAAGAAAAAAAAATCTCTGGAGTACAGACTGTGTAGTAAGGATGTTTAGAGTATTAAGATCAATAATTTGTCTTAAGAGTGTTTATTGTTTGTGTTTTGGTTTTCACAGCTTCATCACTGGTCCATCTGTAGTTCCTGGCTACTTCTCAGTTGAGGCTGAAAATGTTGTGCTGGTTCTGAACGGGAGAGAAAAAGCAAAGATCGCTTACGCCACTCAGTGGTTGCATTACGCACAAACGTTAATTCAGACCCACAAAATACAGCATGTAGCGGTTGTGCTGCTTGGGAATGAGCAGTGCAACAATGAATGGATTCAACCATACCTGAAAAGAAATGGAGGATTTGTAAATCTGCTCTTTGTTACGTACGACTATGCATTGGTAAATGAAGGTGATGTTTTCCAGTGGCCTTTAGGAGTAGCTACGTAAGTGTTACACACAGAAATTACAATTGAAACTTAATTGTTATGCATGAGGTAAAGAAAATACATCTGAATGCTACTGTTGATGCCCGAAACAATTACAGTAGATAAATTGTAGAACATGATCCTATTAATGATTTTCTGAATCAAGTGTTGGAAACTTTGGAAATTGCATTTAGCAATAGAAACAAAAACATGATAAGAATGCTAGGATTTAGGGAGCTTTTAAAAAATGAACCTGTGTCTGGTAGGGTTTTCTTTTTGTTTATTTTTTCTTCAGGAGATTTGCTCTAGAGGTTTATCATAACTGCTGATGTAATTTTACCAGTGACACGGGAATTTAAAATTTATTTATGTAATTAAATTCCAACTACTGATTGTTTAGGAAAGGGATGGTATTGGCAGTACTTTTTTAACCCGGGTTTTTGTTCTCAAAAGGAAGTGGTACACCTCCTGTTTGGAATTAGTGTACTCTCGTATCACAGTAACGTAAACTGACTTAACTGCTCACTCATAAAAACATTTTTGTTTTACTTACTGCTCGAAGTATTTATGTGGGGTAGATGAAGGTTCGATTCACTTAGATGCCTTTTTTCTCCTTATTAGCAGAGTTAGTAGTGTTTTACTTATCATGGTAACATAAGATGAAAAGAATATAGGATTATTTTCATATATAGTGTTGAATTTTAGTTCAATATCCTGTATTGAACCAGTTGGCAAACTGAATGGAGTTTTTATACATAGCTTGAACTTGCTTAATGTGTCATTGAAATACACTAAATTTGGCTTGGTAGTATAAGAGAATTAATGGCATTGGAAGTTCCTAAGCGAAAAGAAGTTGAGTTTTTAGATGCCAAGATTAAGGTGACAGAAAACAGAAACCAATGATAGAACAGTAAACCGGGGTGCAAAGCTGGGTGGAGAAAGATACATCAGGTATCAAAATGGCATTTGCAGCCCTTGTGTACCAACAACAGTTGTAAAAATAGTGGTTAAAGGTGTGCAAATGTGCCAGGTTTTCCCAGTGAAGAGGGAAAGTAAAGATGTAGAATCCTGCAAAAATATTTGTCATGAAGACAAAAAGATTTTCTGAAAGTAAATTAGTATTAATCATGTAGAGGAACTGGGAAAGGATTGTTCCATCAAAATTTGGGAGGGTCAAGAAAGTGAATATGTGTTTAGAGAACCATTAATAGCAATGAAGAAATCGTTGTGAAATAAAGTTGAAACTACCTTTGAAACCAGTAAAGTAGTGGGATCAGGGCATAGTTTTTCTGACAGGGAAGTAGAACAGTGAACCATCAAAAACAGAGTGTTTCAAAAAGATGGACCCAGTTTCAAAGCGCTGTGTTTCACGATGGTAACATTATAATCACACAAAAATTTAGAGGCATTTAGTGGTGAGAATTTGAAACTCTATGCCCCACCCTTTCAAGTGGTAAGAGTTTCATTCATGGACGGTTCGTGATTACAGAGATATTTCTGTATATAAATTTCAGATTGGGTCCATCTTTTTAAACACCCTGTAGTAACATTAAAAGGAATATCTGTCTTAATTTGAAAATGCAAAGAAGCAGAAACTCTTTTTAACATGCATCTGTTCTGGAAAAAAAAAAAATTAACTTTATGTAATGAAAAAAGTTAGTGCCAGCCCTTCAGCTGAAGCGGTGTTTCAATGGCTGTCATGCTGGCCAAAATAAGTGATGTAAGATTTGAGGAATCAGTCAAAAAAAAAAGAAAAATGCCTGATGTGAAGACGTATCTGAAAGGATGGCGTACACTGTACCTTGGATCCCAGGACTTTGCATTGGTTTTGTTGAGTCCATAAAGACAAGTTAAATAGCTTGTATGACAAGCTGTGTAGTAGCCAAAAGATTAATGAATTCCACCCAGATTAAAGTGACATTTTCATTTGAGAGGTCACCAGTGGTATTTTCAATTGATAAGCGTGCCCTGAGATTAAGGTATCTGAGACTTAAACTCCATAGTTACCATTAACCCAGCCATTTCAGTCAAAACTAGTGGTTGTGTCAAGAACAGCTGCTTTAGAAAAAGCATCTTTCTCAGGGACATTTTGTAACATGCACACATAATATCTCTGATGTTGGAAGAAGACAAGTATTCTGGAATGTCTCTGAAGAGAGTGGTGGGGACAAAGGGAATAAAGACCAGCTTTTAGGACAGGGCTTGCACTGCTTTGCTCCTGGGTCTGTCTGAACCTATAGATGTGGATTGGCAACAAATAGGTAATTTTAGTCTTAGAATCTGCTACAGTAAAGATAAAATGGTGTAAAATGCTTTTTCTTTGACATAAAACATAAAATTGTCTGATGTATTACATTGTTTTTACAGCTACAGAAATTTTCCCGTTGTAGAACCCAGCTGGTCAATGCTACATGATCCAAGAACATACCTATGTAATTTCTTAGGAACAGTTTATAAGAACTCTTCTAGGGAAACCCTAATGGAAATTCTGAAGCAGGAGGGGCTTGATAAACTTTGCTGGATTGGAGCCAGAGAACAGTAAGGCTTTGATTTACTTCAAGAAAATATTCAGACTTTTTTGCTTAGTTCATTATTACCAGTCCTTTCTTGAGTGGTGAAAAATAAAGGTAACCAGTTGTAATTAAAAGAGACAATATTTGTATAGGCCTTCATAATGTTTCTGTTGATATATTTTACATAAAGCGTATTTTTAAATACATAGAAAAATCTCCTACATATACTAGATATACAAATCATGTTTTATTTTTTCTTATTCACATTTGATTGTGGTGGGAGAAGAAATATTTGTCTTGCACCTTGTGCATATTAATGTCTGAGCAGCTGAAAAAGCCAGCTTTGTTTTGTTGTGCTCCGTATAAGAGAGTGGATTTAATCTGTATGACATGGCTCTTCTTTATTTCAAGTAGGTACATGAGATCTTTTAACTAACAGGAACAGAGTTCTGATTGTATTTCTCAGTTTTGCTAGGCAGCACCTGTAAAATGTTTGATAGCAGGCACAGCAGTGCTTTGGGAAGACCTCAGCTACCCTGATGAAGAATATGAGGAGATTGATTGTTTCTGTGACATAAACTCTTATCTCACAGACGTTGTGAAGCAGTTCAGGCAGATGAATTCAAAATAACAGATTGCTTTACATCCTAACTTTTGAAGAGCAAACCTGTAATGATTTAAAGTGTTTAAGACCAAAAAATTCATTTAGAAGTCCATGATGTGTGTTCCCGTATGTTTGTTTCTGAACTCTGCTGTGAAGTAAATTGACATACGCATCATGCAAGTCATGAAAGCAGTTTTAGAATGGAGTTTCAGTTTGCCTCTTACGTTTCTAAATATTAATAATTTCCTAAAAGAACCATGTCTAAAAAGTGTTACAATCTATTTTCAACAGTGACATTTTCAATAAGTTTTTAGAATACTCTTTAAGAATAGTTAAGACTAAAATCTTGTTGACTGTGTGTGTAATATAAAATTTTTACATTGACAGTATTTTCAGTTTCGTAAATAATTTAAATTAAAGTGTGTCTCTATTTTTTCATTGCAGTGCCTGTGGGAAAATATTAATTTTTAACCCCTTTACTTTTCTAGGTGGCAACCTCAAGAAACAAATGAAAGTTTCAAGAATTATCAAGATGCCTTGCTGCAGAGTGATTTGACATTATGCCCAGTGGGAATAAATACAGAATGCTATAGAATTTATGAAGCTTGTTCATATGGATCTCTGCCTGTTATAGAAGATATAATGACACCAGGTGATTGCGGAAATTCATCAATGTACCACAGTGCTCCATTACAATTATTAAAAACCATGGGGGCTCCATTTATCTTTATTAAAAACTGGAAAGAGCTTCCTGCTGTTCTGGAGAAAGAAAAAAAAATGAACTTACAAGAAAAGATTCAAAGGAGAAAAAAGCTCATAGAATGGTATCAAAACTTCAAAGCATGGATGAGACAGAAATTCATTAATACTTTGGAAAATTCCTTTTTGCCAAGCGATAAAGGATAAATTTTCTCTTTTGAAAATCTAGAATAGATTGAAAGCTTGACGGAAGTGTTAACCTACTAGGGAAGCTTGTATACAAAGAAGTCTTACAGGGTGGATGGATTCCTTTTGAAGTCAACAGATCTGGACTAGCTTAGCCAAGAGCTGTGCTTGGCCCTCCATCCTTAACAGTGTTGTCTCAGCAGGATGGTAGTCTGTAAGGATGACAACAATTTTATTACTATTTTTACAATTTCCATGTTGATGTGTGACCTGGTAAGTTGTTTTTAGGATAATATCTTTGAGCATGTGAACATGTTAAAATCCAAAATGAGAACAGTTGTGTTTGAAGAAAAGACAAGAATGAAAGCTGTATGGTACAGAATAATGTGTTATGTAGCCTAAAGAAGAAAAAGTGTGGTTATAACAAAATTGGCCAGGTTTAGCACAATCATTAAGGTATATCCTGGTAAGCACTTGTTTTGAAAATGTGAACTGTTTGCTTGACTGACATTTCATTTCCAAGGAAGTGGCCATAAAGCTAACTAAACACTGTGGAATAAAAATGTGCATTTCAAGGTAAAAATGGAGAATTATTTCTTAGGAATGTGTCATAGCAGTGTACTTCCCCTTTAACATCAGATGTCAACATTTATTTCTTCCATTTCTGTTGAGTCTTGGGACGTCCTGCAGTTCTGCTCCAGCAGCGTTCGTTACCTGCAGTTACAGCTGCATGTCCTGAACACCAGGCCATGAACATGAATTTGCTTGTAGCTTACTTGATTTCTCAAAATCTGCTGAAACTTGTCGGCTCCAAAAGATGGCAGAAGGATGATACTGCATGTGTATGATACTACACGTGCAACAAACAGTTTCAACAGTTCTTGTTAAATGTAGCCGAAGGGATCTGTTACTGTTCTTGTACATCAGAAATGGATGTGTGCTGTTATCTTCACTGTGTTGGCGGAGCTGTGTTACCACACATGCAACACTGGCAGACCGAAGGTGGAGTAATAGGCAGTTTTCTCTCTTTGACTGTCAGCGTGCTGTGTGAGTTCATTCTCAGGCAGGAATTCAAAAGCCAGTGCAACTGTACTGCTAAGTAATATTCATTTGCATAATGATACTATTTAGTTCTGGAATATGTATCATACAAGAGCACTTACGTGAGTTTTTCAGTTTTCTTGCATCCCAAAACATATAAAAGGACTGGGATTTGGTTTCGTAATAGTGGATGATATTCACAGTGCTTGCTCTAGATCTGGAATAAGGTACGTTGCAGAACATCTGGATTTATAGGAGCTTGCATTCCCTATGCTTAGTAGCTGCTCTCAGAAGACAAATAGTTTAAATCCAAATAATCTGAATTGTATGTCTAACATGAATTTCCTGTGACTATCACCCACCTGTTTTATCTGAAGCATCAGGCCGTTGCAATACAAAGCACAAGACTCCATTCGGCTGTGACTGGAAGTACAGCTTTCACAGCTTGGCATTGAGTTGTTAAGCTCTGCTGAGATGCGGGCCTTGTTAGACCCAATTTATGATAAATTTCTATACTGAGGATCTGAAATAACCATCTGCACAGTAGTACACAGCACTTAGAGGGTCAGAGGAGGCTTCAGTATCTGCAATAGTGTAGTGTCATTACTGTAATTTCCTTCCAGTAGAATCTTTCTTTCTACACAAGCCACAAACATGCAGAACGATGATCTAGAGCAGTGGTTTTCAACCAGTTGTCAGCACGTACTTTGGCACACCTGCCAGGTTTCAAGGAACTGCAAAAAACAGTTGAGAGAGACGAGTCTTTACCAGTCAGCCTAAATTCTTATAGAAGAGGCTGCAGCTCCTAGAAAATATTAATGGTAAGTCGAAGTCTTAAAAACAGTTTAGTGTGTTACTTGGTCATCAGTAGAAGAAACATGCTGCTGTTCATGTGTTCGTTTCTAAGTAAACGTGTGAGTTTGTTTCCAAACTCGTGTGGCAATTATATCTTAAGGGAGGACAAGTCATGCACCAGAGTTTTATCAGAATTTCACATCTCAGCTGCTTGCCTGCCCTTGGAGTTCAAAGGGAAGTAGTTTGCATTTTGCCTGAATTTAGCCAGTTCCTGACTCTTGAAATTCACCTGCTTCAGTCCTGCACAGAAATTGGTGCTAGAAGATTTTTTTTGTTTTCCACTTCCAGTGATAATGAAGCAAAGAGAGCAAAACACCTTGAAGCCAAGGGAGGGTTCCTAACACATTAGGCAGGTTGGTAGCATTCTAATTATTTCCTGTTCCACTTGTGGGAGAGATTGTAGTCCTCCTGTACTTCCTAGTCTTTTCTCGTTTGGAAAAATTGTCAACTCTGAATCTTGTTTGGATCCAGAGAGGAGCAACCCACAAAAGGGACCTTGGCAAAAAAAAGGATGAGACCAAGGGAATGAAGAAAGTGAGGGGTGCAAGAAATCAGAGAGGAGATCTTACCAGTGTAGAGCAAACTGGTTTAAAAGAAGGGAAGCAGTCACGCCACTGGTGACATGTCCAGTTGGGAGTAGATAGTATCTACTGTCAGAAGATGAAGAATCAATTCTGTTGTTTAACACTGAGAGGAGAATGGATGCTCTGGTTTTGCACTTATCTCTCTGTTTCGAGACTGGGATGGTGAAGTACAGTTTTCCGGGGCACAAAACAAGGACTTGAGGCCTCTTGCAACCGCGCATGCTGTCTCCATCCAAGACAGAGTTCTATACAGAACTGAGCCTGTCTTGAGTCAAGAATGTGAACTATAACATCAGATGTTATACAGATGGCTAATTAGGCAGTATTCTGCATCATACTTAGATTTGTACGCAAAATATATAACTCTACAAGTTTCCTTATCAGAGTTATTCCCTGCTGATGAAGATTTCACAAATGAAGCTGGATTGCCTTGCTATAAGAAGCAGCAGATGCAGCTTCTCACAATTAAGTGTAACACTGTCTCTGCTACATAATTCTGAACCCATTAAGAGTGGCTGTGAACGCATGGTGTAAACTGTTGGAAAGTTCAGCTCCTATCTAGAGAGCAGTATGTTTCCAAAGAAACGTAACCAGTCTATATAACTCTTGGTAACCCTGTAGATAAAAAGGTGGCTTGCAAAGGATCCAGCTGCCAATAGCTTACCATTCTTGGACATTTAAGTTGTGATAGTGTAATTCAATAGTTGGGTTTTCTGGTATTTTTAGACATTGTCTTTCAATGACGGAAACATACTAGGAGTGATACAACTAAGTTTTGTAGGAGCCTTTCTCACAGCTAAGTATTAAGCATTAATTAGGATTGCTATGTGCTGGGATCGCCAATTTCTCTCTTGACTTATTGTCCTCACCAAAACACTTGCAAAACCACAGAAATAAAACCCTGTTACCTTTTGGCAAACCTCGCTGGGCAAACTCAGAAGCAGCTTCCATGCTATAGAGTCCTAAAATATTTCCAGGAATTCTTCCTGCTGGGATGGGAGAAATGGATGGATGTTGAACAAGATCATGCTTATTTTGGTGTGTACGTAATGACTGACATTGGGAGAGACAAAAGTATTTCACACAAAAGGTTTGATGAATCAGCCAGAAAAAAAAAATGCTGAACTGATGAAAATGTGCCTGAAAGGATGATGTGCAGTTTATGCTGGATCCCAGGACTTTGTGTTGTTTTTCTGTGTGAGTCCACAAAGATAAGTTAAATAGTTTGTACAGTAAGCCCTGTGGGATCACTCCAAAGTGATGCTAAAAAAAACATGCTGTGCAGCAAAAATGACAGTGGTTCTCAACTCTTCTTCTCATCCCAGAGGCTTACGCAGTTACAAAGAATTGCATGGATTTCCTACTAGTCACCAGTCCATAAATCATGACTGCTAATCCTCTTGACAGGGAAACAGCTTGCAAAAGGTCATGTTACAAATTGATACTTAAACTCTTTGGGTAGGTCGAATTTAAGGATTTCTTCAGTGTCTCCTGAATAATAAACACCAGCAAATGAGTATGTATTTTTATTGTGGCAATATACGTTCTTTTAACATCATTACTACTAATCTGAGCACGGAGGGCTGCTTTTGAGAGTTAAAATCTCTCCATGCAACTCTAGTTTTAAAGACTGTAAAAGCTGAAAAGGCACTAGAAGTGCAGTCCGAGGGCCAAGAGGAATGCTAATGAGAAAAAAAATTAATGCCTACATACATTTGTGATGTACTTCATTCAAAGTGTTTAAGAGGAAATCCAGCTGAGAACTGGAACTACACAACAGTAAAATGGTGAGGCAAAGCATTTCAAAACAGGCTATGTCATGTTAGTCCCCTGGGGTCTGGTGTTTCAGTGCTGCTAGTATTTTAAGTGTCTGTCTCTGGTTCAAGATCCCATAAAGAGGCCTCAGTCTTCAAAAGGAACTGCTACATGTTCTGAAAATCACAGATCTTTTAAGGTTTCTCCAGTACCCAAAAGCCGCTGTCTGGTTTTGAGAGGCTGGCCACACAGCCAGCTGTAATATTTGTATGGTGACATCCCTTATCTCCCAATCTTGTTGCATGCCCTGGCGGCACATGCTTTGCTGTTTGCATTTTCTTCTCTGAACCCCTTGGGACCAGAGGGAAATTCAGTGAACGCTGCTATAGTCGAATACAAAATGTTTCTCATCCGTAGTCCCCCAACACAGATGTGTTTGTCAAGCCTGCCACGAAATAACAGCTCATTCTCTCAGCAAGTCTTACATCAGCCTAATCACAGAAGAATAGTTTTAGGTAAGTATCCTCAAATTGCTTCCTAGTGGATACTCCACACAGTCTTATCAGACAATGCAAAATTTCTGGTTTGCAGCTGACAGCATTCCCCGTTCTTATGGTCTTAATTTTTTTCATTTTCAGGAATATATCATTTTAGCTTGAGCTGCATTTTTAAAACACACGGAACAGAACTATACATAATTTCCATTAAATGTGTGTTCCCAGGAGATATGAGATGCAAACCAAATGCATCTAACAGAAGTGAGTTATTCACTAAGATCCAGATAAAGACACAACCCATTGAAAGAGCAAATTTTGCAGGTGGCCACATATAAAGAAAAATGAATCTCGGAATGACTGTTTGCTATATCAAAGGAGTTTCGTTCAGGGCCCAAAATGCAAGGCTTCTGTGTAAGTGATTTCTTTCTTTTCATGCTTTTCCCTCTGCAATTGAGTTCTTTTCCGAAGAATAAGGGTAGTCCCAGGCTATGAGCGGAGATCCAACTTAAAGTAACATTTACATAGGAGGTGCCAAAACATCTTCCTCTGTGGCTGCTTATGTACTACTTTTTATTATTTATGACAACCCTTGTCAGCAATGAGGCCACCGCGGTGCTAGGTGCTAATGCACAAAATACGCAGGGAAGCAAGACCGAGCTTCAAGCCTTTGGTCTGGCTTGGGCAGAGCAGGGACGCTGCCATGGCCACTGCCCAGCTGCCCTTTCGGAAACATGAGCACAGGGAAGGCCTATGTTGAATCTCTTTGCTCTTACTTTGGACTGGGGAGGGGGGAGGAATAAAAAAAAAATAAAAGGTTTGCTTTGTCATGGTGGAAAACTGGGAATAACAATTCTTCAAATTTTGTATGAGAAATGAAAACAGTCCTATGCTACAGAAGACAAACCATCTCTCTCTGAAGAAACTCAAAAGACCTGAAGAGAAGTAATCTCTGACAGGCCTCAGCACGAAACCTGATTATTTTTCTCTTACCTTTCATCTCTGTTTAATCATGTTTTCTGTGGAATGGCATTTCATCAAATCACACTATGCTAGAATCAATTAAACTATTTGAACAGTAAGATCAACTGTGGAATGGTGGAATGTAGCAGTGATGTTTGGATCTTGCTTGATGTTAGGGAGTTCCACAGGAAAAGCGATACTCCGAGATGAACTTGAAGGTGTCCCATATTCAGGACAGGATTGTATCGCTATTGAACAACCTTTTATTCATCAAAATGTGTGAAACCGTGCATATGTTAGGATTGGTGCTGGATATTATGCTAGTCCTAAGCAAACTTAATAAATGAACTAAACTTCCAGGTAAAATACTTAGTAGATTTTGATCACCTTACTAGTTTGTTTGCTAGTAACATAAATTAGGCATTTGCTACTTCAGGCGTTGCACTTTTTTTGTATCCTCAGATGAAAAGAATTGTATGAGAAACCATTTTTTCTTAACAATGTTCTGTTGTCTGCTGTCATTGGGTACGTGGAAAGTAGGTTTATTTCATGAGAGTTACTTTTAATTTCCACAAATACAGTGGACTTCAGCTCATGAGTTCTCTTTTTTAATATGGATCTCCATATGCATTCTCTCTGAATATAGAAATGGAGAATTAAGGACAGCTCTGTTCACCTGAGGGGACATGGAATGTACTGGTTAATGGCTACAGGAATTTAAATGGTGTTTCACACTTCCTTCAAATACTAGCACAGATTTAAGACAGCAAGTGACGTGTGTTCTCTGGTATGTAGTCTTTAATTGCATATTCCTTATTGCTGGAGGGCTCAGCTTATTCATTTAATAGTAAACAGTGAAAACTAAGTTGTCTTACTAATGCTGAAACTGAAGACAATATACCAGCTGAGCAGTATACAAGCAAGAATCTGCAAGTTACACCACGTTGTACCAATTTTCCTTCCTTCTCCTGTCTAATCAGACTCTGATAGTTTCTTCTTGTCTCGTCTCTTTGCTTTTTTCTGCCTGCGAACTGATTTTACGCAGCTGACCCTCTTTTCACATTGTTATTTTCAGATTACAGCAAATTGCTTTCTATCTGGTAGGAATATAATTTCCTTGTCCCCATGGAGAATTTCTACCAGGTGCCCAATCTCCGTGTAGATGTAATTAGGCTTTTGCTGAATTTCTGCCTTAACAAAGCTCTTGCTGTTACACGGCACGCTGCCAAAATACCTCTCTGTAGGATATTAAGTCATCCATGTGCTTGTTTCTTAAGCATTTCTAGTCTGATGTTTTACAATTTTTGACCATCTGTATTAAAAGTTCGGTGAAAAGGATTGTGTTTGTAGGAGCAGAAAAGAGGACTAACTCCAAACAACTCTTTGCTTTCCATTTTACAGTAAGGACTGTTCTTCATTCCCTGAAACTTCACACGTAACTACAGATACCTGAACACAGTTTCTGGCGTTCGACACCAAAGTCTTAGACATTGGCTCACGACTTTTGAGATCTGAATTCAGTTCCACACAACGTAAGTTACCGAGGGCCAAATCCAGCAGAGGATATTCACATCCAGCGTAAAACCAAGAGCAGGTCAGTTCTGCTTAGGTTAACTCTCCAAAGGACCAAGCCTTTGAACTACTGTTAGTCTGTGGCGATGACATGCTGGTGAGCTATGGAAGCTCACCAGCAACACCACAACGTGCTCCTTAAAACTGTTGCTTTTTGTGTTTATCAGTTGCAAACGCACATTCCCTCCATGCAGATAAATAGACTTCTCCATGCTGCCAGCAGTTGTGGTGAAACAAGATCATGTCCTTGCTACTGATTTTCAGTAAAGCATTTGCAAACATGGAATATGATTTAGATACAAAAAGTATCTATATGGTAAGTATTTTATTATTATTTCCTCCATCATCAAAGAGCAGTGTGATGTAAGGTGGAGGCTGGGCTCCCCTCCCACCCCTGGCTGTTGTGTGCTCCCTTGGTTTAAAACCTACTGGTTACTCTAAGTTCCCACACTCTCACCCATGGAAACCCCTCTACTTCTGCACTTCCACATGCCCCCGAGTTCCCCATTCTGGTCAGGGCTGGGTGACTCCATGCTATCTTCAGCCCGGTGTCGCTCCTCAGGCTTTGTATTCTCATGTTTGCTGCCCTCGGGGCCTGTCGCACTTGCCCACAGCACACCTCATGCACACCTCTTGGGCTGGATTTTTTGAAAAGGAAAGGCAACTGGCTTTGTGCAGAAAGCAGCACCTGGGAAGGAGGGGATTGTGCCTGTGCTTTCGTGTCACTGTTCAGGGGTGAGAGCACTACCCCAAGATGTGTGAGAATTAGGCTCAGTTCCCTTCTCCACCTGTGAAAACTTGAACCCACGTGTTCCAGCTTCCAGAATGAAAAATGCACCAAGTGTCAGCATAGATTGGGTTTGGGCTTTCTCCATTTAAAGTCATCCCACTCTTCACAAAGCCTTCCAGTATTCACTGGGGTAGCAAGTGTGGATGCATTGGTTATGGCACCCACCTAGAGGACAGGCATCCTGAGTTCCTGTCTCTGTTCCAGATGTTCCTGTATTTCACATAAGATAGTCATTAGATTCACACCAGTTTCCCATCACTTGTTGCAACCCTGTTTCCTTGCAAGGCAACTCGCTTTTGTAGGAACTGAGATGCATAACTCGTATGAGGGACTCCTCCGTGGCGCTCACACACCAAAGTGTAACACTGCAACACTGAGCATCCCACCACTTCAATGGTTCGGCCAACCCCAGCCCAGCACACCTCTGTGCCTCTAGTCCTGTATGAATGAGAGATGCTATGCCTATTTAGCACAAACTAGCGCAGGGTTATAAGCTTAGATCTGAAAGCTGTTGCACTACATCCCTCGTGCTCCCAAATGTGGTGGTATGTCCACCAGCCTCCCAGAGAGGCTCATGAGGAGCAGCAGCACAATGTGCACAGCAGTCCCTCAGCTGGCACAGCTGACACTGGCTCTTGTTCTTGCTACATGCCCCCAGTGGCAACGTAAATGTGGAGTCAATCTAAATATTTTAGAAAGAACCAGAGCAATAGGAGTACTGTACCTAAACAGCAATTTATGAACTCCTGAGTTTAGCTCTGGCTCCACAACCCCCTCTCTGCCAGTTCCCCTATTTGTAGAACAGTGATATCTCCCCCACTTCCCATGTAGGCAGCTGTTGTGATCTGTTGGTGTTGGGTCAGTTGGCTGATGATTCAGACTGTTGTACAAATCTGTATGTGCAATCCTGGTGTTGGACAATTATACCTTTTTAAACTTTGGGAGTTTGAGCATGCCTTGCTATCAGTATCCCAGCAACTTCTACTCTCGGTTTGTATTTTCTGGCAATAATTTTATGTATGGTTTACAAATGCATCAAAAATAACTTTTCTTAATCAGAGCTGACAACTGTACATAGTGCTTTTCTGTTTAATACTTAATTCAAGCCCTTAACCTGCTTCTGGGCTGATAATCAACAAGACATTTCTCCTGCATATAGCAACTATCAATCTCCCCCTTTTTCTCTGTTGACTTAAATTAGAGTGTCTGAGGCATTGATTGAACCTCCTTCATGCAACATTAAATTGTTTTATCAAAGGAGCATAGCTTTTCCCTGCTAAATTCACAACCTACCACTAACACCCCATCCTCCGGTGTCTTGATCGCTCTGATATTTCATTAAAGGCAGCTCTTCTCCTTCAGGGCTTTGGCTGATTTTGGTTCCTCAGACTGCAAAGTGTAGTCACACACCTAAAGACTACTCATGATCATAGCTATCCTTGTGCTACCTTCTGCTACAAACAGAGGTAATAGATGATACAGAAGGGAGCCATTATTTTGTTATGATCCAGAGCCTCGGAATGGCCATACATCACTTTGATATACCTACTCTCAGTATGAGAAGTATAAATCTTTCAGAAACTTTGTTAACGATTTCTCAGTTGCTTAATGTAGCAAGCATAACATAATGTTCATGTGAAGGATGTGTTAGACGGCAAAATGCAAATGGGTGACTTGCAACAGTTCAGTAGGCAGAAAAGAGAGAGAAAAATACACTCGCTGTATATTTTATGAACTTGCAGCAACATTTGACAAAGAAATATTCAAGTTGCTAAGAAACAAATACAACTGTACCAAAATAAATATGAAGTTTTCACCTTCATGTTTTCCTCATTTGTTACTCACAATCAAACAGCAACCTGAGTTTTGGTGACCTTACCGGTGGAGTTTTGTAGCTTGCATTTCACATGGATGGGACCACGGGAGGAGACTGAAGGAGTGGCAGAAGGACAGAGACCTGGATCTCCAGTAGCATGGGAGCAATGAGGACTGGGGACAGTGGCAGCAAGGGCTGCTCCCAATATCTCCAAGCACTGCTCAAGACAGTAGCTTCACTTCCCACTCTAAGCAACTTGTCAGTGTGACACTTTTACTACCCACAGTACGTGTATATCCCGGAGGCCACTGTTCCAATAGTCACCAGTGACGTAGCTCAATAACACAGTGTAAACGCACTCTTGACAGAGACATAATACCACCAGCGTCTGAGGCGCTGAGGATTTGGACAAATTTCACCTGGATTTATCCCAGACACACTTGACCTCCTGTATTTGGCTTACTGAAAGCAAGAATTGTGGCTTTTCATGGCTGACTGCTATTTGTGCTATTTCAGGTAGAGAAAGTCAAAGAGCTTCTGCCTCAATGCAGGTATTACATCAATTTTACCTCCGCCAGATGTGATTTCCAAGAGACTCCGGTGAGAAGCTGTTACAGAATCGTTACAGATGTGTCCCTCTTCATTGCAACAGCAAAGACCAGTCTTACCAAGCCTTTCCTTGCTGTTCACCGGGAACTGGGTCCTCTGAGGCTGCAGTGAACGTAATGGCATTTAGAGGACAGTGATCGAGAAAAAGCACTACTAGCTTGTCATAATACCCCATGTGCAAGTGCTTTTGGCCCAACGCATGAAGAAGTGCTTCTGCACCACATGTCCAGTAGTAAGTCTATTACAATTTGAACATCCCTGGCAGCCGTAGAAAGGACAAACAACGTTCAGAACAATGAAGAGTTTTAACAGAAGTTACACAGCATGAGATCTTCGTGGGCTCTGGTTTAGACTAATCAGTCCAGATTATCGGTAGGTACATTGAACAGATGGACAGTTTGTCACATGGAGAGCACTGTAGACACCACATTCTTGTATGTCCTTCACTGCAAGTGTCTGAGGGAGCAATATGGACTCAAAGAAGATGCCAGCTGTGCTCCTGCATCCATTCCCCATTCATCATCCAAGCTTGTCAGTCCTGTTGTACTTCTGGCTGGTAATCCTGGTTCATACTTCTGATGAAAGTTGAATCAGGAATGGGGAAAAAAGTCCTCAGAGGTTGCATTTTTAAAGTCACATTTAATTCCTTTCATTGGAAGTAGATGAGCTCTTGCTCATCCTTTTTCCCCCCCCAGACTTTTCACAGAAAGTACTGATTTGCTGGAGAAACTGAATAAACACAAACTGCGGAGAGCAGAGCTGTAGCTAGTTTTTGCTTTTTAAAAAAGCAATACAGCAATCTGAATCAAAAGGCATTTGAGAAAATTATGTGGCTTAATCATCTGGTAGAACCTTTTTTATTCCATGAAGAGCTACATTTGTCAAGAAAGGCACAATCAGGGAAATATATCTAGTTTATCTCACAACAGAACCAGTATCATCTCCTGAAAACAGCAGAGACTTCTCCAATTTAGGAAGGGCATTTAGAGTTAGCTTCCCAGTCCCCTCTTTATGCCCCTGAGTAAATGAGGGGGGAGGGGTTATTTATACAGGAATACCCTCAGAAAACGCAGAGCTGGCATCATCTCTTTGGTACCATCAATTTTTATTTGTCCTCTCATCCCAGGATTTCGGCCATGCCAGATAGTAAATTGCAAGGCTGTAGAAGAGTATTGCAAAGAGCACTTGGCAATTCTCAACTACTAATCCGTGTAGTTACAGAATTATTTCTCAAACCCTCCTTTGCTCAGCTCTCTGCAGCTCCTAACCCCCCAGGTCATACATATATGAGCTGCTCCTACACAGCACCATGTCCTCTGTCGCCACACTGGAACATATTCTCTACCTCAGATCCACGATCTTTCAGCAACAGCAGCTTGCCCATGAACGGGAATGGGAAAGGACATGGAGAAAAGCACTCGGATCCTGCTTTGCCTGGAGATTTTCCCCTATGATGCCCCGAGCAGCTATGACCTGACAGAGCAGGATTATGCTCCATTAATGTCATACACAGAATGTGAAAACTGCAGGAACACCTTGTGTTGTTTTGTCCTAAAAGTGGACTGAATTTGCATCTTACTTTTTGATAAGCACAATGCCTTCCTCAAAGCAGCAGGTGGCTGGAACCATTTAGTCACGTTTGTTCCAGTAATTTTCCTCTGATAGTCACATTTAACTGATGTTTAACTCCTGGGAAGCTAATGAGACATGTGCCTATGGTATCAAGAGCACCCTGCAAAATGCTGGGAGAGATGTCCCCTTCCTTTGTGTTTCTAAGGAGCAGAAATGCAAGCCGACCCTGCCAGTGCTCAGCTCAGATAAGGGGCTTGTTGCTGGAACCACTCTAGCACATGAAGAGTATTTTCAGGACTGTTTAATGAATAGGATTTATAAAGACCGTGAAAAATATAGCAGGAGATGATTTTTTTGTACTATCCTTTTCTTTTGGAGAATCCTCGTAACTGCTAGGATATTGGACTACAGGTTTTTCCAGGTGGTATAAGTAGAAAAAATGTAATTTTCAGGTATCAACTAGGAATATTGAAGTGCAGTTGCTTTGGGTTTCTTTTTACCCTCAAATTTGCAAATAGAGCATTTCCATGAATACTATTTAGAAAAATGGTGTGTAGCCAGGCCAATTTTCATATGACAGCTCTTCACCAGAGGAAAGTAGTGCTTTATGATATGGTGCTTTTCCAAGGAAAATTTATGTGTCTTTGGGAATCCTTTTTCCATGTGTAGTTTGGTGGAAAGCTCATTTATCTAATAGATATTTACATAACAAATTCAAGCTGTTCATTCCAGAAAGCTCTTGCAGACAGCGACTCATCCATGCACTGGAATAAAAAAATATGAGCAGACCAAATGAAGCAGATCTGATGGGTGTCCCAAAAAGGCCTGAGATTAGCCTTCAGATATGAAAACTAAGCAGTTAGTTAGGTTAAACCAAACATCAGTGAGGCTGAACACTGGCTGTAGTGTTCACCAGGTAAGCTGACGAGATGGGACACAACCAGCCTGACCTAGTTGAAGATGTCCCTGCTCATTGCAGGAGGGTTGGACTAGATGACCTTTGAAGAAGAAAAGAAGAAGGAAAAGAGAGGAAAAGAGAGGAAAAGAGAGGAAAAGAGAGGGGAGGGGAAGGAAGGGAAGGGAAGGGAAGGGAAGGGAAGGGAAGGGAAGGGAAGGGAAGGGAAGGGAAG
>VWYH01009371.1:519440-545635 GCA_013399365.1 Pampusana beccarii
AAGAAAAGAAAAGAAAAGAAAAGAAAAGAAAAGAAAAGAAAAGAAAAGGAAAGAAAAGGAAAGAAAAGAAAAAGAATTGTGAGAGGAATTAAAGCTTTTCCTCTAAGAACAGAAATTCTGCCTACTTGGTGTTTTTCAAACATGTAGGATGATTCAGATGATTACACTATTAAAATGATGGCGCTCAGCCTGCTGAAGAAATACAGAGAAGGCAAAAAGGAAAATGGAGCAGGTTTCTGTGTCAAACATCACCATTTCTCTTTGAGTCACTAACACTTTGAAAATAAATTGCAATGGTTACATCTGGATCGGTGCTCTGTAAAGGCAAAAAGAGCCTCGCAAGTTGGTATTTGCCACAGACCATCCTATCACTTTGGTAAACACAACCACCAGCACATGAAGAGCTGTCTGTAAGATGCACGGAGGAAAAAAAAACAGCATTACTGTGAGAGATTTCGGTATGAGTGATTGAAACAGAAGACTCATAAAGCCAGAATGACGTATCCTTGAAACTCTTCAGTATTATAAATTACAATTTGCTAACTAGCAAAATACCGCATCCAATATGAGGAAATGTTAGTCTTGCAAAAACTTTGTCTGCAAAGGATAGGAGAAAGGGCTGTACAATAAAAAAGCAATAGTTGTTTTGCTTACACGGACAGTGTTTTGGCCGTAAACAGCCTATTTCCTGTGGAGCAGAATCTCAGCCAGCCCTGCAGGCTTTGCTGATTGCCCCCAGAAACAACTGTGTCTGGGCTGGGGAGCTGCCGGAGCTGGAAGTGTTTAAACCGAGATTGGACCTTTTTCTGAAAAACATGTTCTGTTTCAGTCTGAACTACTCAACTCGAAGCAGACATTAATTCCTGAAATCTCATTATCTATATAACGCAGCAGATCAGCCTCAGGAGATCATACTGGCTTTTTCTTAATAACTCACTGTTAAAAACTATGAGCATTAATGTAGGCTAGTGTCATAACTTACTGGTGATGCCATATGCCCAAGCATTTGGTATTCTCAGTGTAAACACTATAAGCTAAACTGCAGAAATGAATTAATTGTAACGTTTGAGTTTTATACACTTTTGCCTTTAGGAGGAGGCACTCGGTTTATTTTTTGCTGTATATGCTATATGTTACTTTGACAGAGATCAGCGGCCTTTTCTAACCTCCAGATGATGTGGAATATCATGGAAAATATAATGAGAATTGTTTCCATGTAAGTAAGACTGCAGAAGGCAATTATCATCCAGAGAGTCAATACTATATGCAAGTAACCCCCAGGGACCAGGAGCCAGAGTGTTTACAAAAATAGAGGAGGACCTGGCACAGTGTGAAGCCACTCTAGAACCTACACTCGTCTGTCACTTGCTTCTGGTTATTTTCTTTTGACAGCTTTATTTTTTTTATTCCTGGACTAGACAGAAACTGTAAGCAAATATTTAGAAACTATGCACTCCATTAGCACGGCTGAATTGTAATATGTAATTAACAATAATTATGATTCTGACAATAATAACATATATTGCACTAAGTTATTATGTCAGAAATTATGTCTTCATTTTCTTTCCTAGAAAAAAAAATTACTATAGTCTGACATTGTAGGTTCAGCATTGTGAGGATGAACTAGTTATCATTCTGGTTTGGCACTGAGACTCCTAGGTTTTACAGAATACCACTAAATCAACAACATGTGAACTTTATTGTTACAGATGAATATCAAAAGGAGCTTGAAAGGTTAGTAGAGTTGGTGGTTTTATTCTGCTGGAAAAACAGGATCCCGTGTTTATCCATCAACCAGATCAGTTAGTCAAAACTCCAAACGATCTTTGTCTGTAACTTTTGAGCCATTCTTTGAGAAGATACTATTACACTAGTCAGTCTAGCACTGTGAGAAACACTGCCTTGACTCTTGTAAAAACACCATATTCTGCATTTCTCATCAAATGTACCACCTGAGGTATTTTTATTTTAATCCAGTCACAGGAAAAAATTAAAGCAAAGTTTTCTATAAAACATCTAGGTTGAGCCAGCTTGAAAGAACCAGGAGTCTGTTGATAACGGTATAAAAAAATGTGAGCTTTAAGCTAGCGCCGAAGTGCTTTCAGACTCAATTCTTGCTCAGCAGGTCCTCTTAAATGACATTTGTGGGAGGAAAAGTCAAGTCACCCTGAAGAGGAAGAAAAAAGATTATGCCCTTCCTGATAGAAACACTGTTCAGAAGCTTTTCTTGTATCTTAGTGGCAGTATATTTAACAATGCACTGGGTTTTTTTGTTTTTAAATCTTATTTTCTGACTGGTTACTGTAGGCCTCTGTGCTACTTGCAGTTTCTGTTCTCATTCAGCTATTAAGCCTAGTCCTGCCTGCATGCACCAAAACTGCTGCTTAAATTAAACATTTTCTTTCCACCAGCAAAATTCACCCTATTCCCCCAAGAAAAGCCTGTTGTTTCATTTGCAGAGATGAAAAGCATGCCCTCCTGAGGGTGGATGCAGCGGATGGCAGCACTCCGTGCACAGGCAGCTGGAGGGAAGGGACACTTCCCTCAGCATCTCCAACCCGTGAGTGGTGCCTAAAGGAGAGAGAGCAGCACATCGCTCTCAGCCGCTGAGGAACCACCGCAGTACCTCACTGTTATATCTCCATAGAGGAAAAGGCTGGCTGAAAAGTCAGTTTATCATTATGATTTTTGAGCTGTGTGGGGCTATTTTAAAAAGATTATGTTTATCTGATTTAAACTGAGAAATCCAGTAGATTTCCTCATCTTAGAAATATTCCTTGTGTTGCGTATTATTTAGAGACTAATGCTCTAAACCCGCTGTAAATTATGACAGGATATGTGTAATCTAACGGTGACACACCTCGGTGTTTAAACGCCTTTGGCCTCCAGCCTTAGTCATAGCAAGGACCAAGCTCGTTGCTCTTAGATCATCCTGTTCACTCCCTTGCAGCCCAGTGCTTGAGGGCCTAAACCTGCCCCCACTGAGGCGGAGGGCAAATCTCCAACTTTAATCAGTGTTTGCAGAAGAAATTTAAACCTTTTAGCTATGGAGACATTTTCTTTTCACAAGCACAGGGTCAAATTAAACACAGAGAAGAGTGCGGTGGCTCTTTGTCAGTGTGAGGAAGATTGGGATGGTGGAGGGAGCCCCAGCGTAGAAAATGGGAGATCTGACAACAGTTCACAGTTCGCCATGGGCTTTCCGTAATTTAGACTTACTGACTATGGCTACACTCCTAATCCAAGCCTTGGCTGGCTTGCTGTAGCTGTTCAACTCTGCCAGCTCTCTCTCAGCTTCTATTTTCAAGACAGCTAAATTTGCATTCACACTATAGATGTTGTTTCACGGCACAGCTTTCCACATGGCAGGTGGCTTTCTAGTGAGATGACATTTTGTTCTAGTGAGATGACATTTTGTTCCTAATTAAAGTATGCAGTTCTTTGCTCAGGCTAGGTGATCAAAACAAGCCCTGCCAAGAAGAAAGGAAAAAAGCATCCACAGCTTGAACACTGGGCCAGCTTTCCTAATCATTTCAGACAATTAGTTCTGAAGCTGACATAACGTATCCTTCCTTCATGTTCCTCTTACATCTGTTAGATTACAACTATATTGCCTTCTGCAAGATCATGGACAAGGTGAGACCATTCGAGAGCAAGCTGCCCTGGGTGATCTGAAAGGGGAGCAAGCCTCTCTGTTCTTCCTCAATTAATTTTCGTTCTTGTGTAGTTAAATGGATGCTGAGCTGTCTTGTATTATCAGAGAATTTACAAGTCCATCCATGGAGAGATGATCTTGGAAGAGGATAACCTTTGCAAGCTCATGATCCCTTCTGGAGAATGGAAACCAGAAGACCGCACGTGGCAATAGATGTTGGCTGAATCAGCCCAGCTCTGGAAAACCACTGGAAACAGGGCTGGGAGTCTGTGTTATTTATAAGTCGGGAAAGGAGAAATGGTGGAACAGTTTGTTTACTGAATCCCGGCTTCTGACCCTGACTTTTAGATGACCATTGCATGGTTAGGAGATACTCCTGCTCAGCAACTTGCGTTCACACCCGTACAGCCCAGCTCAGACCGCTCACTACAAGCTGTACCTTAATTCTCTCGCCAGGAGCTCGGGTTCTAGAAAGAAAACTAGAAATGGCTGCATCAGACACAAGACATGCTTTGGCATATTTTGAAACTGAAACGTAGGTTAGTCTGCATGCAAGGAAACAAAGCCGTTATTCACATGTGAGCGTACAAGACTGACACAGCCTGTCTCCAACTTCTGCATGAAGGGAAAGCCAAATACTAGCATAGGCCCAAGGTATCCTTCATGCAGTGTGAATGCAGCCAGCCCAGGTAGAGTACAGACCAATAAATCAATAACCACACACTCAGCTTTTCTTAAATACATCAAAGGCATTACAGACTGGCTGACAGGTCCTTGATCCTGACAGAAAGCACAAAGTGATGGCTTGTTGTCCTCCTGAGGAAAAAGCAACAACCAAAACTGACGATACAACTTCTGCGTCTCTGACCACTGTTCCCAAATAGGGCACTGCAGACCTTGTCTCTCATCACAGGGCCTCAGCGAGGACCACCACGCAGAAAGAGCTTCAGATGCTCAGGAGCTGCCGCAGTAGCGGCTGTGTAAGTACCACAAGGACAAAGTGGCACTTACTCTGAACTATTCCTCCAATGTGGAGTTTGCTTTAGTCCCCTGGTTGGTGCCATCATCTTTGTGTAAACACAGCCGGCCATGTGCTCCCTGGTGCTCCCACAGACTGTGGGTCTGATGAGCAAAGCCTGCGCCTCTGTGCCCCGAGGCTTGTGGTTTGTAGCCAGACACTTGGAGGACACTTCAGGTACATCTGCACGGCCATGTTAGCTCCGAGCACCGTCTCACAGACAGCCAAAGCTCCTTGATGTTTCATACCTTGTGTCACCTCGCTCTGTGCTCTAGTCTGGAGTGAGCCAACTGCTGCTACCCTCCATGCAACTCAGGTAGCCCAGCAGAGAGTGGCACTGGCCCAGGGGTGTGTTGGACTCCCCTGGCAGGGTGGATGCGCCTGGTTCTGCAGGTTTGGACCTGGTGAAGCTGGCTTAGCCTCTGCCTACCAGACCAGCCGGCTGGTAAAGCAACACGGGCACACTGCCCTCCTCATCACCCCTGATGGGTGAACCAGGTATGGTGGCTGCTGCAGTGATGGACGCAGATTGCAGTGCAAGGGGCAGGAGAGCTCATTTGTCCCTAGAAAGTGAAGCATGCCACCTCCCCTTGCAGAGAAGGCCAGCCCTTTGTAATACCCAGCAAGTGAAGAGGACAGGGCAGGTGTGTGGTGGGCCAGAAAGGGTCACAAGAAGGATTGAACTGACTTTCCAGATGTGGAGCAAACATGTGATGACTTGGGCTTATGACGTACCTGGACAGTGCGAACGGCAGGTGTGGGCCCACAGAGGTGCAAACACTCATCACAAGGGAAAATACGCAGTGGGGAGAGCAGTACAGCAGAAAGTGAAGCCTGTTCTTGGGACAAAGAAGAACTGCTCTCCATCTAATTCAGGAGCCTTTCCTCAAAGGGTTTTATTTTTTTCTTTAATTCCTCCCACTACAGAGGGAAGTTATTAAAATATGAAAAGATGTGGGGATAAAGCACGTACATCACTGTGTGCTAAATAAAAAAAATCTACACCAATATCCTAATGAACTTCTAGCTAGGGCACCGCAGTCTGTTACCTGGTACTGTGAGGAAAATTATCTCGTTTGTCCTCACAGTATGAGTCATCTACAAAAAAGGAGCTTATTGCGTGTGTTTGCCGTAATTAATGACACCCACATAAAATGAGACTTTTGCCCCTTCTGTGAGCTAAAGCTTAACTTGCAGAAGGATCCTTTTGAACACAGTGGCACTAAGCTTATCAGTGGCTTAGCGCAAAGCATTTTCATCTTGCTTTGAAGCTGTTCATGAGAGTCTTGCAGCAACAGACAATAAAGTTACCTTTGTCTCCTACATGGTCCTTCATTTCAAGTTCCCCAAGGATCACGGAGAAGCAAAGAAAATAATAAATATTAATTTCAAAAGGTTTAGTTAACACTTGTGTATGAAGACTCTCAGTGAGTTTATGCAAAACCACATTGGAGACTTTGCTGTGTTTCTGTACATAAACTCCAGAATATCACCCACTCAGTCATGGCTGACTTTCTCTACTTCATCTTTTTATCATCAGACAGCTTTAAATAACCCTCATCTTAAGAAAATTACAGGGTACAGTGGACTAAATATGACATGCAATAATCCTTAACAACTTTGTCATAGGACTATGGGTAAAGCTGCCTCTTTTAAATTATTATTATACCTTGAGGGGATTATTCTTTAAAGCATATGCGTTGTCTTCTTCATTAAAGTCAGTAACCGTGCTGAGTAACACGTCTTTTTCAGTTATACATTATGCAAAATAGATTTTTTTAAAATGTGACCTTACCTCCCATTTGATGCCTCACCTGCCTGTTTCAGTCCAAGCGCCCAAGAAGTACAACACCTACTTATTCTTTGCTTTCTTCCCAAAGTCCCTTCTAGTTTTCTCGTCTTGAAGAATAAAAAATGGCACACAATTATAAGTTCTGGTATTTTTATCTCTTTCTTATTATTTTCAATAATAAAGGACTTTCAGTTCTCACTATCCATACCGCTTTTTATGACACTGCAAAAAAGGAAACAGAGCAGTATTTTGATCTGTGTCTCAATGATGTGCCTACCCCCTGCCCATCATCACCCCCACCCTCATCCGTGAGGTGGCTGCTCAGGCAATGGAGCCTCCTGATGCCCTCAGCTGGAATCCAGATGTTTGGCATCCAGACTCCGCTCTTCTGGCTCCCAAACAAGCAGGAGCCCCGTCGCTGGCTGATGGCCACAGAGCCACCACCACCACTGCCCCCCAGGTTCCCAGCATCGGGGGATAAGGGGTCTGTGGATATGGCACGTCTGAGTGACAGGAATCACAGGCAGGAATCCAGGGGGACGGAGAGATCGACTCTGGCTTGGTGACGGGTTAAATTTGTTAGGATCACAGTGTTGAAGGAACAGGCAAGAGCCCCAGAGATGCAGTAAAATGAGGGTTGAACTCATTCAGTCTACAGGGCAGAGTGCTGTGCCATAAGTGGTGGAAACCCCATTCACAGGCTCTGCTCCTCAACAGGGTGGTACCGGGGGAAGCGAAGAGAGACAAATCAGAGCTACAAGAGCTACCTTCTGCCTTCTCCTCCTGGTCACCCCAGAAGCTGCACAGCTTTGCCCCCATAGAGCAGCAAGGAAGCGTGGTGCTGGTAAGACAGGAGCCTGTGTCCCACTTCTCATTTGGTCTCATCCCACCCACCAGGACTCTGTCTTAACAAACAAGAATTAAAAAGGCAAGCTGCTTGGTCTGACATAAGATGAAAGATACGTTTTAGTATAAAAGTTGGACTTTGAAAACATTTGAACAATTCAGAAGAGCAAGAGGAAAACCGTAGTGCTCTGGCAGGAAACAGCAACTGAGAATGAGGTCTCAGGTAACTGAACTGAAGGTGGAAGGAACACGAGCCCTGATCCAGCAGAGCCACCTCCCATGGGTATTCTGCTCTGGTGGTGAGGTTTGGCTGGGATGCTGTGATTACCATTTAATGTCTGGCTTAATATCTTAGTGAACAAGCTACTCACAGCATAGCTGAAGGGGTAAAACATGTTTTTCCCACAAAAGAGAATATAGGATATTGACAAGTAGAGAACTGTTCCCACGAGAACATAATTTTCTCTTCACCTTTGAGCCTGCTTTCTGTCAAAGGCTTTAGCTTCGTACTCCTTTGGCAAAGTCAACCACAACAAACATCCACACTTTGAGCTGTGCAATACATTAACTTTGAAATGTTCCTTTTCAGAATGGTTGTTCCACACTCATGAAAATCTCAGTTGCTACGCTAAAATAAGGTTAATGAGATTTCTGGCAGTGAGAGAAACATCTCAGATAAAATGTTTTCTAAACATTAGATACAGACTATTTTAAACATTAGATACAGACTTATTTTATTCCTTTCTAGAAAGGAACATCAAATCAGAGTACTTGCTCTTTCTTCACAGTTCAAGGTAAATTGTAGCCACTCTTTCAGAGAGTTTCTGGGTTGACTCATCTCAAGCGAACACACGAACTCCTGAAAAGAAAAGTGACAGAGGGATTTTTCACTATCTCCAGCTTTTTTGAAGAGCTAACGAAAGACAAACTGGTTGAAATTCTGTTTGCCAAAGGCAAACATTTCTTTTTTCTGATGTGTAAGTAAGGTAGTATTTGTTTTTTCGTCATAGTAAACATAGGACGAGTAGGACTGTGTGCCTAGGCTTGTAAATTTTCATGATGGCTTTGCATACTGGAATGATTCATATAATGAAATAATGCTGGAAGTTAATAAAAGAAAGGCAGTTTCTTGCATGATCCAGATACTCACCAAGATACAGAATCCTACGGCTTCTTGAAGTCAGTAAAATGATGCCAAATTATTTCAGCAGCTTTGGAACATGCACATAATGGAAATTCAACATTTTCTTCCATGTTGGTACCTGCTTTACACGGTGATTTATCCAGAGCATTGTTCTAGCAGAAGGTAAGTAAAATACTTACTTGCCCCTAGAGACAGAAGAATCACTCCTGTGTTTAATTAGCAAAGTAATGCAAATCAGGTAAAAGAGACAGTCTAGATCTAAGCACCAATCTGGGCATGGTCCTGTCCTAGAAGAGGACTCAAGCGAACTCAGATGCCTGTCTCTCAAAGTGTGATATAAACATCACTAAACAGTGGCCAGACTCCTAACCTTACTGCATACACACTTGTCTGCTTCACATAACAGGCCCCTCCATTCCTGGTCATTTGAGCAGCAAAACGGCTGCTCTGGACCTGTAATCAGTTACAGAAAACAGAGGCTGATTAACCAGGCAAAGAAGAAAAGGAAGCGAAAATTTTAATGTCTATGGTTTATACCTTGAGCTCAAATTCAGGCAGTGCGGGGCTTGGTGTTGGATGCCTGGTCCCCAGAACGGAGTCCAGGAGCCTGCGCTACAGCTTCGTGTTGAACACACAGACATAGTCGGGCATCGCAGCCGGGCAACCAAAGGCTCTGCACGCAGTGTGGGCAGTCACTCGGTGTGAGCCAAAGCATCACCAAGGTGCCACCTTCCCGGCAGGACCCAGCTGCTCCCAAGGGCAGGTGCTGGTGCTGAGATGGGGGGGCTTACAACAGCCCTCAGCAAGAGGGGAACAGTGCATTCAGTTTCCACCACCGTTTGCAGATTTTACAATGAGCAGTCACCTGATTACTAAAAGGAAAAATAGGCTTTGAAGCAGGGAGCACCAGGCTATGGAATTACACTGCTCCTCATGCTCCCTTGCTCCCTCCCTGGACCAGTGAATATTGCACACCTTGCTGCACAGCAGTGCAACCCCACCAGGGGGAGGGGAAAACTTCTTGCTCTTCCACCAGTAAGTAATGATGGCATCCCTTATTTCTTCAGTCAAGCTTTAAAACAGATGTGTATGCCTTTGTGTATCAGCCTTTGGGAAGAGAGGAAGTAGGAAGAAGAGGGGATTTCATCTTGGATCCCAAACCAAGTGATATTTGCACCAAAATTCTGGTGGTAGTACCTCACCTATCCTCCCCGTTTCCTGCTAGTTACTATCACATTGACCTGTTTATGTATCAGTTTTCTAGCTCTCAATCCTGATTCAATTCTTCCTCTCCATGCACTGCATAGCATCATACTTGACTTCACACAAAGCTGGGAGACACCTGACACAAGCTTCAGGACTCTGTTTTGCATGGCAAATGCCTAAAAGCCAGCACCTCATCATCTGACTCACTAGCACTGAAGTCCTCTGATTAATTCACCCAAAGGAAGTAGCAGTTTAAATCCATCAAACAGAAAATTGGATCTGAGAAGAAAAGGAAAAGTTTAACTGCATGGATAAATGTCAATGTGCTGTGGGGTATTTTGGGAAGGTGCAGCTGAAATTGCTCATGTTCTTGAGGAGTCGGCAAAAGCTGCAGCTCTGTGAAGTGAACCTGATTTGACTTGTTTCCCATGGCTCCCAGAATTGAGTTACACTGTTCAGTGTGTCCAGCTTTGGTACAAAATCTGTTCATTACATCACCTCCAGATCAACTACGCAAGTAAAATGGAGCTGGCACACATTTTTAACTTGCAATTATTGTCTTTGCCAACTTTTCCTAATTAGTGCAGATTCTCTCCACGACCTATTTTCAGGAACTGAGCAGTTCAGTCAGGTTCGCCTGATAAAAGCCTGCACTTTTACAAAATAACGAAAAGCTCATCTGTAACTTCAAACTTCCCTTTAGCTGCTGCAAAAAGGTTATAGGTACAAAATAGGCCACTTATTTTCAAGGTTAAACCTTGAAAGTCCCTCAAATCCTTCAATTCCTTCAAGTCCTGCAGTTCCTTCAAGTCCTCAGCGCTGCAGACGTTTTTAATCAGAAAATCTCTACTTCATCTCCACATTACTCTATGTTTATATAATGCAGATGTAACTCCTTCGCCTCACTTCCTCACCTCGTTGAAGAGTAAGACTTACTCTCATATTCTTTCTCTTGTGGTCCTGCCTGTTCATTCTTCAGCGAATCTTATTATGCTGTCTGAAGAGCCACACAGTTTAACGGGTTGAACGAAGATTACTTCCCTGGACATCACTGCCTGTAGTCTAGTGGGCAGGACACTTTCCTGAGCAGTAGGAGATGTGGCTGTGAACCTCCTGGCCATGGCAGCTCTGCTTTCGGAAGGAGTACTCTAACCTGTAGGCAGCCACACAGTGGAAAAGACTGGACTATGCCCCATTCTTTAAAGAATAACTAGGTATCAGGAGCTGTCTGCTCCATGTGGCCAAGACACCTGCTCCCACGCTGGAGAGCTGAGGGCAGATTCCAGGCTTAACCCCATGCCCATGTCTCCTGGCCCACACAAGGCAGCTCCCACGCAGCACGCAGGATTTTCTGGGCAGTTGCTTCTCCCCACATGCTATAAAAAGGAAAGCACACAGCTAAAACTGCATTGGGCATTAGACATCGCAGTGCTTGATTTGTGGGGACTAAAATCATACAGTGGGCCACTTTGATGTATCTAAAAGACAACCTTTGAGGTGCACTGATAACCCTGTATCAATCCTTCACAGTTCTCATGATGAAAAGAAATATAAAATCTTCCCAGTCTAAAACAATTTCAAAGCAAATCAAGAAAGTCTCCAATAAAAAAAAAAATCTTGTGCTAGAAGATTCTGTCCCGCTGAGTCCTGACTGCCCCAATGAGATGCATCAGCTTCTGGTGGCCCAGCTCACTGGGACTGCTTGGGAGCTGCCCGTAAGGCTCTAGATTTAAGAAGTGGCTCTCCACACTGCTCCCCAGGCTGAACTTTCCAACTTCTGAGTCATGTTCTATTGCCATGGGTTTGGGTTTTGAGACTGGAGGGTTTTTTTCTCTGTAAGTACTTCCAGGTGAGGTGAGAATCTTTGGGCAAAGGAAGGAGGGGGAGACGGATGTTAGTTGGGTGTTCTGATTAGATTCCCTTCACTACATGTTTCAGAGTCACAGGATGGTTGAGGCTGGAAGAGACCTCTGGAGGTCATCTGGTCCAACCCCCCTGGCTCAAGCAGGGTCACCAGGAGCAGGTTGACCAGGACTGTGTCCAGGTGGCTTTTGAATATCTCCAAGGATTGAGACTCCACAACATCTTCGGGCAAGCTGTTGTTTCATAATCTTCATATTCACAGTAAGTATAGCACATTTCTTATGTTTTATAAAACTAGGTAAGGACTCCATACTTACAGTGTGTGTATATATACATATATATATATGAAAGTGTAACATGAAATTAGTGATCAAAATTCTGAGTATGAAGCAATAATGCCCCAGAAAATCTGGCCTTCATTCTCATGTAACCATACAATGAAAAAGCCTCTTTCGACTGGCTGGTTGTACTGTTTTTATACTTGTGCTCAGCATTTCTCTGTCCTAGGTGCAGAATCAGCATTTTGACTTGTTGAATTTCATTCCATTAATAGCCCAATGCTTCAATCTGTCTAGATCCCTCTGCAAGCCCTCTGGTCCCATGAGGGAGTCAACAGCACCTCCCAGTTTGGTATCATCAGCAAACTTGCTACTGGTACATTCAAGCCCTGCATCCAAATTGTTGATAAATGTATTGAACAGAACTAGCCCTAGAATTCAGCCCTGAAGACCTCTGCTAGTGACGGGTTGCCAGCCAGTTGTAGCCTCATTCACTACAACCCTTTGAGCTTTGCTCTTCAGCCAGTTACTCACCCAGTGCACCGTGAACCCGCTTATCCCACGGTTGGACAACTTATACAGAAGGATGCTGTGAAGGAAAGTATCAAAAGCCATACTAAAATCCAGAAAGACAACATCCACCACCTTCCCTTCATCCACTATGCAAGTGATCTTGTCACAGAAGGATACCAGGTAAACAGGACTTTCCCTTTGTGAACTCACATTGATTGGGCCTGTGCCTGATGATTTCATTATTCTTTAAATGTTTAAATGCCTTTCAACAGTACCCAGAATAATCTTCTCCACAATTTTTCCAGGTACTGATGTTAGAGTAATAGATCTGTAGTTCCCTGGGTCCTCCCTCACTTCCCTTTTGTAGATTGGAATAACATTGGGACCTCCTCAGACTCCCAAGACCTTCAGTAGATGATAGAGAGGGGTCCTGCATTTGGGTAACTCCTTCAGTACACTGGGATGAATCCCATTAAGCCCCATGGACTTGTGACCATCGAGCTGATGCAGCTGGTCCCTTACAATGTCAGTGTCCACAAACGGAAAGTCACTGTTCCCACACCCATTGGTCCTCCGGCTCAGGGAACCAGGCAGCCCAAGGTCTATCAGCGTTATTAAAGACTGAGGCAAAACCACACCAAATGCCTCTGTTTTTTCTTCAACCCTATTGGTCAGATGACCATTTTCAACAAGTATCGGTCCAATGTTTTCTTTAGACCTCCTCTTGCTGTTAACATACTTTTAAAAGCCCTTCTTGTTATCTGAAACAACACGGTCCAGTTTCAACCCTAATTGAGCTTCGGCCTTTCGTGTCTTCTTGCATATATGAACCATGGTTCTGTACTCCTCCTGTGAAGCCTGACCTCGCTTCCAGAGATCACACAATTTCTTTTTCCTCTTGAGCTCCCCAAGGAGCTCTGTGTTCAGCCAAGCTGATCTTCAGCCCTGCTTGCACAGTGGGATTGCCTGCTCCTGTGCTTCTAAAAGGTGGTTCTTAAAAGACTGACCAGCACTCATGGTTCGCTAAGACCTCAAAAGCAGATTCCCAGGGTACTCTGCTAAATAGCTCCCTGGATAACTTGAAGTTCACTCTCCTGAAGTCCAGGACATCAACTCTGCTGTCTTTTTCTCATTACACTGAAAATGTTAAACTTGGCCATCTCACAACCACTGTGGCCAAGACAGCCACCTACCACCACATCCCCATGAGTCCTCCTCTATTCACAAAGAGCAAGTCTTGGAGGGCATCTTTCCTAGTTGTCTCACTGAGTATCTGTGACAAGAAGTTATCTTCTACAAACTTCAAGAATTTCCAAGACCTGTTTGTCACAGCAGTATCTTATTCCCACCTGATGTCTGGGAAGTTTAAATCTCCCGTAAGGGCAATGGCTATCAATCCAGAAATTTCCCTTAATTGCCTATAGGATAACTCATAGGTGCTTATATCCCAGCTGGGCAATTGGTAGTAGACACCACTACAACATCTCCTTTGTTTTCCATCCCGCTAATCCTCACCCAGAGGCTCTCAACCACACCATCACTATCTGTAAGGGCTGTACAGTCAAACCTCTCCCTTACGTGCAGTGCGACCCCCCCACCTCACCCGCGCTGCCTGTCCCTCCGGAGCAGCCTGTAGCCCTCCAGCCAGCCACTCCAGCCATGGGACTCATCCCACCACATCTCACTAATGCCAACGATGTCGTAGCTCTGGGAGCTGACCAACGCTTCCAGTTCATCCTGTGTGTTTCTCATACTACGTGCATCGGTGTACAAACATTTCAGATGCACTCCTGAGCCTTCTGTGCTCCCGGGGGCAGTGTAAATATTCCCAATAGCATTGCCACCCTCGGGCGATGCCATGCCAACCCTTGGCTTGGCTACTGCACTCCTGTTGGTATCCCCTTCCCCCATTGATTCTATTTTAAAACTCCCTCAACCAGCCCCTCCAGCTTGTGCCCAAAGACCCATTTTTCCCATTGGGACAGGTGGATCCCATCAGACCATAGCATACCTTGTCTCTCAAGGCTCTTCTGTGGTCTAAAACCACAGTGTTTTGGTGCAGGCACCAGTCCTGGAGCCAGGTATTGATATCCTGGGCTCACTTTTTTCTTCCAAAGTCTCTCCTCATTACTGGGAGGACTGAGGAAAACACTACCTGTGCTCCCCAATTTTTTAGCATTCTTCCCAGGTCTCTGAAGTCTTTTTTGATTGATTTCAGGCTTTTTGTTGAGATGTACAGAGAAGACAATTAAGAGTTTCAGTCCAAGAGGTGGCCTCAGAGTTTACTTAAAAGCTCTCAAACGACAGGAGTCCACAGAATGGAGATGTGGTGTAATCCTGGCAGCCTTTCTATCACCCACCTTCTGGTTAGAGTATTCACTCCAAAAATATGAGAGCTACTTCTAATTTACTCCGTCAGAGTGGGCTTGGATAGACGGGTGACCCTTGTACTGCAGAGTGTCCTGGCCACTGTGCTACAGGGAGTTGATGATGCCGCAGGTTCTCTCTTTCCTGCTAAAGCTGGGCCTGCAAAGACTCAGTTTCTTCTCTACATGTGTTTTTCACAGAAGCTAGTGCACTGAATACCATGGATTAGAGTGTGCATCAGAGGTGCCATTTTTTAAAAGCGTTTTACTAATGTGTTCCACTCTCAGTCTTTCCCAAATACAACACAGCAGTTACAGTTTACAGAAACGTGGGAATATAGTACATATTTTATGTAATTTTTGAGGTGCACCTAGTCTACCTAAAACCAGATGAAGCATGTGAACTACTGATACGTGACAAGATAGTCTGCATATTAGTGGCTTTCCTCACACAGGGTAGGGGTCCAAGCCGTAAGAGAGCAAAATAACACCAGTTACTGAGTACAGAGATGTAAGCACAAATTGATAGAGAGAAAAGAAGGATCAGCATCCCCTGACTATGTGAAGGATGTTTTTTAAATCGTATAAATCCTGAAATATTCAAGGAAAAGAAAACAGCTTCTGTATAATTATGCTTGAACTGCAGAAGTGTAATGTGTGCTTAGTAAAACAGCAGAAGCACAGAATGCTTGATTAAGATAAGGCATATTGATGATTGGGAAAAGGAGCTTTGTTTTTTAATAAATGTCATTTTTAAAGTGATCAGACAGAGTCAGTGTTCTTAATCCTGTCATCATGAAGTATTACAGGCATATAATTAAAAACACTTACTTTGCAGAGCTGGGAGACATGCAGTTGCCAGGCAACATCTTATGTACCTTGAGAACATATAACAATGCACATGATTTATGTAGTGCTGCTGTTGTGTCTCCAGATGCTGCTACCATTGTATGTAATGCAGATTCTCATAGGCTGAGCCACCACCCAGCCATATCCATCATACAGAGTCTATTCCTTGGTTTGCCAGCACTATCCACCAGCTGCAAGCCCATTTTTAAACCTACAGCTTGAATCACTACTTAAGATAGTCAGTAATGTAAGCAGAAGTTGGTTGGAAAGGAGCAGTAATGACCTGCACTAAACTCCATTAATCACTTTCATTTTTATATCAAATTATCAATCTAATAATAGTAAATTATCAATATAAAAATTATGAATATAGGTGGTGGTTTTTACTGTATTTGGGAAAATTAAGGTATTTATAAAATGCATGTGTCACAAGGCATCATGTCCCCAGAAGCCACAAAGATTTCTGGGATATAAAAGTCACACAAAGAATTACACCCAGAATTAGAAATATTGGAGATCTCCCAAAATAATTGTTCTGTGTTTTCAGGTTCTTGGAAAGAAATAACCCACTCCCATTCTCTATCTGTTATTTAGCTTGGGTTAGACTTTGTCATTCACATGGATGTGACTCCATCCACTGTTGCAATTGAAAGCCCATAGAAGGAGGGACCGGCTCCTGTAGAGGCTAAAATTACCAGTAATCTGTGTTATGAAAGCAAAAAAAGCAAACAAATATTCAAATGGACGACGTGTTTTGTGTCGTATTTGTTGCAGCTATTTGATGTCAGAGAATGACACTTGCAGGATATCAATACAGGAAACCTTCCTTATCCTAGTAAACGTCAGACATCGTGGTTTCACATGCCATGTCACCCTGCTCAACACAAACAAATGCATTTACATGGTAGCCAAGAGGAAATAACTGGTTTGAGTCTGTTTGAAAATCTGGTCCACGTAGGTAAATTTTCACAGATTTTATACAAATCTTTGGTTCAGATATTATCGTATCATGAAGAGAGAATGGAGCATCAGGTACTGTATTTGGACAAAAAAAAAAAAGGTGTTTGGAATATTTTATTTGTTGAGGTTTGGAAGCTTTGGGTTGGTGTCTGCAGAAACCTGCTCTTGCAGAAGTCTGCTGCCCACCAACTTCCCACTGGAGGGAGCTGCGACATTTGAAATACCTGCACAGCCCCGGCTGGAAACTGCCCTGGAGGTCCCCAGGAAGGGTTTTCTACACATCTTTCGTCTTCTGCACTTTTGAAAACTATGGTTCATCTTAAACAGATATTGTCAGTTACATTAAGTCTTTGGTCAAAATAAATTTTTGAAGCAGTTGGTGTTAACAGAAAGCTTTCGGTTATATGCGTGCGTATGAGAAGTGGAGAGATGACTCTATAAAAAACATTATTGCTTGCAGACAAGTATTTGTGTGTAGCTTGCAATACTTGCACACCCAATTATTGTTACATTGGGTTGCTGAACAGAAATAAAATGAAGCTAAGACTAAGAATAAAGTGCAAATAAATGCCAAGAACGGCAGGAAAAATTGCTCTTAAACTCCTTACTGATTTTCTTCCGTGTGGACACGTCTTCTTGGACACCAGAACAAAAGCTTAAAAGCTTTACTTTGAAGTCACAGTTGTGACGGTAAGATCATTATATTTTACCTTTGAACTGCTGTGTGTCTCCTGCTGATAGAGCCAGCAGCTCAAGTGTGCAAAGAGGGTCAGCTGCAACCTGAGGATACGACAGAAAACTGGCCCAAATCAAGGACACAGGTACCCACAGCACCTCCTGCCTCCTGGCCCCAAGGAGTCAGCCTCTGCAGCAGGCACTTGGGCATTGCATAAGGAATCATAAGCATCTCAAATTCACCCCAGACCATGCATGCTACACAGAGAGACTCTCACAGCCAGAGAACAAGTAAAGCCAAGGACAGAGAGATGTCTGAAGTTCCTCTCCTGCCCACGACTAGGTGTTTGACATAGAATTTTGAGAGGGAGCTTGCAGCAAGGACCACCTTCTCTTTAGAAGATCACGCGAGTATCAAGTCTTTAGAAGAACAGCATCCGGGTTAACCCCCATATTTTAAAACCTGGTGGCAGGAAAAGGACATTGTGATGCCTTTTAATACAGAGATATTTAATACCTCCAAGAAGCAGGAGGTCTGGATTCAGTTCCTTCTGCAGCCTGAAACCACTTCAGCTGCCACCACCCGGCTCACCCTGGAGTGTTCTCAGACCACGCTAGCAGTTGTTTTTTTGAGTGATGTTAACCTGGCATAAAGCAAAATGTAGGTGTCCCCAGGCCCAGCTCAGTACCTCCATCCCTTCCTACCTGCATTTGCCCAGCTATCACCTCCTTTAGCTATCTGACGCCCCTCCCTGCATGATTCCAGTTCGTCTTTTTGCAACAGTGAAGGCAAAAGTAGCTGAGAGGAAAAAAAACAAAACGAAACAAAACAAAACAACAACAACCAAAAAACCCCACCAACTTGGGAAAGCAGCATGTTGCTGCTATCAATAATCAAAGCAGAAAATGATACAGAAACAGCCTTTCTTTTTCCGCTCTTGTTTCTCTCCACTTGCTCTTGGGCAAAGGCTGAGCCAAAGGGTGGGCCAAGGGGCTGAATCAGAGACAGCAGCGCGCTGGGTAGGCCATTAATAGCCAGGGACTTTTTTAGCCTGATCGGCTGTAGCTGTTCCCACCCCTCTAGCCCACACTAATGAATAAGCAGACTAGCTAGAAATTTCTGTGAAAATGCACAAGGCTGATATTTGAAGTGTCATTGCTGGCCTTCAAAATTAATGCCCTTTTGAGATAAACAAGAGCAGTTCACGACCTTTAGACTACTGGCACGGTCTGAGGCAGCCTGGAAAGCTGAGATTCTGCAAATTCTGGATGGTGCATGAAAGCCATAAAAGGATAGCAAGACCAGGAGTTGTGTTCTCCTGTCTAAGTTCTGAGGGTACAATCCAGCAGCCTTATTCATATAAGCATTCTACATAAAGTCAGATAACAGCAGCATGATGAAGTCCATAGGACTGACTTTAAAAAATACAATGTTCTTAATTCTCTGGAGCTACTTCCAGTAGTTTCTTCTCCTTTTAAACTTAAACCCCACTTTTAACATCCTTCCCTCCAAACCATTAGTGCAAGGTCAGGAGTAAAGAAGTAGCAGAGTTATTTCACTTTCAGCTGAGAACTGATGGAACAAACATAAACAATGCAAACGGAAAATTTAAAACCAAAACCTAATTATCAGAGTTGCGATTATCTACTCATCTAAGACTTGAATTACCACAAACATGGCCCCTTAGGCTCACTTGGAAGAGTTCTTTCAAATACATCAGTGTTCCCCCACCAGGCTTGGAAAGAAAAGCTAAACCAAAAACCATCCTAGTGCCTCTCTAGACAATATAGCTGTTAGATTTAACAGGATAAAGATCTGGAATAACACTATCACATGTAAGTTGGCAGCTGTAAGGCAAATGCTGCTGCCTACATTTAGGTGCACGAAGCTTAGAAATTGGAAATTCAGCTCATTATGTTGAGAAGAAGTGAGATACTGGAGTCTCAAAGGCTACCAACAGAGCAAAAGTAGCTCTACAGAGAACGCAAACCCTGCAGTGAGAACGCAATTACTGCTGCATTTCTTCTCCTTCAAAATGGCAAAACTGCCTCAGTCTCTTCTCATTAAGTGAGAAAGTTATTACTCGGAATTCATTCCTCCTTATAATTACTAATTGGGAAGTGAATAGCAATACCATCTAAAAAAAAGGATAATATTCTTAACAACAGTAAAAGGCATAAAGAAGCCTCACCACTTTATATATATTAGTTATGTCATTAGTCCTATTAGCACTACTCAAAATGAACACGTTAACAAGGAAACATTAGCTGCACTTCATGACTGTAAAGCCAAAGGACTAAACGTTGACATACTAATTACTGCTGTAAGTCTCAATAATTTCTTCAAACAAAATAGCAACAAAACTAATGTGGGGAGCTTTGAGTTTGGTATTTTTCTTTTTGCTTTACAGGAAATACAATGCTCATTCATGTCCCAGACTGTCTCAGTCCTCCAGGGCTGAAATCTTGCCTTAATGAGATAGAAGGATCTCTTTCATTTAAAGTCAGTGATTTCACCTGGAAGTTGTTTTGATTGTTTTTGTTTATTTTTTTGTTTTTCCTGTGATGTGAACAATTCTCCACTGGATTCAAATGTATTTCATGCTGAGAGCTCCCGTATGCATTTGAACATGGCCAATTTGCTGTATACACACATGCACATGTATCTAGAAGGTTACCTAATGAAATTTTTCCTGAATTCTCCTTCAGATGACAGACTGACAGGATTACTTTCCAACGTGACTGCAAATAGTAAATGAATGAACACAGTCTGCATACACTTAGCAGTGCATATTAATTGGAAGCAGGAGACTACATATATAACCACCATCTCTCTAATAGACTGTTGTTAACATCCAGCATATTACATTCAGATTTGATGAACAGGATGTCATTCCTGTCTTATATGGCCCCTGGTTATGATAATAAGGAAAACAGAAATAAATCTATCCTAAACCAAGTGTCCAAAATAATCAAACAGCAGTGATCACCACCAAGGACACGCCCACCTCTCTTGATTGACTTTTGAAGGAGGTTAAATGACTTGGATAAATGACTCGTTTAGGCATATGACTTAAGTTGCCTAAATTTAGGTGTGTGAAGCTCACAAAGTGGACACTCAGATCATTATGCCCAAAAAGAAACCCAGCAATTGTTCAATGGACAAAACCAGGAATCTAAAGAAGTACACAAGAAAGACCTAGGTCTTGAAAATTATTACGGACCCAGGTATAGCAAGAATTTAAAGCACATTACCAAGTCTACGTACTCCACCTGTAGACACTCTTATTGTGAAATAAGAGTGCACTTTCTTCCTTTACTCTGCTTCTGGAAGCTATTGTGTCTACAGGCCCTTACACTCAATACCCCAGTGCCAGTGGTCAGAGTACTGCTCCTGGAAACGAAAGGTCAGCGACAGCTTAGGTTCCCATAGAAACTCAGGTGAGAGAAATGTCTTTCCTGAACTACTGAAGTTTGAGCACCTTGTGTTCCTCATTTCATTGCTGTGAAGGCCCAGCTGAAAGCTTCAGAGTCACACACTGTCAGGTCAGCCAGGGTGAAGTCCTGGCTCTTCTGCAGCTTGTGACAAACCCCGTAAGCCCAGATTTCATCTCCGTGTCTCGGGAGTTTATAAGCACGGAGCAGCATTAAGTGCTGCACTGGTTGGGGGCAGGGGAGAGAAAAAAAATCCTTGGTGGTTTTATGTCTTAGATAAGCAACTGTATTTACTACAATAATCTCATTCCCAAGCAAATAGATTTGATTCTATAGAAATGTGCATCTTATCAGTGACAAACATTTGAACAAGCACTTTGAATGGTGCCTCTACTGATTTTTCAATAACAATCAAATGTTTCATTGTTTCAATTAAAGCTTGGTCTTTCATTTAGAGACTTACTGTCCAACAGTAAAATGACTGATTGACTGTAATTATAAAGCACAATGAATTATATCTGTCGTCTTTTCAGCCTAAAGAAAATTAATGTAGGGTTTTGTCGTTTAAGGGCGTCAATGTATTTCATTATGTGCTCACAGGGAACAGCTCAGTGATATTCCAGCAATCAGTTGTATGGTCTATTTTTATTAGCAGTACAAGAAAGCAAATACTGCACAGCTCATCAGGTGGTGTAAATGAAATGCAAAAATGAAGTTCTTGAGCAAGCAGAATCCAGCATGCCTGCACCATTCCCCTCTTGCACTGAGTGCATGAAGTATTGCAGGAACTGCTCTCTGTATAAACATATCTCTGGTTTATCATACATAATTCACGATTTCCAGTTCCCTGATGGAGTAGATTATCTAACTCCATACACTGAGGTACAGTCCACAAACTCTGCACCAGTATAGTACCACTGCAGTACCCTACTACACTGCATTATTGATACAACTCTGCCCCTTGCAACAACATACACGCTCTCCATCAGCTTTATCCTAATACTTTTTAAATGTCTGTAGTGTTCTCCCTGCCAAGACCTGGATATGCTCTACATGCAATAATTTAGAGTTCACAGAACAACACAGCGTTTTCAAGCATCGCCCATGGGTGCACAGGGGTTCATACAACAAGACTGTTCCGCAGCCCCAGCGCTTGCTGCTCTTGAAATTGGTGGGAAGTCTGCGAGGACCTCTTTGGGAACAGCTCTCAAAAGACAGGCATTTCTGTAATATTTTTCCGTGTCCTGCAAGTCACCTCCAACCTGGCATTGCAGAGCCCAGGCAGGGTCCGTGCCTGTGCACTCACCATCCTTGCAATGGCATTGCAGGCTGTGTAAATCAGCACGGAACTGAGTCCGGAGACTTGAGCTGCCACAAACATTTTAAAAGATTACACCCATGTAATAACGCACAATCCTTTGCCAATCCCTAAAGATGGGGGGGAGCGGGGGGGGGGGGATGGACAGGGTGGGTGGATAGAATCAGATTTCTCAGCCCATTCAATCCTGGTTGTCCTGCAAGCCAACCCTAACTCAGGGATCCAGTATGGGCAGCTCTGAGCCTGGCATGCTCAGGACTCCTGGGGAGACAGGTCCAGCCTTGGTCAGTGGTCCTGCCATGGACACACAGCCCTGAGCTGCGTGGCTGAATACTGGGAGACCAGATCCAGAGTCAGAAGATGGTTTTGGCATCTTCACAGGCAACTGCCTTTGCAGAGTAACAGAAATGCTCTGTCTGCAGCCTCTGGCTTGGCTCTGCAGAGCCAGGCCCATCCTCTGGCTGCAGCATCTAGCGCAGAGGGAAGGAATGGTGTAGGCACAGGCGTTCAGCCCCGCTGTACACCATTCTCCTGAGGAGAAAGATCTGGGCAGTATTTCCCAGCGCAGGCTCAGTGGCAAGAGGGGGCTGTGTCCTTCAGCCACCAGGAGAGGAGGAGGCAGATAACTTCGTGTCTACACCTGCAACCACATCTCGGGCATTCTTCACATGCCCAGCTCCTGGGCAAGGGAGATGGGGATTGGCCTGGCTGGAGGTGCTGGGATGGCACGGTGTCACCCAGGGCATGAGGGGACTTGACCACCATTCTCTGTCCTCACTGTTTGCAAGAACGCTGTGCTTTGCAGGACCAGGCAAGCCTCACAGCTAACCTCCAGCTAATGCCCCATGTCCCCAGAGAAGGCAGCCCACTGTCTTGTAAATCAGCCTGTCCCCAGCCTAACAGATGGACTGGAACAGCCAGGGGGAAAGACATGAGCATCAAAGGCTGAAATGAAAATCAGAGTTGGGTGGAATTACGGAGATGACTGCTCTTTTGAGGTTGGGCTTTTTATTCAAGGGATGTAATTTGACACACACCCCCCCCCCAGCTTGGAGTCAAACTGGCTTCAGACAATAACTTCTTGTACTATGATTGCTTTAGGTGATCCGAATTGGGATCAGTGCTAGAAAAAGATTGTGCTGGGATGGTAAGAGGAAGAAACATAAGAAAATTACACAGAACAGCACATGAAGAGGGAAAGGGGAACAGGAAGCCTGTTATCCTGATCCTCTAGCAGGGGGAAGTATGGTACCTAACGAAACTGAACGACAAACTGCAAAGGACAGATGTACACTCACTGGTGAAATGCAGAGGTGTGGAAGGGAGTGACTGCAACATCGAGGCAACATATATGTAAGAATGAATAATAAAAACAAGCAAGAATGTCTGCACAAGTAGTTAACTGTGTCATTGCCCCTGAGGGACAGGTCCCCATAGCCCTAAGGCTCAAATCCACCCTAATTACTGGGTAGCCAGCTTGAACTTTCCCAGCAGCAAATGATCCCTCCGTTCACTCCTGTTTGTCCTGAAGGGTCAGGTCCTGGCAGTGTCAGGACTAGCTGTCCAGGATAGGATCTCTGGGCACTTTCACCACATGAATCACATTAATACAGTAGCCACTCCTTGTGAATAGTTTGCAACTTTGCCTAATCACTCCCGGACCTACCTGACACTAGCAGAGCCCTCTGTGCTTCCAGAAAGTCCCCTACCTGCTTTTAACCTCCCCAGAGCTGACCTCCCTGCAGCCCAAAGTCTGCAGCTCTGGTCTTAGGATTCAGCTTTTGCCTTTGACCCACAAACAAAGGCAACACCACTCTGCTTTTTCCATGCTTTTTTTAGCAAGCTCTTCTCTGACAAAGGCTGAGTTTCAGGGCAGCCAGGGGAAAGGGAAAGCAGTTATGCAGCCTGAGTCACACCTGAGTCCTTTTGCAAGCGATGCCCAGGAGAAGTGTGGCTAACAGGACCGTGCTCAGCTCCTGGCATGCACGGCCCCATCTCTGCCTGCAGAGCTGGCAGCCAGCTCATCCTCCACAGCCCCAAAGGGCTAAGCCAGGTGTCAGCTCTGCAGGCAGAGGAGGCTGTCCCCATCGCTGCTGGAAGCAACCAGGAGCAAAACCCATCTCTCACCTTTGGTGACTTGCCCCGTGCTCCCAACTGTGGCCCTTCCTGCTCTTCTGGACCACCTCTCCCCTCTCACAGCCCCAGCTTCGGGGAGGGCTGTGCACCATTTCTCACAAGGCTGGAGGCCAGCTTTCTAGCACTGACATCAAATGTGACGGTCTGGCAGGGCCAGCCCTCATGCACAGCAGCTCAAGGCAGCAGCATTTTGGGTGGCCTCTCATCCTGTTTTGCTTGTTTCCCCCATGAGCTGCAGGGAGTGCCTCACAAAGGGGTGCTGGCAGTCCTGCCCTTGAGAACAAGCTGCAACCGAAGGGGAGCACCATGCAGGCAAGGACGGTGGAAGTGAGACCCACTCTGTCGAGGGCCACGGCTCTCCCCTTGGTGCCGCCATGCTCTGGCCCCTCTGGGTCCCGGCCCTCGGGCACACTGGTGCAGCCCAGCACCATGCACTGCCTCCAGAGAAACAGGGCAGGAACACGGGGTCCGCAAAGGACACATCTCCCCTCCAGCCTCTCCCCTCCCAGTGCGGCTTGGTGGCCGTGGCGGCAGCACGGGGCTTTAACTTTCCCCGCGAGATCAAGGGCTCTCTGTCACCGTATCACCACCTCAAGGCCCCTGCCCCCTGAGGGCACCCGGCCACCACATGCTCGCTGCGGGCGGCTGGACGGGGACCGTAACCCCGTCCCTCCCGCCTCCGCCCAGGCCCACCGGGCCTGCTAGGCCTCCCGCCGCGGGGCAGCCGTGCCGCGGGGCCTGCGGGCCCAGCCCCGGCGCGGCGGTGGGCGGTGGCCGCGCTCCCGCCCCGGCTGCCGGCAGGGGGAAGGCGGAGCGGGCGCCACCAGGGACGAAGCGAGCGAGGAGAGGAGGCGGGCGGGGCGGCAGGAAGGGAGGAGAGAGCGGCGGGAGGGCGGGGAGAAGTTTATTCCCGGAGACACCTCTCCAGGGCGCGGCGGGGGTGCCGCCCCGCGCCAGCCGCTGCTCGGGCTGCGGGGCTGGGACATGCGCCTCCGCGCTGCCGCCCGGAGTTAGTCACGGCGGGGCGCCGGCCCCGAGTCCCCACCCAGCCGAGCGCGGCGGCAGGAGTAACCAGTGCCTCTGGCGTACGGACCGAGCGCGGCCGCCTGCCTCCCTCCCACCGCCCGCNTGGAGGCGATGGTGCCCGCGCCGGGGTTAGTCTGATCGCCGCGTCCCCGCCTCGCTGCCTCCGGTGCCGGCGGCGCTCCCGCGGGGCCAGCCGCCCGCCGCCGCGCTCGCTCGGGCTTGTGGTCATCCGATAGAACTTGGGAGCCCCTCCAGAAAATAATAGTAACTAATAATAATAATTTAAAACAAGGAGAAGAAGGGGGAGAAGCGGAAGAAGCAAGTGGATAATGTCAACCCCGAGCAGATTCAAAAAGGACAAAGAGATTATAGCGGAGTATGAAAGTCAAGTGAAAGGTAAGNGTCACCGTATCACCACCTCAAGGCCCCTGCCCCCTGAGGGCACCCGGCCACCACATGCTCGCTGCGGGCGGCTGGACGGGGACCGTAACCCCGTCCCTCCCGCCTCCGCCCAGGCCCACCGGGCCTGCTAGGCCTCCCGCCGCGGGGCAGCCGTGCCGCGGGGCCTGCGGGCCCAGCCCCGGCGCGGCGGTGGGCGGTGGCCGCGCTCCCGCCCCGGCTGCCGGCAGGGGGAAGGCGGAGCGGGCGCCACCAGGGACGAAGCGAGCGAGGAGAGGAGGCGGGCGGGGCGGCAGGAAGGGAGGAGAGAGCGGCGGGAGGGCGGGGAGAAGTTTATTCCCGGAGACACCTCTCCAGGGCGCGGCGGGGGTGCCGCCCCGCGCCAGCCGCTGCTCGGGCTGCGGGGCTGGGACATGCGCCTCCGCGCTGCCGCCCGGAGTTAGTCACGGCGGGGCGCCGGCCCCGAGTCCCCACCCAGCCGAGCGCGGCGGCAGGAGTAACCAGTGCCTCTGGCGTACGGACCGAGCGCGGCCGCCTGCCTCCCTCCCACCGCCCGCGCCCTCTCCCTCCTCTTCCCCGCTCCCGGGTGCGTGCGGACAGATAACAATGGTGGGGCGCAGCCGCCGGGCCCCCGCCCTCGCCTAGTGGAAGCGGGTGCCCCGCGGCCAGCGGCAGCTCCTCCGCCGCCCCGCCCTGCGGCGGCCCCGGGCCGCGGA
>VWYH01009371.1:545783-706355 GCA_013399365.1 Pampusana beccarii
GGCCCAGCCCGGCCCCGCCGTCACCGCCGGCCGGGCGGTCGGTCCCTGTCGCCTGAACTTCGGGGCGGCGGTGGAGGGGAGCGGGGAGGGGGCGGCGGGCGGCGGCCGCTGCCCCTCCCCACACACTCCGGGCAGCACCGGTTTGTGTGAGGGGCCGGCGGGGGCTGGGGCCGGGCGGCAGCTGCGGCCGTTGTCCGGCGCCTGGCCCCGGCAGAGCACCTTCCCTTCCTCCACCGACTTCTGTAACATTGGAGACGGGGGGAGTTAAAAAATGAAGGCTTGGCAGTTAAACTGAGGAGACAGACAATAGTAAGCCATGCCCCTTTCTTAAGGCACATGGCTAGTGTCCCCCACCCTCCCCTCAGGGCTGTAATTTCTGTGTTGGGCTGTGGACGATGGCTAAAAAAGAATCATCCTTGACTGTCGAGTGAGCCCTTTCAGCCATCCCAGGAAGTATTTCAGCGTTGCATCCCCCGGCTGTATCGCATCCAACTGTTGTGCCAAGGACAGCACCCGCAGACCCTGGCCGGAGCCACCCGCGCTCCCAGACCCTCGAGTTTCCTCGCCCAGCGTTTTGCTCTCTGCCAGTGTCTTGGGCGGAACAGAGGATGGGAAAGTAGTGGTGTGGGCAGCGGGGTGTGGGTCTCAGTGCACATCTTTTTCTGGATGCTGTCGGGGAATATATTGCATAATACACAACTTGCAATAAATTCAAGCTTTGAGGATGGATGCAAACCTGAAATGCAGCGTTTAAAAAGCTCTGCAACACCTGAACTCTGTTGCTTAAAATGATGTGGGTGTGGTCTTGATGTACCTGGTGTGGACTCTCCTTGATGCTGCCCATGGTCTCTGTGCAGAGATGGAACATGTTCCCATGCAGATCTGTGGGCTTTGGGAGCCCTCCTGCCCCACGCAGGCAAGGGTTGGGGACCTTCAGACCAAGGTGTCAGAAACAGGGTGGCAGTAATCACTGCACTGACTTTATGTAATTGCACTGTATTTTCTCCACTTGATCCTGCGAGATCAGATTTTCATGACGGTGCTTGGGGTTTCGTTGTTCTTTTTCCTTCTACAAAGGAAACAGGTAGTTTTTGAGTCCTCTTCATCCTAAGTTTAACTTTTGGTGGAAAATACCTGTCGCCAATGAAAGGCTTTTTGTGTCTGGAAAGGGATTTAGGCTTAAAATAAGAGAAGTGTCAGACAGGTGGGCAGTGAGGGTCTTCTCTGAGCTGACAGGTAGGCCATGCTTCAAGAGTCTGTTTGACACGGGCAGGGCTGAGACAGCTCTCACATAGCTGGTGGATTCACTGCCATTGAGCCCTTGGAGGACTGGTGCTTCTGCCTCTCTGTGGAGACAGTGGAGATTTGTCTTGATCACTGAGCAGAAAAAATGCTCAAGATCTTCAGCTCTTTGCAGAGTGTGCAGGCTGTTCTTTGCCTCCTCCTAACACGATTGTTATGGCCTCAGCTTTTATTAACTACAGCTAGTTGCTGTATAAGCCGTTATTTTCTTTTGAATAATGAAGAAAAAAATACCGCGCCCTTCGGCTACATATAACGGATCATTTAATAAACAACAAAAATCAAGGTAGCAAGCATCTCTGGTAACCTGGCTCCTTGGAGTCCTGGTCTCCCATCGTAATTGCAGAGGGAGGTGGCATTTGTAAACGTAGCTTTGTAGGAATTTTGACTTGCCTTTGCTCCTTTGTGGTGGTCTGTGGTGTGTCTGGTCCCGACTGCCTCTCTTGAATCATTGATTAGCAGCTGTTTGAAGAACTATGGTGGGCTAGAAATTGTGGCCGGAGCTTCTTTTTCTTTAACCAGCATCACTACAATCGTATTTCAGGTGGCAAGACCTGACAGTACTAAGACATCATTCTGCTTGATGCTGGCTCAGTGGTACTATAACAAAGTAATGATAGCATTGTGAGATACCTTGAAAACCTTTTTGATATTGGCGGAATCAAGGGCTAAGGAATAAGTTCGAGTTAGCCAGCAAGGTAACTTAAGTGAATATAATTACAGGAAATGCAGGTCCCTGTGTGCTACCTGCAATTTCAAGCATTGGAAGAGGAGAAAGGGTGTGGCCAAAACACTCTTGCTGCTTGTGGTTGTTGGTGTTTGCAATGGCTAGATAGTTCCTCACTGCTGACATGTTTAGTTGCCTGAAGGATGCGGACAATTTGGCAGCAAACTGGCCGTTTGAGGTCCTCTGGGCAAGCACATGCGAAGGACTGTAACACCACATATATCCCTTACCTTCTTTTGAGGCTGCATTGAGCCCAGCGTGCTGAACACCAGTGTTAGCGATTCAGAAACCACGCTATTGATGTGCGCGTTTGTAAATCCCGTCGTAAGATGTCTCAATATTGATAGTGAAGAAAGAGGGGCCTCTAATGTACATGGCTTGTAGGGTATGTATATGGTGCCATATTTGGAAATGAGAGTTTAACAGTGCCATTCTTCACATAGCTTTTCTGCTCTTAACTCCTCAAATAGGAAGCAGTAACAGATGTTAATTGTTCTGCCTGGTTCCTGGGTGGTGTAAGCTGACATCTTCTCCTTGAACTTCTAGCAAGTTGGTTGTTGGCTTTTTAGCAGATTGGCTGTTGCTTTGGTGGAGGTCGTACAGGAGCAGTAGGAAGCCTGCAAATGTTACCTCTTTGTCAAGCTGAAGTGGATAAGGAGTACCTTGATTTGTAGGGCAGAACATCTTATTTCTTTTTTTTTTTCTCCCCAACATCCCTGTTCATCAGGCTAACTTTTGTCAAGAGCTATCCCAATTGTCGCAGCAAGGGAATTGTGTTCACTTCCCTGCCCATCGTATAGAAAGCAGAAGGATATTTCTTAAGCATGTCTTAGTACTGAGGTTAGATCTGTCTAAATGGATACCTATACCCATTGTTTTGGAGGGCGTAAGGATATTATGATGATATTGGCACTTTATAGACATAAAGGTGTGTGAGAAGTATTGTTTGGTTCTGTAACTCTTACTCTTTAGAAGTGAGCTATCTTGATACACTTCTCCAGTGTATCTCCAGCAAGCTCCAGTATGACCTTGCTACTTGATAATTTTACTGAAGCACCTACTTCTCAGAAACGTTTCACTTTCTAATTCAAAAGCTTTAGGAAAGGCATCAAGAGCTTGTTTATTCAAGAACATTTTGACAGTTCTGAGGAACAATTTATATTATTGTTAAAATGACTTGGGCAATGTGCCTTGTAGACTTTCTGCAGGCTGTATTGAATTACTGAGTAAAATCACTTATTTAAATATCTCTGGTCATCCAGACTATCAATTGTATGTGTTTTTTCTTAAGAATGTGATAATTTTATAGGCTCTCTGAAGTCATTAGAGGTAGGTTTTCCACCAGCCTTGCTGCTAGGTTGGGGAATATGACTAAGGGGAATCCTGTTTAAATGAGCAACAGACTAGTGGTATAGTTAGGAGTTGAGTATTAACTTTCTGATACGTGACCCTACTTAGATTTATACACAGCATTCCTTAACTCAAAGCTCAATTGACTATAGTAGGCTATTATTATCCCGTCTTTTGTATTCTAAGGACCAGCTGCTCCTTGGTAGTGCTGATAACGTAAAGTAGTATCTGTTGATAAAGTTACTGAGCAATCCACAGTAGCAAAGAAATACTAGGACACTCTCTGATGCCCACATGGGGATCTCAGGTATGGTTAAGGGTGAGCTAGTGAGATCTTGAATACCTGTCTTGCTTCAGAAATGTATCTCTCTGGAGAAGAAATATGTAGTGGTAGCAGAGGATCGGGGATGCTGCTCAATAGCTTTCAGATCACTCAAGTGTTAAACTGGCATGTTTACCTTCTTAAGACTTGTAACTGGCCTTTCACACACAGGAGAAATGTGCTTTGAATAGGGAAGCATTGTGCTGAATGTTTATCTGGGCCTGTCTGTTCAGTGAGGTCCCCTGCGTGGTCTGAACTGTTGAGGATCTTTAGAATTTAGCAGTTGTTTGGCCTTCCTACACAGCTGCATCTCAAACTGAACAGGATTGAGGGAAGAACTGCTTGGATGCTTCCTCTTTCCACCTTCATTTTCCAGTTGGAAATCACTGAGTGGAAATATAAGCCCAAAAGCAGCTTTGAGAAGGGAGACACCTCCTTAAGATCAATATATGCGTGGTTGTCTTCAGAGCAAAATACTCCTATTTTCCATCAGAAACAATTTGTTATCACACTGTATTACAATGCCTAATTAATTTTTATGGAAAATGAACATTCTAATGTGTGAAACCGAATTTCAGTTTACCTCAGATTAAAACAATCTAGAATCAAAACAATAACAACAGAAGCCTCTCTGATGGAAGGCTGAGTTCTGAAATACAAATTGGCTTGATGTTTCAGTAAGTTATCTGATAGCTATTTTGAAAAGACGCTTTGTAATGAAAAGTTCTCGAGTGTTATTTCAAAAAATTCCGGTGAATAGATGCTGGTTTCCAAAGTTCGAGTTTATCAAGCGTGGTTCGGTAGAAATTTTTCTGATCACAGAACTTGACCACAATGATTTTTGTTTAACACAGAAGGGGTATTGTTCTCTGTGTTGTTTTTCAGCTGGAGTTATATGTTGTTTGAGAGACAGGCTAATGAAGGGTAGTTCCTTTTTCTTCCATTACTTTCTTCCTGCTCTCTGATCCTTCCCTTTGGAGTACAGACTTCAATTGTCCAGGTAAATGTTGATGAGTTTGTAGTTGGCTATGAAGCTGAAAGGGGTATCTGCAGGTTTAGATAGTTCAGTCATAAACGGAACAATTTTTTTTTTTTTAACCTGTATATCCAGTACTATTACTCTTCACACAGCTTTCTTGGAATGAAAACTAAGGAACTTGTTTTAGTTCAGTACTGTGCACCAAATAATTTTCGGAGTGGGGGGAGCCATACAAAAAGCCTGCTTCCCAAAGATTGTGGTTGAGGAACTTCAGAGGTTTGGCCTCTTAGTCTTTTTATATAACTAAAGGAAAAAAAAAAATGCCTTTTCATTCTACCTTTTTGAAAATATGGCCAACAGTCAGGAAAGTAGACTTTTTTCCTGGTTTGATCACACACTGCAGCTGGTGTCTCCCAGCACTGCAGTGAAACTACATGTATTATTTTATTTAATCCAAAGGTGAATAAACTCCTAATTGCTGTAACACACTTGAAAGGGCGAGCAATACTTGGATTGTCTGACCAATACTTATTTCTGGCAGTATGGCAATCATAATGCAGACTTAATGTGTATGTTTTGTGTATACCTGCATTTCTTTTGTTCGTCTCTAAGGAAGCTTTAACTTGCCTCTGACTCTGAAGCAGTTTGGATCCTTTTATGATCACTTTTTTGGGGCTTTTTTTTCTTTTCCAGGCATACTTTCTGTGCGGTTTCGCTGTTGCAGAGCAATGCTCTAAATCATTCTAAGGTTCATTTAATTTCCTGCCATTATCTTTTATTGGTCACTTTTTTATGAACTGAAGTCCTAGTTGCTAATAAAACTAAACTTACAGCTTTGAAATGGCTGTGGTAAGACAGAATGGGATCCAAATTTCATCTCATTTTCTGCCCCAAACTTTGCTTGGGTTAGATTTTGCCTTTTGTGAAAACTGGGCTCCTTGTCAGTCAGAGGTGATGGATGGTAGCACTGGAGAAAAGTGGGTCAGTGCTCTTGAGGCTGGATAAGAAATCCCCTGCTGACCATTACACAGCCTGTTAGAAATCACCGACCATGACTTGACAGTGCAGCACTTCTAATCTCTGTTTCGGACAGGACTGGATGTGGGGGAGAGCACAAATGGAGACAGACAGGTGTCAATGGAGGCTCATGTGGTGCTTGTTCTTCCCTTCACCTTTTTTTTCAAGCCCTTGCTACATCCAGCTGTCAGACAACTCACGTCTAACCTTTCTGGTCTCCCTAGTGGAAATCAGTGCTACCTTAACTTGTATTAATCCCTATTAGGGTCTAATCTACTCCTACTGCTCAGCTTTCACGGAGCAAAATAGGCTTTGGAGCATGGGGGTTTGGTCTTTTTTGGTGTGAGCGATTAGTCTAAATGTGTAACTAGGGCCCCTCGCGCCCCCCGTGCTGCCCCCTCTGCTCCCTGCAGGCTTTGGTCCTGTGGCAGGGTTTCCTCTCTCACTGGCTTCTCCCACCCACCAGTTGCAGACCCAGCCGTCCTGGGACCCGCTGTGCTCTCTGCTCGGAGCTCGGGGCTGATCCGATCAAGCGCTGGCCACCTCCAAGGCCGGGCTGGCTGACCTCGCTCTGTGCTGCTCAGTCGGGAGCTGTGAGTCATGAATAGCCTGTTCTGCCTGACACTGCTCTATGTCTTTTCCTTCCTCGCTTCTTGTCTCTCAGGCACCGTGCCAAATAACCCTGAGGTTCGAGGGGCTGTGGGGGTATGTATGTATGTATGTATGTATGTATGCGTGCATACGGATGAAGAGCAACAGCTGAAAACTGGAGGCAGTGGTTGGAGGTGCAATGTCTGGCATCGCGGCTTGTGTACCGATGACAGGGGTGAGGCTGGTGTGCTGTGCAGCAGCAGGTATTTGGGCTGAAGCACGGAGGGCCATTGCTGAGAGCATGGGACCGTCCCTGGGTAAGAAGCAGAGCTGTCCGCACAGGAAGACTGCTTGCTGCATGTGTTTTACGTTACCAAGACTATATCTGGCACCAAAACCAAAGGAGTTGGTTATCACTGCTCTTTTTCCTTTGTTTCCAAGAGTTAAACAACCGCTGGCTGTTCAGGCAGTTTGTGTGGTGGCTCGGTCCTATGGGAGTGCTCTAGGACAAACAATTCACTTTGATGTGTTGTAATGGGAGCGGTAATCCTGAGGCACCACTTCCTCAGGAATCCACTGTATTCTGCAGTTTGTGGAAGTTATCTTCTGGCAGATATAGAAATGTGTCACAAGTCAGTTATAGCCACCTGGTAGGCTAAAGGTGGTGTATTACGTTTTACTGATGCTCTGCCCACTGATTCCTTTTGTCCAGGCAAAACGCTGGTATTCTCAAGCCATTTTCTGTTAGCTACGGCTTAGTAACTGAGCAAGGAAAATATCTTCAATAGCCACTTCCCTCTACTCTGTTCATGTCACTATTTCTCAAGCATATACCTGTATGCATTTCAAGGTGTGGTATTCAATGTTGCATCGTACAACCCACTGGAAACCTGGACTTGTCCTCAAGGTGACCATTTGATAAATCCTGAGATGGAGATGCAATCTCTTTATGGAAAATGAAGAATGTTTTGGAAATAACCCCAAGGAAATCTAATGTTCTGTTTTCAAGAACTGGCTTGTATATGGGCATGGCTATGACTTTGTATTACTCTCTGCTAATCAGTGAGTGCAAACATTATAATGAACAGTTTATGTTCTCTAGAAGGAGAAAACAGTTGTTTTAGTTCATGGTCGGCACAATAAAATCATCCCAGCTCTAGGTGCATGTTGATAGGGTAGGTGTTGCAGGTAGAAAGAGAAGGTACTCTTCATAGTTTTTCACTTGAAACATTTGGGCAAGAAAAGGGCTCAACCTCCTATGTCAGAAAAATCTCTATAAAATAAACACTAGCAAAACCACTTAATGCTATCAGAAAATGCTGTGGAGAAAGTGTATGCTTTATGATTTGACTCTGTAATAATCTTATCTGTGAAATGAATCAAGGACAACCTGTGTCATTAACTTCTAACTCCAGCCAGTGCAGGACAGTAAAGTTGATCTGGTTTTAATGCAGTCTCTCTAAAGGTCTGTGGGTACTTGATCTGTGTTTACCTTGATCATGGCATCTAGGGTGTTGCTTTAAATTACAGAGAGGTGAAAAGGGGAAAAAAAACCCAACCAACCAAACAAAAACCCAAAACAAAACACCAACTTTGTCTATCATTTTTCTAGAAAAAGTTTCAGTAGAACTCACTTAGAAGTATGATTATGCATTCATCAGTTAGAATATCCTTGTTAACTTTGTTTTCTATTATTGACCAATAAAACCTGTTTGGGTTTCAGTTGCAGCCTCCTGAGACTTCCCATTACAGGTGTAGAAGTGCTGACAAGCAGGCAAGAGATCTGTATTAGCATATTAAGCAAAACATTCTCAAAATATACTAGACTTTTTTTTTTTAATTGTGAAATAGAAGTTACAAAAATATAATTAGAATGTTTATGGTGTAGTATTTCTTCTTAACTATGTTGTGAATAAAAAGCAAATGCAGCTGGTTTACTGGATGATGACTTCCAGGAAGCAGTGATTGTAACTGTGACCCTTTACATAATTAGCTGTTGTGAGAGACATAATTGACTGCTGCAGATTCATGTAAATGGACTGTCCAGACTCCTTAACTGACTCAGTGCTTATTCATCAGAAGTACTCCACGTGTAGGATCTGCTGGAAGGCTGTTGGTGCTGTCATGTGTTTGGAGTCTTCAAGGTACTGCTTTGACTTGTTTCTTCCGAGATCTCAGAAGTGGAATGATGCACACTTTTGGCATTGCTGTGTCTCTGTGTTAGACTAAATAAGGAGATATGCTGATCCCCTTTCACTTTCCAGTGTAAATTCTTTCATATGGTAAAAGAAACCAGCCTCTTCTGTTCTAGCCAGTTCCAGAGTATCTGCTTCCTGAAAATCGGAGGAATCTGCTCATGTTTAGAGAGTACAGCAGAAGTCTAATAAAATTCAGTGATAGCTCTTGTATGCCTCTGTTCTTTCAACAGCCTGTCTTCTTACGAGCCTTGCTGTTCTCTTCTTTTACCCTCTGCCTCTCTTTTAAGAGAAGAGAGGATAAACAATCTAAAGCATTAGGTCACAGGCAAGATAAGTGTTCATTCAATACCAAGATGAACAGGCATCTGAACCAAAACTTTCTAACTCAACAATTAAGTTACTGTTCTGGAAAGTAATAGACAAATTGAAACGATTACAAGTCTCTTAATTATTTTTTTTTATATTATAGAACAAGAAGATCTATTATTCTACTTTTTCTGCTAAAAAAAAAAAAGCAAGCACTTTAGCCTTTTGTCACTAACTTTTTTTTTTTTTTCAGATGATGACTATTCAGTAAAAAATCTTCTAGGAAAAAGTCTACAATAGGATTCCTTTGATAACAGCAAGCTAGACTTGATGATCCACACAGTCCCTTCCCTTAAAGTTATATATTCCTGGTAGTTCAGGGCGCTGTGTCAGGCAGCTATCCAGTGCCTCTACGTGTTGTTCTCCTTGCTTGCTAGGTACCCTGCAGTACGAGCCTCTGTACCAAAACATGCTGCGACTGAGATGATAGGCATGAAGTTACTCTTATTCCTTTGACAGTATTTATGCAGGGATTCAAAAGGTATGTTAAAAAGAAAAAAGGTTCTCACCCTAATTACAGGATACTTGACACACCAAGGTTGTTGTAAGCGTTTAGATGGCACAGCATGCTTTTCTTCTTGCAAATCACTAATTTGATGATTAGTGGAAATGGAAGTATATAACCTCTTGTTCATAGGTGCCTTCTGCATGTGGGAAACTGGTGCCTCTACGTTCTGGCATAAATAACATCAGCTCCATGAAGAATAACCTGTGCAGTGGAAGGCTAGCTTGTTTGTTTTGTGTTGCAAATGGATAACTGGTATGTTTAAGAACTTGATTTAAGTTAAGAAATTGACAACTATGCTGTCTTTGCCCAACAGGCTACTTGAGGTTATAACCCAGTGTAATAAGGTGGTGTGCATCTATGTACCTTTTTTAAGGCTGCCTTCAAGTATTTGTGTCTTCCCAATATCCAAGTAACACTGCATAAAATTAGTGAGATGCTTAATGTCATGACAGAAAACAGAACAAATGCGATAATCTCCTCAGATACCCTTGCGCTGAAGTCGCAACCACGTGCGGCGCCAGAGAAAGGTCCCCTGTGCAGCAGAGATGAGGGAGCCCGGTGCATGTAGCGGGTCCCCACATTCTGGGGGCTCCTCTCCTCCTGGGGTGCTGCGGAGGAGCCTGGTGGCAGCGAGGGCTGTCATGTGCGCCCGGCATCGCCTCTGCCCCGGCAGCCTGCTGCGAGCAGCCTCTGTGCATCTGCAGCTGAGCTCATCGGATTATCGTCCCCTGCATTGTAATCTTTTAATTGCCAGCCACTTCTGATGCCGTGATGTTGTAGCCATGGGTCAGATCCTGTGCTGCTTAAGCAGTGCTCCTGCTGTCTTTTAACTTTACATGTGGGATGGTGGAGTATGCCGCCCCTTGCAAACTTGATTGTGTGGCCTTCTTGAGAGACAAGCATCCAGGAGCATCTCGAACCAGCCTGTTCCTGTAAGTTACTGACCTTCACTGCAGTCGGGACAGACAGCTCTCCGTCAACAAACACGTTTAAGCCAGAACCTATAAATTGGGAAAATGGAATAAAATGTTACTTTTTCAGGTTTCTGTTGGGCCTGAGAGGTTATGGGGTGTGAGAGTTAGGGGTTTTATTGTTTTTCCTCCAACCCTCCCTTGAGACTTCTTCCTGATTCAGGTGTCTTTTGCCAAGGTTTTAATGTGTTATCATGACAACCGTTCTGAATAAAGGCACCTAAGGGAGGCACAATATCTAGTCCTGTGGAGATGTCTCTGATACTTTAAGTAAAGAAAAATACAAAAATGTTAATGACAAAACTGTGGACAAGAAAATGTCTGTATTTGAGCAGGACTCTGCTGCTTCTACCTGCTAACAAAGCAGAACAAGCAGAAGCAAATACTGAATTATGCGTGGCTTTGGCTGACTGTACCCACATAGAGAAAACAGGAGTGTGTTTTCCTTATGAGGCTGCTTTTATGGATAAAAAACATCTGGTGAAATTTATGTGGGTTGCACTAGGCTGCAATGAGGCGTGTAGTACTGAGAGGCTGGTGAAATAGCAAGGAGACCCCAACCTGGAGTCCTGCGTCCACCTCTGGAGCCCTCAGTACTTGAAAGACATGGACCTATTGGAGAGGGTCCAGAGGAGGCCACCAAGACGGTCAGAGGGCTGGAACAGCTCTCCTGTGAGGACAGACTGAGAGGGTTGGGGTTGTTCAGGCTGGGGAAGAGAAGGCTCCAGGGAGACCTTATTGTGGCCTTTTAGGACTTAAAAGAGGCCCGTAAGAAAGATGGGAACACACTTTTTAGCAGGGCATGTTAGAATAGCACAAGGGGTGATGGTTTTAAACTAAAGGAGGGGAGATTCAGGCTGAACATGAGGAAGAAATTTTTTACANGTAACTCTGACCACCAAAGGCCAAGTATCTAATCTCTGCAAAATTTGCTTAGCAGCTTTTGCCCGTCTTTCAGAACATCTCTGGGAAACCTCTCTGGGCAACCCTCATAACTAGTTTGATAATGCTGAGCAAGAAAGTGCTCTTTTTTTCATATCAAAAGGGCAAAAATCCATGGAAATAAGAGCCAAAATGTAATTCCTCCAGTATGTACCACCCTGACTTGCGAAGTAGCAGGTTACTGGTGAGAGGGGATGGGCTGGCAGAGGGACTGTTCAAGGAGATACCAAGCACTTACCAGTCTGGTGTCCCACCATCCAGCTCAACATAGCTCTGTGTCATTCCCCGGTGCTTGCAGGGTGGTCTCTGTGTAACAAGGGAGGTCTCTGCTCAGCTCTGAGAGAGCAGACTTTCAGGCTACAACAGCAGTTCTCACACTATTCCACACGGAGTCAAAGAGGCTTAGGGTGAAAAATAACCCATGGGATTAAATCCATAAAAGAACTCTTAACTCCTGTGTTTGCCTTTCAGATGCCATGTTTAGTTCCCCTCTGGCTGCTGTCTCACTTCAGAGGTGTCTGTGGGTATGTTTATGCAACTGCATGTACTGGCCTACATGTTTATTCTGCAGACTGTTTGCAGGAGTTATAATTCGAAACACAGCATCTCACTCACATAGTTTCCTTATTTATAGACCAGCGACTGCCTTGTCTCCAGCTGGCAGAGGCAAGAGATAAGTGCTAGCCCCATCCATGCTGATGTCATCTGACTTGCCACCAGAGAAGACCTAAAAATGTTAGTTTCTTTTGCTGAGCCGTGCAGAAATATGTGTGATCTTGTGGCGTAAGGCATCTGATCAGTGCATCCTTCTTAGTAATCACAGCATTTGCACGAGGAGTCTGGTTTCATACCTTGCTGCCTTTATATTACTCAAAATTGTATCTTGGATCCAGCTCTTCCGTCTTGCAAATGATTGCTCTGAGAACTAGAGAACCGAGTATTCTGGGACAAGTCTTCCTGGTTTTGTTTGTTGAAGCTGCTTTGCTTTTTCCCCGGGCTTAATGAATATTTAATTATTTATAGAGTGATTATGAATCCGTTGCCTGGTAGTTAGAGCAGTCACCTGAGAGATACAGGTCTCACTATGTATTCCAGCAAGTATGTGTTCCTGCTCTGCTTCTTTTTTAAAGACATGGGCAAGGGGGAGGGCTGTGGGACTGACATATTTGTGTGACCATTCTAAATTAAGAATACTTACTTTATTAATCCAGAGGGGCAAGTATTCAGAGGATACCTTATTTATTCACTACATGTGGTCATACAGCATACAGAAAAAAAAACCCCAACCGTTTCCTTTGTATTGATTTTTAATTTTAATGCCCTGCCAGCATTTAAGGCAATTTTTGGCAGATTGCCTCTAGTTTGGCAGAAAATCTATGGAAAAAAAGAATTGTTTGGAGTTATTTGAAAAGTACATATATGAATGTTTCTTTGCATGAACCTTTGCTCCCATGGCTCTTCCTGCAGCACTCCATTCTCACAACATACTCAGTCCTCTGTCCCATGGGGATTCTTCTGCCCAGTTGCCTGAGTTGCAAATTCACGGCTTTCATTGCAGCCACCAGGAACTTACTCTGCAAATACTCCTGGCTTATTTCATATCTGTGAAGAGTAGGGTGCGTTTTTTTTCAGGGTGGAAAAATTATCTCAACTGATATTTCAGGAGGAAAGAAAGGGAGCGCCTCTGCAAATATTACTGAGGCAAGCCTGCGATTGTTAGTCAAACAACAGTGAATGTTTTGGGGTTTAGTGGCTAGAGGTGAATGATTACAGTGCATTAATACAGCTGTAAGAAGAAGGAACTCTTTATCTGTCATGGCAGTTGATCAGGTTACTTCCCTTGCAGAATTGTTTTGGAGGACACAGACAATACCTCTAACAGCCAAGGTACTTTTTAGCTGTTGGGCTTTACTTGCGTGTATTAACATGCCTATTCTTTACTTGTGCTACTTGAGCTGAATGGTGGAGCCAGGTTGTTTGAACAGCTGTATGCAAAGTATCATAACTCAGAATCAGGCAAGAAGATGGAAATTGTGGAAATGTCAAAATTCTTTTCAACTCAATTTAAAAAGGGGATTTAAGAAGACCCTCCAGGTATGTATGTTTCCAAATTTGTGCACTGGCATATTTTGTGTTGAAAGTAATAGCTTGTGCTTAGTTCTGTATTGTACTCCACTCGGTTACCCATTAATTTATCTAGCTGTTAATTTGATTACTTTTTTTAAAATTGTAATTGAATGTTGTATTAAATGAATAGCTACTGCATCCTGAATCAGTAGGAGTTCCTAGTGTATAAGAAGATGCTTATAAGCTTGCTAAAGATGCTGTAAATAAGGAGATAGAATATATGTGAAAACTTAATAGAAACTTAGCTCCCTAACTTTAAGTATTTATATGTAATCTATTGTTTTCTGAGTTGTAACGTCTGACTTGCAGAGCACGTGCTGTTTACATTATGTGGCTTTTTATTTTCTTAGTATTGCTTGTGTTAGGATATTTTAAAGTAATTCAATTCTAAATATATTTTTTTTTCTTTTTAAGATAGCATCTCTGCAATTACCTTTTTCTCAGTTGATATCAGTGGTGTGTGAGATCATGGGATTAGCTATGATAACTACCTCTAGTCAAGGAGCCTCCCCCCTTGCTTGTAGGTGTATTTGCAAGATGCTCTGAAGGAGATTTTTAAGTTACAACTTGCATGTTGTATAATGCAGTGGGGATTCAAACCTGAGATTAGGGTCATATGGGTCATTAGTCCTGTTACAGTGTGTTTATAACCTTGGAATTGCCCCTTTGAATCTCATCTCAAGAGTCTCTGATTTTGGGAAGGTACACCTCTTCTGTAGTTCTTGTGCAAATAGACTTGATTTAGTGAAAAGAAAACACTTTCGGTATTTGCTTTTCCAAGGCTGGGACAAGACTCTGTTCTAACTTGTGCAAGAGCACTCAATTTAATGTGAAGAAAGATCTTAATTTCAGGTGGCTGAAAGCACTGTCAAGAGTCTCCAGAAGCGACTGAAGGCAGCCTAACTCAAAATCCTGGTACTGCATTCCTTGTAATTTGATGCAGATTTCACAACTCTGAATGAGTATTGATGAAACTGGTGTTTCCCTTCATGAATTTTATTTTTCCTGTAATGGCTATGATTTTTGCCAACATCTGGGAATTAGTCAGGTCTCCTTTACTTTAGCTTGTGGTTTCCCAGTGGTGAGGTGGCCCTTGCTGAAGCTGTGCCCCACATGGCACATCGCTTGTGTATAGGCATGTCAATTCTCTCTAATGAGCTACAGAAAAAGCTGGAGACCCACTGCTGTAAAATTTGAGTCAGTTAAAGCATTGGGCTTTGTAATGTATTCAGTGCTCTGAATAGTTGCTGACGGATGCGGGGCTGGAGGGATGAATGAAGTGCTGTTGCTTTTACAAGCAGTGCAGTAGCTGCCGTGTGTGTCCTGTTACGCACAGCCCTGTTTACTTCACACACATAGATTTGTTGACCTCGCCAGAGCTCTTAACCTTCCTAGGGCTGCTAATCTCCGTAAACGTCTGCAGGCTTGGGCTTAATTTTGGCATGGAAATATGCAAAATGAATGAATCAAACTGTGAGTCATCGTTTTTTACAGTAAAACATTCTGACCGAGTCCCACAGTCCGTGTGCCTGGCTGAGGCTTGCCTGGAAGCTTGTAGGATCTGACCCATGCTTGGGGAATCCTGACTGCTTAAGTGTAGCAGAGACTGTTCTGAAACAAAGGAAATCTAATGCAGAATATACTGAAGCAAAGCAAGAACTGTCACTTGACTCAGATGCAACTCTCAAGATAAATTAATGTAGGTTGAGGACAGGATTATGCACGTTACAGTGTGTTTCAGTAGTACTCAAGATGCCTTGTGAAAACTGTAGTGGAGATATTTTCAATTTGCTGAGTTTGTTTTCCTTTTTTGCATATAGCATAACTGAAGTTTGGTACAATAAAATAAACTCGCTTCTAAAATTTATTGGAGGCACTGAATTGCGGAACTAATGCAGATAAATGATGTGAATGCTGCTTTCATGTCTGCACTATAAAATGCAAAAGCACAAACACAGTAACCACAAAGATATTTTTTGATATTTTAATCTTCTAAATCTTTGAAATGTTTGTGTGCTTGAAAGGGTTTCTAAATCCATTGGTTAGTCTGTGCTGTCTTGTATTGCGTTCAAAATCACAGCAGATAAAGGAAGAGTGATCAGAAAGCTTAATGCAGTGAGAGCGTCACGACCTGTTATGTAAAACAACATTTGGCAGGGCCTTCCCAGCTGCTGTAAATGAATGTTAACAGCATTTTATCGGCTGCTTTCAGTCTTTATTACATAATCTGAATATTTATGACCCTATTAATATGTTTAGCTGTGAAATTGCAGTATTGATGGAATGAAGGTTCCATAGAAGACTGAACGAAAAGAATGATTTTTTTTTTTTGCTTCATGAACAAAAGTTGTGTTAGTATTAAAGAGATTTGAGTTCATATTTCAAAGAAGTTTGCTGAATTGCTTTGCAGGTGCGGCATGCTATTTCCCTAAACATTGTCGTAGAAAAAGTGCTTTTATGACAGGATAGTGCGGCTGGACATTGTGTGTTATGTGTGTGCATAAAACACAGAGCGCTAACCAGAAAGTGGTGGGGTTTTGTTTTTGTTTTTTTTTTCCTACTGTTAATGCAAGTCCTTGAATCCCTAGTGATGACACTCTGTAGCCTTGAACAAACGTAGCCAGCCTGTGGACCATGCAGAAGACCCAGTTTATCAGAATTGCCTCCATCCAGGGGGCTGCTCCCAGTGGGACTTTGGAGCAAGCTGTGGGACAAGTTATTATTACAATGACCTTTTTTTTTTTTTTTTTTCTCTGGTGGCCGAGATCTTGCTTTCTGCCCCACTTCCTTGCAGCCCTACACCCCCTCCTTCTGTTGTGACTAGATATACTGTCATCCTGTGACCTCAAATGCATGTCACTTAATCAGGGTATGTGTGCGCCACGTTGTATGGCTGGGGACTGGTTGCAGATGCTGTCCCATTCCTGAATGCACACTTGCGTGTCCTTGGAATGTGTGGGAAGGTAATATGCTTGGTCAAGAGATGAAGGAGGGTCTGTAAGGCATTTCCCTTGGGAGCCGTGTATTATGCTCTCAAACAGAACTGCACCCCACCATTTCAATAGCCATCTGCAAATTTGTAACAGGAAGGTGTTAAGAGGCTCGACACCGTTGTATTCAGTGGCTTCCATCTGTGGAATTTACAGGTGATGTTGGTACCGTGCTTCTTTTGTCATTCTGCAGGATAAATAGCTCAGCAACAGGCTCACATGCGCAGGTTGCCTACAAAAAGCTGAGCTAGAAAAGTAAGTTTTGCATTTATTTTGAGTTGAATCAGTCGTAGAATCTATAACTTGTCTGAAAGCTGCTGTCCTATGTGTCTTGCCACGAATTACCAGGGCTGGAGTTTCTGAGAAATGCAGCTGTTTGTGGGGACCCCTTTTGTTTGCAAAGTCTCATGTGTGGTAGTACAAATCCTGTGGTGTGTTCTGACACTATACCTGAGTAACTCTACCTCTTAATGGTCTCTGCTTCCACCCTCTCCACAGTTCAGACCTCGTGAGCTGGTACAGGAGGCAGCTGCACATGGCTGTTAAGTGTACAAAATGTTAGAAATACGATGATAAGTGAGTACAGGGTGTGGAGTGTCAGACTTGGGAAGAAAGTTTAGATTAATACATATTTTTTTAATAGTAGTATGTCCCCGAGCCAGTTTGTTATAGTTACTGCAGATCTCCAAATGGACTCTCTTCTCTTGTGGGGGTTAGAGATTTAAATATGTATTGTTCATCTGGGCAGTAGTACTGAGCAGTCAAGTAAAGTTCATAATAGAACAAAGAAACCTTTAACTAGGACAGGAGTTTCAACTGCATTCTTTTTTTGCTTTGTGTAAGAGAAACTTGCATTAAATCAGGTAAATAAATAAAACAATGGAAGAGGTGGAGGAAGTTTGGAAGAAGCACATCTGTTTACAGAGTTAAGTGCTGAGTTTACAATAAACCAGTAATTTTTACTTGGGAAGCTCTTAAAATAAGATTCTCCTTCTCCACATCCCTGAGCATCTGAGTCAAGATATTTTAAGGAAATATTTTTCAACTTATTCAGTGGTTTGGTTTTCGGTTTTCTTGTTCACTTTATTTTTTCATTCAGGAAATACCTTTATTGCAATGTAAAATTAACAGCAATGTTTATATTGTTATAATAGTTTGGGTTTAGGTCTGTACATGCATTGTAATTGCATTCTTCCCTTACTCATCTTTGTGCTTAGTTTGTATGATCTAAATACAGTGCATTATTTCCTATAAACATGAAAAATGTCAGTAAATCATTTCTGGTCTGTTCTAGGGTGTACGTTGCTTTGTGTTGCCAAGGTCTTGAAGTCAGTAACCTGCGCAGCCTCAGCAAATTGCCAGTGTGCAATAAACTATAAAACTGGGGCCTTTATGGAATAATATGTAGTAGCTTCAAGGGTTTCTTAATTTGCCTCTGAACTGACCTTTGACAAAAATATGAACTATAGTTTCTTCTTCCCAACAGGCGGTGGAAAGAGGAAACCTAGCAGATTTGAAGCTGGTTTTCTTTTGCACTCATCTAAATGTTTACTGGCTTATTATGTGCGATGAGACAATGGAATAACCTCCTGTCCGAAATGAATTTTTTTAAAGGAACACCTTAAAAAGATGGTTGTGTTGAAGCTTTGACCATCTGTCCTATGCCTGTCCTCTGCAGTTTAAATGCCAAATCCAGCAATGACAAAAGACCACTGTTGTCTGGGAAACTATTGATTCTACTCCTTGTTTGGGCAGAAGAGCTCTCGGACATGGTTCAAGATAGTCCATTTCCCTAATTACCTATCTTTTTGGGTATTTTACAGCCTTCTGCTCCTTCCTATCAAGAGAGTGCTTTCCAGAGCAAAATCTGTAATGTCTCTTTAAAAGACCTGATCGAAACTCTCTAAATTCAGAAGAAAATTGCTATTGACTTCAGTGGACTTTTCGTCAGGCTTTTGGAGAGGAGAAGCATAGCCCTTTGCGTTAAATAACTGATGTGATCTTCATTGGTCAAAATTTTATTTTGTGAGCTGTTCTAGAAATATTAAAGTTCCAGTTTTATTGGGTGAACAGAACTTAATTTTTAAATGCAGAACACAGTACATCTTACTTATAGAGATGTAAAAGATACTTCATAGTAACGCTATACTTGGAACTTTTTAAAATCTCCTGCCCTGACACACATCTTGCATCCCCTTTGCTGCACCCCATGCAAGTAATTAATTTGCAGAATCAAGCTATTGTCCTCCCTCCCCTTGGAACAACCTCAACTGTGGGATCCTTTACCAGGAAGGAGAGGCAGGGACATTGTGTTGCATTTATAGAATGTGCTACTAAATGGCCCTTCCTGTTGCCTGACTTGATAATGAGTGGTTCTTGTTTGTCACAAGGATCAGTATGGAAACCTCACATAAAGGAGATATAAGTAACTTGAGAGTGGAAATGTAAAAAGGTCTTTTTTTACTGAATTTCAATTAGTGCCCATTGCCTCTCTTATTTTCCCTGGGCATCACTGAGAAGAGTCTGTCTGCATCTTCTCTCTTCCTCTGTGCCCCATCAGATACTTTTACACATTGTTAAGATCCTCCTTGAGCCTTTTATTCTCCAGAAAGAATGATCCCAGTTCTCTCAGCTTCAGTATGTCAGGTGCTCCAGTGCTTTAGTCATCTTTGTGGCCCTTTGCTGGACTTGTTCAAGTATGTCCATTGTACTGAGGAGCCCAGAACTGGACACAGCACTGCAGATGTGATCTCGCCAGTGCTGAGTAGAGACAAAAAGTCGACTCCTGGCAAGATCCTTTTGAATGGCAGCACAACCATATGGTGTATCAACTGCTCTTCCCAGTTTCGTGTCGTCTGTAGACTTGCTGAGAATGCACTCTAACCAATTATCCAGGTTGTTAATGAAGATGCTAAACAGTACTGGCCCTAGTATCACCCTCTGGGGTACACCAGTAATGACTGGCCTTCGGCTGTACTTCATACTGTTGATCACAAGCCTTTGAGATTGACAGTTTAACCAGTTTTCAGTCCACCTCAGTGTCTGTTCATCTAGCCTGTACTTCTATCAGTTTTTCCATCAGGATATTGTAGGGGACAGTGCTGAAAGCCTTACTGAAGTCAAGATAGCATCCACTGTTTTTCCTCATCTTCCAAGCTAATCATCTCATTGTAGAAGGGTATCAGCTTGGTCAAATCGGATTTTTCTTTTATAAATACATACTGACTACTTGAAATCACTTTCTTGTCCTTAATATGTTTCGAAATTATGTCCAGAATTACTTGCTCCTTCACCTTCCCTGGGATCAAGGTGAAATTGGCTGACCTATAGTTCCTGGATCTTGATACCAGGGCTTGCCCCAACCCAGCTGCAGGACCTTGCACTTGGATTTGTTGAACCTCGTGAGGTTCACGTGGGCCCACTTTTGGAGACTGTCCAGGTCCTTTTGGATGGTATCCTGTCCCTCAGGTGTGTCAGTTGCACCACTCAGCTTGGTGTCATCTGTGAACTTGTTGAGAGTGCACTCAGTCCCACTGTCTGTGGTTTTGATGAAGATTAATTAAAGAGTACTGGTCCCAATATGGACCCCTGAGGGACGCCTCAGGAACCTCTCCCGATAGTTGTGACCTTTCAAAGGTAGAATGGCCTTGTAATGGCTTTAACCAGCTCTCAGTATTCATGGGTGCATCCCGTCAGGTCTAGTGGAATTATGAATGTCCAGTTTGCATAAATGTTCCCTAGACTAATCCTCTTGCACCACGAGTAAGCCCTGCTTGCTCCTGACTTTCCCACTGGTCTCAGGAACCTGAGATTGCTGAAGGCAAGTCTTGCCACGGAAGTCTGAAGTGAAGATGGCATCGAGCACCTCTGCATTTTCTCTGTCCTTTGTCACCATGTTCTCTGCTCCATTCAGCAGTGGCCCTGCATTTTTCCTAGTCTTCCTTTTGTTTGCGATAGGCTTGTAGAAGCTCTTCTTGTTGCCCTCCATGCCCCTAGCCAGATGCAACACCAGACAGGCTTTGGCTTTCCTAACTTTGTCCCTTTGTGCTTGGATAGTGTCTGTGTACTCCTCCTGGGTCATCTGTCCCTGTTACCATCTCTCATATGCTTCCTCCTTAGGTTTGAGTTTCGTCAAGAGCTCCTTGTTCATCCATATACGCCTTTGAGATTGACAGTTTAACCAGTTTTCAGTCCACCTCGGTGTCTGTTCATCTAGCCCGTACTTTTATCAGTTTTTCCATGAGGATATTGTAGGGGACAGTGCTGAAAGCCTTACTGAAGTCAAGATAGACAGAATAGCCACTCCCCTCATTGGCTCCTTGGTCACCGATGTCGAGTAGTTATCAGTGTGCTCCAGAGACCTCCTGGATTGCTTGTGCCATGCTGCGCTGCCCTTCCAGCAGTTAGCAGGATGGTTAAAGTCTCCCACGAAGACTACAGCCTGCGTAAATGCTTGGAGAAGGCCTCAGATTCTACTTCCTCCTGATGGGGTGCTCTGTAGCGGACACCCACCACCATGCTGCCCATGTTGCTCTGTGCCCTAACACTGACCCCTAAGGTCCCAGCTGGCTCATTGCCCACCCCAAGGCAGAGTTCCATGCGTTCCCACCACTGTCTCACATAAAAGGCAACTCTCTCTCTTCCCTGTCCTGGCCTGTCCTTCCCCAAAGAACCTATATCTGTCCTTTGTAGTACTCCAGCTGTGTGAGCCATCCTGCTGCATCTTTATGATTGTGATGAGATTGTAGGCCTGCAAGTACAATCAAGCCTCTCATTCTTCCCGTTTGTTCTCCAAACTGCAAACATTAGTGTATAGGCATGTCAGAGAGGTATCGCAGTCATGCCGGTTTCATAGAATGGGTGTGAGCTTCCCCCATGGCACCATTCCTGTCGGTACTTTCGTATTTCTGTGCATACACTTAAGGTGATCCCCCTTCAAGCCTGTTTTGTTGATTACAAGGTCTCTCTTGTCCACATTACTCTGGCCCCTTGGCTTGTAATCCTGGTCTACTATTTCCTCACTGGATTGTAGTCGTCTTCTTCCTCCCTGTCGTTCCAATTCGAAAGCTCTCCTCGCTGGGTTGGCCAGAGATTCTTTTGCCAACAGCTTATGTGGGATTGGGATACAGGGGTTCTCATTACCTGATTATGTACTTGATGAAGTGAAAATGCATTGCATGAGCACATTTGAGGACTCTATTGTCAAAATGGGTTGGTATATTCTTTTGCCTTGGTTACTAAAACTTTCCTAGCTATTTCGTGCAGATTTCTATTTTCTCCACCCCCTGCCTTCTGGACAAGCAGTAGGGAAAAAAATGGGGGTGTTTTTTTGCTTGAATGTATGTTTTTGTTTTTAAGAAGCGTTTTTTTTTTGCAAATGTGAAATGTAAATATTTTTCCATGACCCCAACCAGTTAAAGATTGCCTGAGTCTTCTAGCAGCTGTCTTGAAGCTCGCCTTCCGCCTGGAAGAGGCTTTGTGCAAAATGGCACCACTTACTCTACCTACAGGAGAAAGAGGAAGACCCAGGAAGCTTTCCTGATGTCCTGCTGTATCTACTGATTTAAGATCTGCCAACTTTTCCCCTCTAGCCCACCCAGACACACAGGGGTGTACAGAGAAAGGGGGTGGCCCATAAATTCAGAGGAACTTAGGAATCAATTGCTGTCATGTCTTGATGGCTTTCTGTGTTGCTCTTCTGGAGACATTTTGTTGTACCAGCAGAGCTCTAACACGAGCTGGCTCTGCTGCCTTCGGGTAATTCCCAAAACTGCTCTGTCCAGAAAGAATGGAGAAATGTGTGTTGCTTGTAAAACTCCCTGTGACTGTTCTTAAAGTCATCTGTGTAGATTAGGAGATTTTTGTTTGTTTGCTTTTCCCTAGCTCCAATTTAAAATCAGTTCCTCACCTTGATTCAAATAGGATGAAACACGTGGTGAGGATGTGCCAGCAGCAAACATGTGCTTATGATGGATGGATTTATGGAGCTGTTTAGCTAAATATAATACAACTTAGACTGCATAATTAAAGCAATCAGGAAAATACCACTGCACAGCTATTGAAGTCTGGACTGATACTAGAGGTTTTTGTGAATGCACCTCTTTGTTTAAGCAGTGATATTCCTCTGTAAACTTTTTAAACCAATCCTGTACTGAATAATTCTGGAGTAAGTTCTACAGGGCAGATTTAGGACAAGAATGTCCCTAGGTCAGTGACACATGCTGACTGTAGCCTTTGCAAGAATTTTCTCTATGAACAACAATAACAACAACAAAGTACATCTTCCATCTTAATTGAACCCTTGAAATTCATGCCTATAAACCAAATGAAAATGGAAACTTTATACGTCTTGTCAGCAAATCGCAAGCTATCAGTCACAGCTACAGATGAAAGCTTGCACGACCTACATCTGTCGTGTTGCTACAATGGTGCCGGCATTACAGTTCCATTGTTTAGGTTTAGGGTCAAGCCTGTTGAGACCTCTTTTTATTCAGCTTTCAATGTATCCATTTTCGCTAAGTTTTTCAAAGCCAAGTGAAAGACTCAGCAGGGCAAGATGTGGTGATGTTGAACCTAAGTGAGTCTTGCAGCCATCGAGCTGTCTCGTAGTCACAGATGGTCACTGCGATTGTCCACACCAGTTTTACCACCGGAGCCGCTATTGAAAGGGCACAAAACTGATGGTACAAAGGGACGCCTTTTTTCCCGCCAATAAATGAGGCTACTGTTGCTCTGAGCTGGCATTGTCAGAGGTTTTGTGCAAGAGAAGAATGGCTGTTGACAAACCCGTTTCCATGCCGAAAAATGCTACTCTTATTCCTAAACTTAGAGATCTCTCCTTGGGTGAATAACATTGTCTGACTGATATCAGAGTGGCATTTTGCAAACTATTTTCATCGATTACGTGGATGATGGCTGTGCTGGGAGCTCAAATGCTGACAGCAGTAGATGCAAGCTTGTTAATGTGCTAAACAAGGCATGCTTCTGTTTCGTAATTCCATTAGGGGAAAATCTCTTTGGCTGTACACTGTTAAAAACATCGGGGGCATTAATTGCTACATTTCTATGTTTGATCCTCCAGTGTTAGTGTCCTTACATAGACTGAAGGGGCTCAGTCAGTTGTCTGCCCAAGTCACATAATTTCATTAACAAAGTACCAAGTATCTTACTCTTCACACAATAGAAATATAAGGTTTTGGAGCTAGTAAGTAAATCTTCCGAATCCTCCTTATTGACGATGTGAATGTGCTTTTTGTTTTGTTATGTCTTAACAGAACTGCTTCTTCCAATATTAACTATGATTTTCCTCCTTTTCTGCTATGGTGGGGTGAAAGGCTCTGCGTAAATGCCTGGCCTGTTTGTTAGCTTCCCTTTAGAAGGTTCTGGTGAGATTAAAATAGTTCTTGCCTGAAAGAACAATAAAAAGCAATAAAGCTGATTCCTGTTGTACGGGATCCTTTGTGGCCTCTGACAGATCAGTTTACCGCTGGCGAGGGAACCCTTAAAATTCAAGTGACCGCAGTGATGAAATGGATGCTTGTTCCTGGGTGGGAAATGTCAAGCCTCTATGGAGACCAGTTGAATGATTCACCCCATAGCGTTTGGAATTCATACTTTAATAATTAGGGTGTGGGGTTTTGGTTTGTTTTTTTGTCACCCTAATCTCACTGAAGCTGTCTGTTGGTTACCCTCCTGTGCTATAGTGGAATTTTTCAGCCCCCTGAGGCCCTTTGTAATTTCTGAGTGGCCTGTTGCCTCGGGAATTTCATAGCTCTCCAAGTACATGGATGTTTGTTTATTTGTTTTATCCCTTCCTCTGGCCTGGGAGTCTGTTGCCACATGAAATGTCTTAGCCAGACAGGTATAAGTTACAGAAGAGTGTATTTCTCCATGTGAGAGGTAATGAGCCTGGTAACGTACTTCATCTTGCAGTCACTAGAATTAAATACTTCTGTGCCAAAGATGGAACTGAAGAAGAATAATATTTTTCGCATAAGATGAAAATAATTTGCGGAGGGATGGGTCTGACTGTTCCAGAAAGAAACTTCCAACTTTCTTCTGCATGGATTATGCTGTTAACAGCGGAATCTAGAGAATGAGACTTCTTGCCAGGAAAGAGATGAATATTGATGGTTTTCGTGATTCTGAAAGAACTGAAAGGAATTTGACACTGACCTAAAGCTGGGTCGCTTGAGCAACTAGTCCTTCGTAATGGCCTCAGTTAATGTCCCCTTGCTTTTATGATCACACTTTCTGCTGCCTTCCTTGGGCTCAGACCTAGTATTATTTTTCCCCTTTCTGCCTTACAGTATACTACACGCAAATAATCCCTAAACAAACATAATGTGAATGATTAGAATTTGTCGATAGTGACTTCCTGGAAACTCTGTCCTGTTTGGGGGCAAGTTCTAGGCTGGCAGTTTCTGGTCTTGTAGCTTGCCTGCAGTTTTCATGTCAGCGTAGCTTAGGCTGGATATGGTGCAGGCAGAAGCTTTTCCCTGTTGCTTCTGGTGTAACAGGTGCTGGTAGGCTAAGCAATAAATGTACGTGAGCCAAGCAGTACATATTTCACAAATTCCAAGCCTTGTGGGAAAACCACCAGCCTCTGCAGGCTGTGGACTGCAAAGCTCTGAGGACTGTGAGTGGGGAGTGCTGGAGGTGACACGTGGGTGACAAGAGCCAGAGCCTTGCCAGGTGGCACCATGCTGGGCAAGTGCTGGGGACAGTCGTAGCTGCCTCAGCAGCCCCTGTGCCGGGCAGGGCTGGCACCTTCTGACTGCCTCGTTTCTGTGTTCTGGGACCCTACCACCTGCAGATAAATAACCCGTCAGTGCACTGGTCAGGTTTAATTACAAGTTTTAATACTGGAAAAGAACTGCTTCATATTTTCCGTAGTCTCTGTCAGAACAGGAATACCACTTCAGCCCCCCTTTTCGGCTTCGGTTTAACTTCACGTTCGGAGAGAAATCGAGATCTAGCCCCGTCAAATGCACTGAAGTCAAACGGAGGTTCGTATTGCCATGTCCATGAACTGTGCCAACAGAAATACTTGATGACTTTCATTTTAAGATGTTGTTTTCCAGCTTTGCACACAGAATCAAATTTCTAAGGATAAATAAATCTAAAGGAAAAGCTTTGGAGTATAATATGCTCTGCTGAGGCAGTGTTCCTGGTACATTTAGACTGGTTGTACCTTCTTTGTCTGGTGTCAAATATGGCTGCAAGTCGGATGGAACAGCAAATCCAAAAACTCTGTTAAAAGATCTAACGGGTCAGATGGGGTTTGTGTGGTGATGTTTTCTTTTTTTTTTTTTCTTTTTAGCCTTACGTTACAATTAAAGGAAAATCTGTCCTATTAGTTATCCCACAGGATTTAAGGTATTTAATAAAATGTGCTGCATAAAATATATAGAGGTTTGAGATTTAAGGTGTCGGCAGCATCCTGAAATAAATAGGCATGCTTAAGCCTTGGATTCCTGAAGAGAAACCTTCCTCCTCTGTGAGGAGTTACTGCTCTGTACTTAAGGGCAAAACCGATGCGTTGCTGTTCACATGGCAAAATTAACTTGATTTACGTTGTCACAGTGTGATAGGAATGTTCTGCCAATTACCTACTTAAGTGCCCAAAGTGATTCTGTATGCACTTCCTTACTATTCTAATGTTTTTAAAAGTTCATTTCTTACTATATGCTGCTTCTTTTAGAAAATACTTGTAAAATCAAGTTTGCAATTCCACACGTAGCAGACTCTACTGTAACTTTTTTTGTAGATTGTAAAATGCCTTCTGTATATTCACAAAACCCAGAACAGTACAGGATTTTTTACCTTACCTGGTGATGTAGCTGAAAGCATCTCCAGTACCCTTAGAGAAGCATCATGTTCCGTGACAGAATTAAAATGTCTGGCAAGCGTTCAATATGCTGATTATATTATATATTATTATAGCTTTTCTTCAGAAGAAATGGAGAGATTCTCCCTCAGGTAATTGCATTCACCCAGGCTGTTTTCATACTGTCTAGGAGCCTGGGGGATGTTAGAGCGTTCCAGCCTGGCAGGAGGATGCAGGAGACCAGAATTCATCAGCTTGTGGCTGTTGCTATGTGAGAGCTTCCAGTGTGAGGACACTTGGGAGTTCGTGAGCTGCTTCCTAGGGGGTCTGCAGCCAGAAAACTAGGAAGAAAAACCTGTTGGTAATAGCCTGTGTATGTAGCTCTTCTGGAAAATACTCCTGAAGTTGCTCGACTCAAGTGAGATTGAAACGCAGTGCAGCCAGGGTGCTGCATGTTGCTCTATGCCCCAGCCTACAATTTATTTTAACTGCCGGGACCATTTTTCACTGTACTGTGATGCTTTCTTTCTTTTGTGTTCACTCCTTTTGCATCCTGAGTCTGAAAGGTGGCTATTGCTGGCCTTTCACCTGAGGAGTGCTGGCAGGGTCTCACCTCTGAGATCTCCCACCCAAATTCATTATCAAAGGGTCTGCGCTGTGAGAGCAGGCGGGCTGCCTCCGCGGCTCACCTGAACTGCTGTGTTTGTCCTTCTGTGGTGGCTGGACTTTGCCCACTCTGTCTCTCTGGCCACGAGGGGGTTAAGCATCTTACTTTGAAAGGTCTTCCTGTGGTTTTGGGGTCTCTGCTGTTGGTTACCAGTTGCCTAGTTCTGCATGACAAACTGCTGCTTCTTTTAAAGCTCCTTTCCCTCCATCCCTTGGCTTCCTTTCAAAAATGTGCAAAAAATAAATGCAAACGTTTCAGATGCTGCTGTTGTTATCAATGCAAATCTTTCAAGGCATTCTCCTGAGGGAAATTAGCAACACCTTATTCATCAGAGTGCTTGACAGTAGTCTTGCTGGGCTGGGTGGTTGTTGTCACTTGGTTACTTTGCATTCCGGTACAAAGCATGTGAAAAACTTTTGCATGATTTATGAGTGCTTTATAGCAGGAAGAACTGGAATTTGCTTTCACTCTTTAAGCATATAATTCCTTCATAAGTTGCTTATTAAGTTAAAGACCAGTTACAGCCGGAGCTTTACATAAAGCTGAGGAGCGGCAGAGAGTAAGAGACTTCTAGTAATACCTTGAAAGTGGTACATTGCAAAGGGGGCTGGAATTAGGCCCCATACTTCCCAAAGAGGTGCCCAAACCTCCGTACTTCAAGTTCATCTTTAGTCACCTTGACTCAAGAAAGGCCTGATTTCTTTCTCCGCCTTGCTGTGTGGTGCTGTCTGTTTGAGAGTATCCAAAGTCTGATCTTTTTTTTTAATTTTTTTTTTCGGTAGGTGGAGTTTAACCTTAAAGCCGCTCAGTACGTTTTTAAAGAAATATTTTTGGAAAGCGTGTGATACAAAAATCTCAAAATAAAAAAGCACAAAGGAACTTCTAACTGCTTGAGGTGCATATGCTTAAAGTTTATGAAAAGAGGTATTCAGGGACAGGGTGCAGTGTTGTGTCTTGCATCCTCAACACAGCTGCTTAGCAGCGATAAAGAAGCAATGCTCTATTCATGCTGACCTTGTTTCCAAAGAAGCCTTGTCCTATGAACTACTGAAAATAAGGAAGAATTTCCTGTGACATGCTGCTCGTGTTGGCTTTTAGAGGGGAGTAGAATGAAATCTCTGAGCACGACACATACTGTATCTAACCACACAGGATTTCCTGTGCTGGAATGGAAGCTCAGTGGAAGCCACGTTTTTCTCTTCCTCTTAATTCATTCAGAAAAATAGAGGTCAGCATCATGAATTGATATGGCTGTAGTCACTGTTAAAAGCTGAAATCAGCAATTGCTAAGAGATACGTTGTGATGCCAAGAGGACTGCAAGGCACAATTGTTTCCCTTTAACACAATAAAGCCTGCACATGCCCATGGTTACACTTTTAAACTCTCGTAAGAGTTGTGCAATTAAAAATTTTACCTCACTGAAGGTGAGAAAAATAATGCGTGTGTTGTATTAGACCTTTTGGTAGTACGCTTTTTTCCTCTGATCAGAATTAATTAAGCTGTTGATATTCAACACTTGGATTTTGCCTCCAAAAATTGCTGGAGCTGAAGAGGGTTAAATATATTTAGTTTTTTCCTTAAATTAAACTTAATTTTATAATACTTTAGTTGAATAAAATTCCCAGTGTTTTTTTTTATCTGCTGTTGATTTCTACTGTTGATTTGCAACTTTATCTTCCTGGTAGTGTTTCATTGGGTTTGACTAGTAAGATCGGAGCTTCCTGCCATAACCACAGTGAAATTTGGAGTTATGCAAACTGATTTTCATGGGTTGGAGTGCATATATTTTTAATCCTGTTTAAAAAAAATAATCACCCTGTTTGCAGTAGATCTTCAGGGAGTGAGCCAACAGCCTGTGCCTTTTCTTCATGTCCTACCTGTGCGCAATGGCAAGTCATCTAGACACGCTCAACACTGTGTGGTGGAACCATGCAAGCTCACTTTGCTCCAGAGCCAAGCTGACCGAACAGCCACCTGACAGTGCTGTCTTGATGGTGAACCCAGGGTCTCCGCTCTTCGTACTTCCTGTCTTGGGTTCTGTGCTTTTAAGTCACTAACGCATTTTTGTTCTTCCTTAGTCCAAATTGTGGTCTGGTGTCATCCTGGAATATGGCAAAGAGTGTGTTTACTGACTGAAGTTGCTTGTGTGGACTCTGTGCAAGTCTTCTACCCAGCGGTGGCATTCAGAGTGGAGAGTGATTAATTCATCTACAGTTTTCACTTTTACTCAGTTATGTGATTTGTATTACTTTAATGTCATCTGGATTTGCTTTGGCTCATGCCTAAGGACATTTTTTTCTGTGTAAGAAGTGGAAGTTTTCTTACACCCTGGAGTGGTTCTGCTTCTCTCTAGCGATTCTGAGGCATACATCTTAACGAGCTTTTTTTCCAAGGGGAAGAAGTCATCTCATAGCACACCTACAGTGCTTCTGCTCAGTAGAGTCTCTGTACTTCTTCATTTTCTTCCAAAGTATTCATAGCCTGGTCCTGCAGTCCCTCAGTGTCATGAGAGCCAACGAATGCTATATGCAAAAGGACTACCTGGATAGGATTGACCTGCTTTTTAGCACAGTCCCACTTGACGTGTTTTCATGTTACACATACCAACCCAGCACATCAGCTGTTTCTGTAATGATGTCCCTGCAGTTCAATTTTTACTTAAGTCAGTATGGCACAGAGAGGATACTTGGATCTTGTATGTCTCACTTATTTAATTGATCAAATATTTTAATCTCAAAGCAAATTCATGAGAGGCAAATTATTGAAGATTTTTTGTGTATGTTTTAAATGAGGACTTCCTTCTGTGCCACTTTGCATATATTTTGTTTGTGTGTTTGTCTTGAAAGAACAGAACAGTACTCTGGAGCCACTACAGACAGATGAGTACGTAAACAGTTTGCAGAAGCAAACAGAACTTGTAGATCAGAACATTTCCATTCAATTGGATGATCTGTTAAGTAAGGCAGAATTTAAAGGCACTTCTAAACAAGATGCGATGGGGTTTTTCCTCCCTCTCTCTTCTTGCAACCCCCATCTGCTCCCCGGATAATTGGTTGAACAAGCATTCTACTTATTACTGGAACTGGATATAGTTAAAGATGGAATTTGATTTTCTTTTTTATTTTGAGTCCACTACAAACCATTTTGAGTCGCATAGAGAAAAAGTAGCATAGCTATTAAAAATGTTTTGCTCAGAACACAAGGTATTGCAGGTTTTTAAAGTGACAACAACTTAAAAATACTGTATATCTTTCAGCACATTTGAAAATTGAGGTAATAATGTAGTTTATCTTTTTACCCAAAAGGAAGTATTGTTCACATTTGGCTTTCTTATCGTACTGTGTGTTGTACTCTGGGTGAGGATGGTAGCGTACACTGTTCAGTCTGAGCGAGACTGTAGGTGTGTTGGCTCAGCAGAAATAGTTTAGCAATTCAAGGTAAGTCCTAGAAGTACTTCATTGAGAGAAATAGGGTTTTCTCAACTCTTCCAAGGGTCATACTGGCTTTGGCACCATTTCCAAGCTTTCTGTTTCTTTGGTCCCCAAAGGAACCATATTTCTATTCATCAGGTTGCTTTCCTCTTCTGAACAATACTTACAGATTCGCACAGCATGACCAAAACTAAAATCCAGTATATGTGGGTGTGCTATGCACTGCTTATCTCAGCCTACAATGTATTTTACTTGCCAGTCACTTAACAATAACACAGCTGAATTCCAGTAACAGGTTTTATCTGGTCTGTAGGAAAGTGCCTAATGCATTTATGCCGTATTTTGGATACCTTTCCGTTTAACTAAAACTTAGCTGTGCTAAGAGGACACAAGCAACCTGCATTTAAATTCATGGCTCCTGGGCTTCTGTCTGACAAAGTCTTGACATTCTGCAGGTGATGGCAGGCATAGCTTGGCATACTCTTATCTGAACTACACTTTGACTTCACACTAAAGTTTTGCAGCTAGGTACCAAGATAGCGTGATAATTATGCTCTGTACCTGCCTTTAAGGAAGTAAAGGTAGTTTTAAGGTGACAATTTGCCGTTAGCAACAATCAGATAAGGTCCTGCAGCTGATAAAACCAAAAGGGAGGTATCTGAAGCTATACAGGGTGTACAAGCCTGTGTGTGTCCTGCTGGCTTAGAGGCAAATTCTGCTACGTATTCTTTCAGTGCTGCTTAGTGAATGAGTTGCGAAGAGCAGTTTTGCATCTGCAGGTTGTGAATGAAACATCGGATTGCATATTAACACCATGGTGTTCCCACGTGGCATTTTGGTTGCTCAGAGACATTAACCACACTTCCTTTCAATACCTAATTTAAATGCATACATACTTGTGTGTGTGTGTGTGTATGTGTGAGATATATAGTACGAGGATGGCATTTTAATTGTACATGGTCTTATTTTACTATGTTTGTCGCAACCCAGAAGACCAGTTCAAAAAAAATCTAATGTATTTGAGAATCATCCTGTAAGGTTGCTGTATCAGCTCTTGCCTGATGCTGTTTGTGTGGGTGCCCAAAGGCTGGGAAAGGGAAGGTGGGACGTGTGCTGACCTTTCTGAGTATCAGACAGACTGTAGCTGGGTTGTAATGTTTAATACTTGCTGTGGAGGTGCTGAAGGGCAGGTACTGAAGATTATTCCAGTTCACTTTTCTTTGTATTTTTCCCCTCACTTGTTTGAAGACGAAAGAAATTTTGGTGGAAGCTCAAGAAGGTAGCTTGACGGTGACTTGTCTGCTTGTTGGTTAAACAGTTTGTCACTCGTGCCCTCATGGGAAAGGTAAGGTTATCTGCAAAGGAAAGAAACGGTTACTGATAGAATAGACACAGAGGCAGGAAGACAGTAAATGCTTTAAATTTCATTTTAAGCCTTTTCAGTTTGAAAATATAAAATTATTGCTTTTACTTTGTAGTGGTAACAATTGTTTCATGGTGCCTATAAACAGCAAGATTCATCAATAAACATGAATTGTTCTACTAGCAACTGCATTTGTGTTTTGTGCAGGTACTTACGTATGATAAATGGAAGACAAGAAAATATCCCTGAATTGGAATATAGGGATTAGTGAGGACATATTGTCAGAATTAAAACTGGATAATATTTTGTAGAATTAACAGATGAGGTGAGGAACTAGATAGAAGGAAGATTTATTTTTTTTTTACAATGAGGGTGGTGAAACACTGGCTCAGGTTGCCCAGAGAGGTGGTAGATGCCCCATCCCTGGAAACATTCAAGGCCAGGCTGGATGGGGCTCTGAGCAACCTGATCTAGTTGAAGATGTCCCTGCTCATTGCAGGGGGTTGGACTAGATGACCTGTGAAGGTCTCTTCCAACCCAAGCTGTTCTATGATTCTATGAAAGGGAAATCTTTTTCACTCATGTAGAGTAGGAAAAGTTGTACAACTGAACAGGAAATCTTTGGATAAGAATTTCAGGACTTCATTGGGTTAATACTTTGTATTTTCTTTGCATTTCCACTGAGTCTTTATTGCTGCTGTCAGTGAAAACAATTGCTAATCTGCCTGCACAGTCACTACTTTTGATTTGTTAAAGTGGGCCAGGATCATTTCCTTATATCAATTTCCAATGTTACCATTGAGTTCCACAGCAGATTCTGCCATGGAAAGTGCAAAGTCTCCCCCCGCCCCAGGCTTTGAAAGGTATCAAACATCTGGTGCAGCTGGTCACAGATGTTAGCAGATTTGGCAGTCTGGCCAGATTGATTATGTTATTCTGAAGCTGTGATGTGAAGTGTTCCCTGTGCCTTCCAGAGGACTGGTGCCTGTCAGGTGCCAAAACTTCTTTGGCAACCCGGAGTCACAAAGTACACGTGAGTTCCCTAGAGAATACAGTCATTAATATACATTCACAGAGGACTGCATCTTCTGGTAGATTGCTTATTTAATTCTAGAAATTATAGATTTTAAATTTATTCCTAGAAATTCTCTGGATTAGGAGTAGTCACTTTACCGAAGTAATTCCCAGATTTCACAGCCTGCATCTCTCCCCTTCTGTTTTGGACCAGGAGAAGGGTAGGCCGCAGACCGCAGTTAGTCATCACGAGTCACACTGTGGTTCTTTCTGTCCCAGGGGACCGGTTTCCCTTCTGCTGCCACCAAAATGGCAAGACTCTCCCATCACGTGCTAGACATACACCTTGTCACAGGACTAGGTGTAAGTGCAGAACACTCGCATTTGGGCGTATGGTAATGACAAGCAACTACCAGTTGTATGCCCTGCTGCTCCTCCTGCCATGGCCGCTGTGTGTCTGGGTACGGGAATGCCTGTGAGCCATGGAGATTAACGCTTGTTTTTCCAGAAGGTTTTCCCTAGTGAAAGACTATCTAGAACATCACTACCGTAGATAAAATGTGGGAAGTATCCTGGAAAAAGAAAATACAGTATTGTTACACAGGTGCTCATTTTCTTCCATTATACATTATTTGTTGCTACATCAACTAAACAGCTACAGCAATTTTAAAGAAACTTCGAAGAACAAATGTCGCAGAAGCCATCACGATGTCGTACTGAATTACTTTTCATATATTGACTTACAGGAGACTTCCAGTGTCTTCTAGCCTTGAGTTCTTCTTATCTGGCCTTCATACCCTTGTTTAGTTTCTCATCTTTAAAATTATAAAGGCACCTATTGCAGTCTCTTTGGGACAAACAGAATCAGGATAAAATAGAGGAGGGGAACTCCAAACGAAACAGAAACAACCTTGTGATGGGAAATTGAATAGATCAGAGAAGTGGAGAGGACATCTGAACTTCTGAAGTTTTACCTGAACTCTTGGTGTTAAAATACCGTTGCATGCTGTTATTTTTAACATGTTAAAGAAGGGGTGGAATGTGTATTCTGTTTTTGATGGGAACTATGAAGCTATAATGGCATTCTTCAGAAGTATCTGGCTCTGCTTTGTGAGTCAAATCATAGGATATAAATATGTGTTCTGGGCACTTGAGAAGGATCTGATCTTTGATAAACTATTTTAATCATTTTTCACATTACAAGAGTTCATGAAAGTTCTCCAAGTTCTCTGGGTGTTTTTAGTTTGGAAGTATAATTAGTGCCTAATCAAAGGCATAGCAGAGCTGGGCATGGTTATTATTGCCTCCAGCTGAAGAGACTGAGTCTCATAGTTCCCTTCCCTGATGAGAATGCCCTCATCATCAGACAAAAGCCCATTTTGGGGATAGAGCCTCCTCCTGCCTTCCATCTGGCAGCATTTGGCTTTCCATGGAGTCCTGTGTAATCGTTAGATATTGAGCAAAAGGGAGAAAGAACAACATCTTCTTGAAACTCACTTTTCAGCGGGAATTTTCTTACAAGCCTCTTACTGATGAAGAGGGACCTTACCTACTTATTTTTGTTTGCCGTAGACTAGGTGTGACCACTCGACTATGGTCATTGGTGGCGTTTTTCTCCTGATCTCTTGAGACAATGAATCTCTGAACTCGGGCAGTGTTAAGTGAGGCTTCTCAGTGTAGTCCACATCTCATTTTTTTGAGACAGCCTGGCTTTCATTTCTATCTGGCAGAAGAAGAACTTCAACCTAGACTGTGTCATACTTGGTGACCACTCTTCCCAACAGGCTTTTGAACATAATTTTCTTTTGTCTTTATTTCTTTCAAGGAAGAGTTAGAAGTTTGAATCCTCTCTTAAAGTGAGTGCCTGAGGTGTTTGGATCTCAATGCAGGGAGCTGTTTCTGAGCCTCAGATACAGCCCATGAAGTTTCTTCCGTATCACAGTGGAAGGCAGAAATCTTCATGCTGGGGTCTGGAAGCAGCAGAACTGCCTTTACATGATACTGTATTGGAGCACGGAGCTTGTGTCTGTACCAAGTCCCCTCCCAAATTAAAGACCTGGAAAAATAAATGAATGCAAACAAACATGCACTTCACGATTTTGCCTCTTCTGTGGCAGAAAGTATAATAAATTCTCTGGGAAGAACAGGTAGCTTTATCAGGCTGTATCCACAAGTAAACTGCAAAGATTTCTTCTAACTGACAGTCTCATTTAAACAGAGCACATGAAAACAGGTCATCAAACCAAGACTAAGTCTGCAAGTGCTTCTGTACAGATGTCAAACCCTTACAAGCTAATACAGATGGATTGGAGTGTCTGGATTTCAGTTAGGATACTTTCACAGTGAATATGCCAGGAGTTCTAATATTGGGTTGTATGTCAGAATCAGAGTAGATTACACCTGAAGGATGATGGCTTTGTGCTTTAAGGAAAGTGAAACTGGATAGCGTTAATAAGCCAAATGTATCAATGGGTGATTCAGTCCATGTGCACAGAAATTCAGTGAATACATAGAAATGATCCTGGAAATATACTAGCAGTTATAACACAGAGTGGTGTTAATGATGCAGAATAGTGATACAGAAGAAGATGAGGATTGATGTGATTTTAGAAAACAATAATGACCAGAGACTTCAGTTGCTTCTACATGCGTGAGGGAGAAGTCACAAAAGGTGTCGTGTGGAAATAATCGTCAAATATTAATGACTTTCATGGAGAACACAGAAGAAAAATTCTGATTTTGCCTGGGACTTCATCCACAATTTATATGCTGAGGAATTGTGATAGACAATGTGATCTATTTTAATTCAGTTTTCTCATTAAAAATTAAAAGGCTTCCAAAAAAAAGCCACTTCCCACTATAATGTTTCAGAAAGGAAGTAGATAAAAATGAGGAAACAATCAAAGGCATATTAAAAGGAGCAGCTGAAAAGGTAAAATACATAATAGACTATGGATTAAGCTATTAAACTGTGTCTATGGTTTCATGTGGTGTCTTTAATTGTTCAAAGTTAATAGTCTGCTACATATCAGAAAGAGTCTGCTGCATAAATCCATGGTGCAGAACTCCTTGAGCACTGTATATGGCTGTAGTTGCTCTGTTTCAGGAAGAAGGTAGTGTAAGTAAGAATGTACAGAAGACAATCAGAAGTAGGGGAACCACTTCAGTGAAAAGGTAATTCCAGACAGCCTGGGAAGAAATGGCTGGGGAGGGAACGGGGAAATTGTGTGTAACTGAAGTCAGCAAAATGTGAAGGTCATGGAGAAGATGACTGGGAATGACTGAAGTGGTGCCGCTCTGGAGCACGTTCTTCCTGGAGATTGTGAGTACAGAGCATGGAGAGGACTGGGGAGGAGTTAGGCAATTATGAGCCCTCGTTAGAAGTGAGCACTGTGAAAGGTGATGACCTCTAATGTGGGAAACAACTGTCAACTTGCAAGTTCTTCAGCCACCAGTGGTCGGAGATTGGAATCACATATTAGGAGTCACTCTGCATTTACTGTTTCTCTCCTTACCCTGCTTTTTGTTAGAAATAATGCACAGGGCTGCATGGACTTCTGAACTGAGTTGCTATGGCTGTTCTTCTATACTTACGTAGTATTTATAACATTGAGTTTTATAGAGATAACCTTGGTTCCTGCAACCTGTGGACCTGAAGTATTGCCATTCACATGTAAAATTGATTGGCTGATGAAAATTTCTTTTTTTAAGAAACTCTTAATTCAGCATTAAATAGGTGGAAATACCTTCTGACAGACAATTGAAAAAATGCCTCTGTGCCCTGTGAATAGGATGTAGTTCTGTCTTGCTGTGTTTAATTCCATACTAAGAAGAGACTATTCAGTTCAAGGATGAAAACAAGTATTTGGGATGCTGGAAAGCCTTGTACTATGTTCATTGTCACCAATTCAAAGGCTAAATTAATTTCTTTTTCTTTTTTTTTCCCAAGAGACCAGGTGTTCTCAGTCTTTCTGTACTTTCAGAAAGTCATTTCCTTGACATGTTGCTTAGAATGACTTTTCTTTCATGGTTGTTAGCATTTCACCAAATGGTCTGAAAATACTGCTGTATAATAAAATGTGAAGGAACTGGCTCTGCACCTTTTCAAATAGATCTTTAGGGAGCAGTTGGGCTTTCTTTTTAACTTTTTTTTTAAACTTGGCCTCTATTAAGTAATTTTGTTGGTATTTCCAGTATGTCAACTACATACTGGAATAGTAAAACTTAAATGTGAATACCTTGACATTTTTATTCCTGAACGATTTTCTTCCTGTATCCTGAAACTGTCCTACATTCCTGTGCAGACATTAAGTTATATGAAAAGACGCAAACATTTTTTCCCTGAAGTTTGTTAGGTTGATCTGATCATGCTTACATTTTTGGATGACACTTCTTCCAAAAATGAATGCATATAGCAGCATGATTCAGTAGCTATTGACCTAGTCACATTAAAAATGTTCAAAAGAGCTTTTAATCTACCCCGTGCATGTCATATATGCATAGTTAATAGTCAGTGCCTTTACAAAACTCTTTGTGTTCTCTTGGGGAGATCTAGATGTCTTCCTGATCCAGGTAAATAGTGTGCACTATGTCGAGTATTCGTATTTTCAGAATGATTTTTCTTGTTTCCACCACAGTTTTGTTAATTTGAAAAAAAAACCCAAAATCTTATCTAGGGGTCTGTCTACAATGCAAGGAAGTGTTCAGTCCGGTTAAGTTTTCTTCAACCGTAATTGTCTAGCAAAATTATATCTTGAGAAGTGGGTGTACATTAAGAAGAATATGTACATCCACTTTGCTGGTGGACATGCAGATTATCTTTTCAGTGCCTGTATAGAATTGTGGTATGATTTAGGTTGGGAAGCATCTCTGGGGGCCACCTAGTCCGGCCTGCTCCAAGCAGCCGCTTAGATGAGGTTGCCCAGGGCCATTTCCACTTAAGCTTTGCCTGTTTCCAGAGATGGAGGTTTCACAACCTCTCTAGGCAAGCTGTTCCCTTGGTCGACCACCATCGCAGAGAGAACTTTGTCCTTACAGTGAATCAGAATTTCTTGTCATGCATTTTGTCTCTACTTTCTCCTCCCTGTCACTCTGCACCTCTGAGAACAGTGGGGTCTGTCTTCTGAACACCCTCCCGTTCGGTAGTTGAGGGCAGCACTACTACCTTCACTTGTATTTTAGTCAGTGATTAAAAGTGGAAAAACATTCAAGTTGCCATTTCGTTTTCCTGTGGCAAACATAACATGGAAGTCTTTTGCCTCAAAACTCTTCTGTCAGCTGAATTTTCTAATTATAGGAATTTTCCCCCTTCTTTTTTAAGGAAGAGTAGTCCAGCTGAACTTGTCTATTAGATGGTAGTGGAAAGTATAAAGCACTTCAATTACATCTCTCTGAGAATTACAGTTCAGTTTTGAATCCAGATATTTTCAGCTTGAAGCGTTTTGTTCTTTCAGGCTCTCTTCCAACAAAATATCAAAATCTTGTGTGTGTAAGGCAGCCTTTTATAGGAAAAACTCGAGCTTTGCCATTCAATATAAAATTTGAGTTTGACTTGATTTTGCCAGAAAGCTTTTAAGCAGATGTTTAATACATCTAATGCATCTGGATGTATTTCTGCTCCTGCCAGAGGAACTGTACCCTAGTGTTTTCTGAAAATGATGGCCTTCGTTGTGTTTTCCAAGCCCTCTGAAAGTTCATCTTTGGTGTATTCTAAGTTGTGGCAGTTTCTGATGTTCCGGCCAATTTTGATTTGGTTGGAATTGTTGCTTCTTCTTAATAAAGGATTATTTTTTTCTTTCCTACTATATACCAAGAAGCAGAAAATGAGTGTGCTTTTTGTGGGCTTTTCAAATATTGAATTTGAACTTCCTCTGGAAGAGCCAGAAAACAAAAACCAAAAAGGCAGGAGTTGCTGTGTTGAACTGTGGTGCTTCTTAGTTCTGCCAGATCAATTCAAGAAGGTTTAGCTCCTCGAAACATATCATGTGTGAGCAGGCACACTGCAGTACTTTGACAACAGGACCTTACTGCCTTGTTCTGGTGGAACAGGCATTAAATGAGACGGTTTTATCACCTAAGGTTTCTGAAGAAGCACTTTATTGCTTGGAGGTGTGTATGATTTAAGCATACAAAATAGTGGTATTTTCAAATTAGTGGAAAGGGAAGAGAATCAAATACAAAGCTTTACTGTGGCCTCTCCAATGGTGTAACTCAACTTATTCAGATCTATAAAATACAGTGAAATTCTTAGAGCCCCGTGTTTGAAGCTGATGAGCCCCATAGCTTTAATTTAGTTTGCATCACACTTTGATGTGTTTGACCTGGTTTGAGCCTTTTAAAAGGACAAGACATCTTCACGTTCTCAAGGTCATTCCTTGCAGGGCAAGGTTTGAAAAAGTCTTTTCATCTCGGAAGGTTTTAAAATGGCTCATTGTGGCAGGCAGAGTCAAACCTTGACCAGTGCTTGGGCTTGAATTCCCAAGGGAATTAAAAGAAAAATGAGAAGAATTTTACAACTTATTTTTTAGGGGTAGCAACACTGATAAAAGTTAATACAGCTGAGGTCAGGAGGACTGTGTGAAAGCACCGAAAATTTCTTTTCAAGTATTTCTCATGACACACACTGAAAGTGCTCGTGGCAACTATCACCAGGGAGACCAGTGAAATCCTGAAAAATCCGAAGGTCAGATGTGAGCACCGGGAGACATTCCATCTTGATTAACTGAGCTTTGGACCGAGCAATCCCTTTCCTCCCCGGTTCAATGTTCTTTAAATGCCTGAAGAACACCCTGCTGTAGAATAGAGTAATTATTCGTTGCTGAAAAAAATGATACAGACACAGACAGTATTACGTAAGGCCAGCATGGGGCTGGCATCGTAATGATCTCAAACCTCAGAGCAAGCTGCCAGGTTACCAAATGGCCGTGAAAAGTAGTTGTGATGGACTCAATGCATTTTAGGCACAAGTCCACAGTTTTAACAGCTTGCAGCCTCTTTACTCTTTCAATGTATAAATGGCCACCTCCTACAGGTGCTGCCTTTTTTTTTTTTTTTGGAGCTGAATGTGAATTTTAAGGTAACATTTGCATCTTCGCAAATTTCTGTTTTGTGTACCATGAAACAAAGTTGTTAGATGCAATGCTTGGAGATACGCCAAAGGATATGGTGTTTGTTTGTTTTAGACTTAGCTTGTAAGTTGGAAGGAAGTATTTCGTAATACTCTTATGAATATTAAGTAACAAAGGACATTGGAAATTCAGAATGCGTAGCTGGCAAATTCTGGGACAATTTTTTCCATGATTTGCCAAATCTGCAAATCTGACTGGTGGATCCAAATGCCCTGTTTAGAAGCTCTTAAACAGTGGGTATGACATCCCTGGTGGCATTGTCAAGAGATTTTCCATTAGTTTTTATTTTCTCAGTGCCTTCTTGAAAGACTGTACCTTTGCACCCACTTGTTTGTGCATCTTAGTTGCCTCCTTTTTTTCAAGTTTATTTTGCTGTGTCCAGGGCTTCACTCCTGCATCGTAAGTCACCTTAGTGTATATTGCTGGCTTGAGGTTTATCTGTGATTTTCCCCAGTTTTATACTTGGGCTGTGGGAAAAGCGCGCTGCTGAACGTCGCGCCCTGGCTCGCTCTGTGGCCGGTCGCCGTCCTCCGCTCCTCTGACACATCTTCTGCTTTGTTGCCTTTTTGTTGCTGCTTTTTCAGTTGGGAGCAATAAATAGGCCATCCAGCGTAAGAAGTGGGGATTACTGTTTTCTGCTATTGATTAACTTACGCATGACCACACTTTTTAATTTGTGTGGATAAACAAAAAACGAAGCAGCCGGGCCAGCAGCTCGTTTCTTACGTAACGTTTCCAAATGAGTCTCTTTGGGCTGCAGCCTGGATCGGTCGGGCTGGCTCCTATTGACGGAGCTCGGCGCTGGTGGAAGGGCACGGCAGCTGTGTTGGAACTGGCATCGTTGATCTGTGACTGAGCCGTCAGTGCTTACAAGGGGTGTCGTCGTTTTAAATTAGCAAGCTTTCCCTAATATTTTAGGGTTTGTCTTAAAACTCATATTTCTGTGGCTTTCAGATGCTGCAGGCACCGTCCTGGTTGTGTCGTGTGATATCTGTAGCTGCCTTTGTGCTGGCTGTAGTTTCAGCTTAGGACAAGACTAGAACTTCTCGCTGAAGTTAATGATGCTCTTACATATGCACCACTTTCATTTAAGTTTAATAAAGGACTGGAAAGTTTTCAGGGAAATAAGTTATTTTGTTCTGGAAACTGAGGTGTTTTTAACACTGAACTTTCGTACTGTATGAAAGAACAAACGGATTTGACCTTAAATTTTGATTTATGTAGAACAGGAAAAACAAAAGCTGAATTTTCAATACCTTTTATGTAATTTGCAGAGCTTTTGGCTTCAGATGAGGCGGATGGTTTGTTTGGTTGAGCTTGGGTATTCACAGTAGAATGGCAAAACACAAGAGTGGGAAATAACTTTTAATGAGACTTCTCTAAATGCCTAGAATACACCTTTAATAATTATAACCCTGCCTATTCTAAGCAAATAAATATCATGGCCTTTGCTGAGAAATACATCCTGTACCATTTAATATTTTAGCTTCTTAATAAAATGCTCATTAAAAAAGCAGAATTGCCTAAGAATATGCTGTTTACTCTCGATAATAGGAGGAAATGCTTGTGACTTAAGAGACATTTTTTTATTTTTACTGATGGTAGTGATGGATGTACATTCTGCGAGATGACAGCCTTCTCATAGAACACAGGAAAATAAATCTTTCATTTCACTAATTTGCTTGTAAGCCATCAGTTTGTTTGCCAGGGTTATAAGATTCAGGGAATCTCAAGACAGAAAGAATTGGGTTGGTTTGTTAACTTCACCTTTTAAGTATTTGATTCTTTACTGCCTTTATTCTTAATAAGGAGAACATGGTAATTCTGCACTTAAGAAGGACTGGACTGGCAGCGTCACCTTATTGGGTCATTTATAAACATTATAAATTACTTAACTGAATTAATTACATAAATTATTGTATGTGCACGATTCTGAGGACAGCAGGGATAGTTTTGTTTTTGGAAGATCGCTTTTGTTGGGCCTTACAAGCGGCATCTCAAGCGCTTTCCTTCGCGTGGGCCGACGCTGAAATCTTGCTGGTCGCTTTACCTCCGCACATGTTTATAGCAGACTTCAGGCTGTGTGTAGCTTCGCTTGCCTCAGATGATACTGCGGGATGCGGTGTCTGCTGCAGAACGCGCGTCCCCAAGCGCCGCCGTGGGCTGTGCCGGGTTGCTGGTGACAGCACCCGCCCGCGCCATCCTGGCAGCTCCGGTGACCCCTCCTGTCCCGGGGAGGAAGCCTGAAAGTCTCCCACTCTTAGGCGGCACCGTGAGTTTCAGTCCTCCAAATATAGCTTGTGGTTTCCTCGCCAGGCCTAATTTATTCCCTAGACTGTGTAATTTTGTTCCTTTTGGAGCAAGGACACGCTGGTTTTAGAGCAAAAACCCGCACAAAAATAAGCTTTAGCTTGGAAAATGGTAAAGTAGTTTAAATGCAGTGCATGTTTGCTAAATGTTTAGCCGACATCGGATGAGCTCAGATACTTCTTTGTAGCTTCTCTGTTTGCTACCTTGTTTTGGAGGGCACTGACTTTTTGGGGAAGTCCTGGCGATTCATCCAGCCTTTGTGGCAAAGGTGCTGTTTGTCCTGTCGGGGAGGCCTTTGGTCTGGTCCTGCCAGCTTTTGCAAAACAAGATTTGCACCTAACTGGAGACAGAGGAAATAAATTCTATGAAGTTAACGGCTTGGCCCATTGTATTTCAGGAGTGCGCTCAAATGTTCTGATCTGGGAACCCATTGTGTTGCTTCCATGTTTGTTCTTCCCTCAGCCCTATTGAATTTCAGCATTAAGACATACAATAACTGCTCTATTAGACAATGCTGAGTTACAGAGTCTCAACAACTGGCTTACGCTGCAATGCTTTAACTATTTTTTTGCATAGCAGCTTTCTTGATATTCATAGCTTTGCGGTATATCACTTCTATTTCACAGTTTATACCATCCATCTTTTAAATTGTGGCTGATGCACTGATAGGTTTGTTACTCCAGGAGTAGAATATGGTCCTGTCATAGCATTTCTAATAAGCATGCTGGAGCACTCAGACAACACAATGTGGTTTTCTTTATAGCTACTTTGCAAAATATGTGATATTTCTCTCTTTGAAAAAGCAAAGAGTGATCTCTGTGCATCTAGTGGATTTTTTTAAAGGCATATCTCTATGGGTAAACTGCTTCCATCATCTCCAATGAAGTGGACGTTAGTAACCATTAAAATAAGCCACTCAGAACAAAAGCTCAAACGCTTGCAGCTAAAACAGAACATGACAAAATCCCAGTGAAATGTATGATATGTTCACAGTAAGTGGGGAAGAATTTAATTGGGCACTTTGAGTTGAGCTACTGGTGACCCCAAAATGACAAACAATGAGTGTGCTACAGTAAAAGAAAAAATTAAAAAAAAATAGGCTGGCAACACGAGTAGATAAGGGGTGAAGGAGATCATACCTTGTGAGAGTTTCTGGATCACTGAGGGAAGAGCTCGATTTGATCCAGCCCATGGCTGGACGCAGGCATCGTGTTGTGGATAAGTCTGTTGTATCAGATCTCTGCAGATCTGGATTCCTTTCTCTGCTTTCCTGAGTGGCTTGAACAAGAGTCTTTGTTTCTCTTAGATTTGCTGCCACAATGTAAAGCGGGAATGGTACTTTCTTTGTCATCCGGCTGATGATAAACTTTGAGCCAGTGTTGTGTGCTGTTCTATATTTGCACATCATTTAGCACAGTGGGGTTCCTTCTCAGCTGGGGTTTCTGGGAACTTTTATGCTTAAGGAATAAAATATTTTTTTTCTACTTCAGTTATTAAACAGTGCACATCTTCAAAAAAGTTAAGATGACAGCTAACTTTTTTTGTGCCTTGGAAATAAACCTAATACACTTAGCTTTCTTACTCACTTAAATATGCACTTGATACTGAAGAACTGATAACCTTGAACAGAAATAGCCAGCCAAATCTTTAATGCTCAAAACCTGCTTTGAAAGAAAGAGTCTGTAGTCCTCTAACGTGGAAAGAGTTAGGCTATTAAATTATATTCACAAAACTCATTTAAAAATAAAGGCAAGATGCTGTCAGTATCAGTGCACTTCCCAAGTGGTCCCGCTGAAGATGTTCTTTGCAGGGGGCACCGACAATTCAGGTGGGCAATTGTTTTTTCCAGCTGACAGAACTAGGCAAAAACTTCTGTCTGATTACAAAATGCAGTAGAAACCTTCCAGGGGATTCCACTGAAACCAAGCTTCTCATGTAAGTATTAGCATCCTCTAGAAAAGCCTCTTGCTGATTTGCATCAACAAATCCCAGTTTTCTTGTCTGTTAATTTACTAAATGAGATGCGAAGCTGATGTGTTGTACAGTACAACAGGAGTCCGGTATTTTCTCCATGAGGCTACTGTGGTATATTCTATCCATTTTCTCAGAGTCAAGCAGGACCGTAGTGCAGGTTGGATCAGCTGTTCTGATGGAGCAACCAGCTCTGCCTCTGTCATGTAACAGAAATGAAGATGGCCCTCATGCATTGTTGGCATTTATAGAGTNGCAGGAGTCCGGTACCTTCTTCGTGAGGCCACTGTGGTATATTCTATCTGTTTTCTCAGAGTCAAGCGGGACCATAGTGCAGGTTGGATCAGCTGTTCTGATGGAGCAACCAGCTCTGCCTCTGTCATGTAACAGAAATGAAGATGGCCCTCATGCATTGTTGGCATTTATAGAATCACAGAATATCCTGACTTGTAAGGGACCCACGAAAATAACTGACTCTAACTCTTGACTCCACACAGGGCAACCTAAAAGTTAAACGATATCTCTAAGTCCATTGTCCAAATGCTTCTTGACCACCAGCTGGCTTGGGGCCACGACCCCTTCCTTGGGGAGCTTGTTACGCAGAAACAGCAGCTGGGAGGCAACTACACAAATTACTCTGATGGCAACAGGCTGTTCATGGCCAGGCTCCCTCCTGAAGCTCTCCAGCCCTGAGCAGGGAGGATTTAATGGCAGAAGCATGTACCTGTGCCCAGAGTGGTGTGCACCCTTTTAACTCCCGTGCTCACAGGGAATCAGCTGCAGCATGGATGAAGGTGACATGCTCTGCAGACACATGAATGACTGAGGTTGCTGAAAGGTGGAGGCCACCATGTTTCGCTCTTTTCCCCTGTTAAAAGCTGTGTGGCTCACCACAACAGGAGGATTGGGAACTACTATGCTGTTACTTAACACTGTGCTTTAATAAAGCTTCTGTGATGGGCTTCATGATTCTCCAGTTACAGCTGAACCCTTTGAAATACATTAGGTATTTCCTGTGCAGTGTCAGCTCCTACCTGGTAAAATTCATAGTGACATCTAGAAGCTATTTGAGTCTGTTTCCTTTTCCAGTTTTAATATCTCTGATTGTATTGATATTCAACAGTTGTCCCTAAGGTGGCCGTGGCTCTGCTGCTTCCTCATACCTGAGGCAGTAACCACAGGCATAGGGCTGCTGTTTGTATTATTTTTTTTTCCAGTTGCCGATGACAGATGACATATTTAAACAGTTCAATTTGCATTTATTAGAGTGCGAATATTCAAATGTAAGCGTATTCTGTCCTTTAGCAGGTTTCAAAGAGCATACTGTCAGTTAGTAATAACTGTTGCGTTTATATCTATTATCCTGAATCTCCTTTTTTGTTACTTCTTGATTAGGAAAAAAAAAGGTAATGACAATTGAAGCGTTGATGGCCAGAAGCAAGACCTAATTCTGGGTACTACTAGACTTTAAGAGGTTGAACTTGTGTCTCTACAAGGCTGGAAGGTGAAGAACCACAGTGGAGGACCTGACGCCTCCTTCAGCAGAGTCAGCAGTAGAACTTGCTTTGGTTTCATTGATGCAAAACCTGGATCTTAAGTGAACAGTGGTCTCTGCATTCTTGGGTGTTCATCTTGGCTGTAGTTTTCGTCATTTTCTGAACTTAAAACGAACTTAAAGATCTAATAGTAATTCATACTCTGTTAAAAAAAAAAAGGCAGCATCAAAACACAGCGAGGACTGTAGCCACCTTGAAATACTGAAGAAATTGTACACTGGATTTGTACTGAACTGCAGTGGTGCCTTTTGCAAGATTGTGTTGTGTCTCTGATTTGCTTGTCTCGGATCTTACTCAATATATTGGGATTTTACTAACACAGTTATGCTGACATTTTGAGAAGCTGTCTTAAAATTTTGAGTTCCTAAATACCCAAAGCCACCCATCAGCATTCCCATTTGCCTCTCTCTTCCAGCCAGTTCCCATTTCCCTCTTAAAAGCCTCAGAAGATAATTTGTTTTCTTGCGCTGCAAGGCGAACGTGCTTGTTTTGTGTTCCTTTATCCTTCAGATTTTTAGCCTGATTTCGCAAGGAGACCCGTTTGACGGGATCCTGCTGTGTCCGGCTGCCCGCCCTCCGCTCCCCAGCACCTCTTGACCCGGGAGCGGATCTCGGCCCCACGGGTCAGGGGGTCGGCAGGCTGAGACACAGAACGCTCCTGCGAGCTTTCGCCATATGCACAGTTGTCTGTAGGAGGGAGGTTTTATTCCCGTTCCAGCTGAGGGGTGTGCTAATTAGCTCATCTTTCATTAGCTATCGGGAGACAGAAGCAAACGGGTTTCATCACTTCCGCTTTTATTCTTCCCTTTCCTCTGCCCTTGCCGATACTTCTTGCTGTTCGCTTCCCTTCCGAACAATGCCGCTCTCTTGGGAGATCCTGTTGTTTGTCATCCTGTTATTTTGACCGATACTCTTGTCTTTGCTCCACAGCTGCTTATCTTTCGAACTCTGCTTGCCTAGAACATTATTGGAGAAGCTGCAGGGAGGCCAGCTGGGAGTCACAAAAGGCATCAGGGCTGCGAGGTCTGTCAGGAAACAGGAAACCCGAGTTGGTCCAGGGGGTTTCTCTGCTCCAAGGCTGCGACCAGCAGAAAATCTAATCCTGCCATCCTTTGCTCAAGTGACTAGTCCCGGTTTGTGTGTTCAGGCCCTGGGAAGTCAGCAGGGGCTACCTGTGTGTGTAAGAGATTGCTGGACCAAGTCCTTATTTTGAGAGCCAGCTGAATTGTTTCTCGCCTTTGAAACTGGTGCCGGCAGAAGCAGTTTGCTTGCACTGAAAAAACAATATACTTGGGTGAGCTAATCGCTTGAATGTTCTGCAAACGGCTAAGTGGTAAACTTTAAGCAGATTACATTTCACTGAATTGTTTTCCCTGTTTGTTTTTTAAGATGTCAAATATGTCACAATGTAATTTATGAAGACGTGCCTTCGAGTAGAACCACAAACACTTATAGGGACACTTGCTTCAGACAACATATGGCACATCATATGAATTATGCACAGGCAACATAAGGAGAATGGAGACAGCCTAAGGAGATGATTAGACCTGTTATCGTAGCAATGACTGTTCATTATTTTCACTTGAGTGGAAAAAGTGCAGTTTTACTCCAGGTTGGGGCAGAGATCGTTGCTTACAGGTGCAATATATTAACAATGCATATGAATATTTAATGGTTGCTAGGAAATGTGGTGGTTTAGTTTGGGCTACATCATTAGTTCATTGAAAAACTAGTTATCTTCTGTGCTAAACGCTGTGTTTCCAATGTAGCTGTTGTAGCCTTATTGCAAGAGCAGGGGCATAAAAATAGGTCTAAATTTTTGTGTGTAATTGTAAAACGTAAGTTACACACCAGCAAATATCACACTACAGATGGGCAGCTTTCACCAAGTTTGCATTTACTGATTTCTACTTTTCTTGATCTGAAAAGTAGGTTTTGTTTTTTATACTCAGGTCAGTACCATTGTTCCACCAACAGGATTTGCTCATCCTTCAGCGGAAATGCTATTAGTAAAATGCTGATAGTGCAGCTTGGACTGTTCTGGCATCAAAGGCCCGAAGGTTTTTAATTAAAATCCTGGCTCTGCTTTTGAGGATTGTCAGGTGATTCCCCAGCATTTACTTCCTGGAAAAAGACCTAAAACGGGCTCGTTCCGCCGACTGCCGCCCAGCCCACAGCGCTTCCCTGCAGCTGGGCAGGTGCCCACGGGTGACAGGGGTCCAGGATATTGGGCCGGCTGTGGCGGTCAGTGTTGGGGGGCTTTGCTGCTCCCAAAATTTCTGCTACAGTTAAAAAATAAATCCAAAGGTGATGTTTTAAGTTTAGGTGGTTCTAATTTGCGTTGCAGAAGTGAAGAGCTGCTGGAACTTCATCTGCGAGATTCAAGTGTTGTGAAACCAAAGCAACAGAAGTCATAGAAAAGAATGAGCTTTCTTTGCACCTTTGGGTTTCCAGCCAGACCTGCTGTACAGTGGGAACCTGACAGAAGCTGAAGCACCAGACCGCTGCTCTCAAGCCTATCTGAAAAGCACTTGTACCATCCATTATCTCCTCTTTTCTGATAGGGTTAGCTATTTAATTCTTCCCAGATGACTGATAGTTAAATAGGTGTTCTTCAGCCTCTTAATTAGATATGTTTCCCATCACACTTTCTCCTAGCCAGCCTCCTAGGAAGTGCTACGTGCTGTTAATGAGCTAAGCCAGAATCCTTATTCCATGTTAACAGTCTTAACTTCTGCCACTATTGCTTTCAGCACCCCATATATTAGGTATGTGAAAGTGTGTTGGCTAGATATTAGAACACCTAGTTTGTACACACTGTAAATCCATGAAACTCCTATGTTTCTTTACTGTCGGTAATACTTTCTGGCTTTACCATTCCTGAAGACATCTGTCAGAGCACTAAATGGTAGCTTTCACCATAGAGAATTAACAGATGCTTCGCAATATTTATACGCAAAAAAATTCTCGAAAAGCTTTTACCTTTTCTGTGGAGGGAGAAAAGGAAAGAGCAGGAAGTGTCTCAGTTGAGTGATGGACAACATTATTAGTTTCAGAAGGGGAACTTTTAGGACGTGAAGATGCAGTGAACTTGGGAATAAGTGAACAAGAAGCTTATTTGTCCAGTGGCTTCTTACTGAGAGACACGATGACCTGGGAGCTGAGCCTGCAGCTCTGCTGCCTGCGACAGCACAAGTCACCAGGCAGGCTTGTAATGAGAAAAATGTCATTTTAGTTTTGAAGGAAACATGTTTTTCCTTTCTGGGAGGCAATGAGAGTGTCGCCCTACATATTAGAGTCACTTTTTAATCGAGAGTCACAGAAGGCTTGATTTCTTTGAGTCTGAGGATTTGAAGTTTAGCTTAGGGACTTTCCACAATACTGTCTCCACTCTGTAAAATGCAGTCATTGTGCTGAGTTTCTTCAAACAAGTTGAAAAGTTTCATGAGGACAGTTTAATAATAAATGGTTTTTTTGTAAACCAGAATTGACTTTAACTGCTGCTTGTCCTCTCACTAATGTGTGCATCACCTGCTTTCTGGATCAGATAGCATTTTTCAGACAGGAAGCAGAAAATGATAAGGCAACTTCTTACTATTCAAAAGCATCATTTGAATTTCTAGAGTTAGAACTTTAGACTTGCAGCCAAGATAATACAAAATAGCTACAACGTTTTGGAGCCTTAAAAGATGAGTAAAGTTACAGATTATGAGCAAATCGTACTGTAAATGTAGATTGGTTGAAATGTTGCCAAACAATTTACAGCAGCTTTTCATACTTCAGATATTTTTACATGACTATGGTCTAGTTTTGCCTTTTTTTTTCCTTTCTTTCTTTCTTTCTTGTTTTGAGGCATTTTGCCATGTGTAATGGAACCTCTTGCACTCTCCTCAATGGTAGCACTTATTTCCTCTTATAGCCCCAGCTGCTGGAAGTAGATGTAGACAGCTGTAGGGCTCTCCTGCTTTTGAACTTGGACAATAAACTGCTTGTGACTATGCAGATGTTAGTTTTGCACACTGAAGGCAGCGTTGCACACAATTTCCCCTCATCCTACAGATGTCTGCATATTTGAATAGTAGAAATGGGCTTCCTGACACCTAGAACAAAATGTTTTCCTTAGGAAGCTGGCGGAAGTTGTTAGTATGCAAGCCTGCAGCAGAGCTTTCAAATGAGCTATTTCAAAAGTGCTATTATAGTATGTGGGTAAATGTGTCTCGTAGTCTCTCTATACCCAAATTGTTCACTCCTCCTGGATTTCCTTTGCCATCAATGCCAGGCGTTGTGTCTGTCAGTGTGCTATGGGGTCAAGCCTGTTGCTGGCAGGAGGAGGTGCTTTTGGTGTCAGAAATCTGCTCTCACTCGCAGCTCCTTGTCCTGCTTCTCAGCCATTTCTTTGGTGCTGCGCCCTTAATTCCTCCGGTGGGAACTCGGGCGCCTAAGTCCTCCTGCCCGCGCCTGCCTTAGTTGCCCAGGCCCCGCGTGGCTGTGGCCATAGCTGCCTCCCTTCATACAGTGCTTTCATAAAGACAGCATGGAAGTTCACTGTAATATTAATTGCATGTTGTTTTAATACTGGCTGCTTCTGTGAGTCACGCCAGTTGAGCACCTGTAGCTTGGGAGCTCGTGTTAGCTGCAGGAGAGTAGGACAGAGTCAAGGTTGGGGGAACAGCTGAGGAATGAGAACTGAAAGCGAACTCTGACAATGAAATGTACGATAATCTCTGCAGCCCTTAGGTCCCTTGTGCCTGACTTCACTAAGGTCAGGAGAAGGCAAGAAGATACTGTGATCGCCTCAACACCTGTCCTCCCCTGCCGCAGCGTGTATGCAGTGGCAAAAACCCTCTCACCTCCTCAGCAGATGATGGCAGCAAGAGAAGAGAGACCCTGTCATCTCTTTTTCACTCCCTGGCAGCAGTCAGGCAGACAGGGGTATGATGTCTAAGCCTTTTCCCATCCTTTCTCCATCCCCAGTAGCATGAGAAAGGTGAGTAGGAAGAAATGATGGAGAAGGAGCATAAGGGACTGAAAGTGAGGTTTTGAGAAAGATGGACAACCGTGTCCTTGGAGCGCAGAAAGGAGAGGATATGCAGAGCAGGAGGAACAACACTGAGATGGGAACGGCCGTGTAACAGCCCCTGGTGCTTGGCTGTGTGGAACAGGGCTGCTCTGGGCCGGGGTCCATCACTCGCTCTGCTCTGAGGACCAGCAGCCGGTGCAAGGCCACGGCAGACACCTGGGAACAGCAACAGTGAACCCGCCAGGGAAGCTCTGAGCCGGAGAGGTTAGAGGGGGAAACGCTTTTCAATCTGTTGGCTCTTCATCCCTGTGCATTTTGCACCTACTTAGTTTTTCTCCTTTCTCCTAGAGCATTGTTGCCCCGGGAGCTTTTTAATTTTGTGTTGGGGGACGTGTTTTTAAGATGTTAGCAAAAAAACCCAAACCAAAACCGTAACGTTAAAGTCACGGATCTTTGCTTAGGTTACTCGTTCTGATGGCTTGGAGATTGTCTGAGTAGAAGTTGGTGGTATGCCTTTAAGATTGGAAATGATAAGGGAAATCAAGCCAGGCCAGCTGAGCTCTGCTGAGAGGCAATTCTGGGAAGATTATCGCCCCATTAGAGCTTCTCATTCTGCCGTAGTTACGGGCTTGTCATTACTGTGGTTTTCTAGCTATCGACTTACACCTGGAAAGCATTAACACTGGATTCAGTTCCTTATAGAATTCTCTCAAATGCATTTGTTTGTGGAAATAAGTTATCCATTGCATTTGATGTGACATTTATAATAATTATAATTCCCTCCTCTTGAGACAAATCCTTGGTTTGTTCTTGTGAATGGTTTTTTTGTCATAGCATTTCCTTTCCGATATATTGGCTTTATAGTTTTAAGTCCCTTTGATTAAAGAAATACTTGGTTTCGTTCCTCGTTTAATTGCTGTAACTGAGCTCTTTCCTGACTAGTATGTTTATAAATGTTCGTAACTTCTTTTGTGTTAGCTTTCCAACATCTGGACTTACAAGTCCTTACTAAGTGCCTCTGATCCATAATATGCACTGGGTATCATCTTCCATGAAGCTTTTACGTCAGCAGTTGCCTTGGGACATCAGATATATTGCATCCTATCGTCCTAACAGAATAAAAATGAGTGGGAAAGATCAGTAGCAATAAGGGAAGTGTTGCTGTAGTTACAAAAGGCATCCCACTGGTGCAAGAGATGTTGACTCAAGTCAGTTTGCTGTGGCACACAGCAAGGAGGCGTGTTTCTGCTCCTTCAGAAAAGAGCAGTATGTGTCCCTGTCTAGCATATGTGTATTAGCCAGCTGGTGACCTGGCCAAGCTCCTGCTTGGCAAATCCGTCCCTTTCAGGTGTTGATGCACAGGGTGGTGTTGTAACCAGCTCTTCACAAAAGGGAGCAGTCCCGAGCAGTGCCATAGATCTATGTCCTACCTCTCTGGGACTGGCCATTTCAGCTCCTCTCATGGGAGACTTTTCTCCTCAATAAAAATAACCAGACCTAAGGATAAGGTATTTCCTTTTCCTCACAAGTGAATAACATCCTGGCACCTCCATGCCTCAGGCTTAAATGCACACATGAAGAAGCAATTATATGACAGACCGTTTCCTCCCCAGCTTCCTCCGTAATTCAACTGCTTCGCATTCCCATGGGCTTTCAGCAGTGGTTGACCTGTCCCCTGTCACAGGTGTCCAGCACCCTTGGGACTGGCCACCTGCACAAGTGTGGTGGAGGAGGTATTAACCTGGGTGTTGTACCTGCTCCAGAGTCCCTGTGGTCTCCGTTTGTAGTTGACTAAATGAGAAATAATTAAGTTCCTGAACACAGATGCCACTATATCTGTTTCAAATACCCAACATGGGTGCTTGCCCTCCCGAGGCACAGCATCCCGTGGATCGCTGCTCCGTTCAGCTGCAAACCCAGGAGGGAGGTGGATGTGTTAAATGGTGGTCTGATCCGCAAAACCAAAAGGAAATTTTTCCACAGGAAACGACGTGAAATATGTGGTTGTGCCTGCTGCAGGCTTTAGGCGAGAGAGTCATTTATCAAGGAGGAAGCTATATCATCCTTCTTGTTAATGCTTTACACATGCGTTTTTACTCTAGTGCTCGACAATATCCATTGTGCTTTATGGCTGATAGTAATGGAAATCACCCCTGCACTGTAGGATTTGGACTGGAAGACAGCGAGCCCTTGGTATTAGTGCCATTACTATTGCCAAGGCATCGGTGCTTTGTTTTTAGGGAAATGTACCCTTGCAAGTGCTTCACCGGGGTGCCTGATGCACAGCTGACAGACAGACAGCGCTTGTGCCAGGCGCTGCGGGAGCTGGCAGGGCACGCCATGAGGTGACAGCGCATCACACAGGGCGAAGGGGCCTTTTCTTGACCCTTTTTTTTCCGACACGTGTGACTGCGCATCTGAATAATTAAAGTGACTTTTTGTCTGTGTGCCGCTGTACCTGTATGCGGTTGTTCTTCTTACCCTTCCCTGACTTCACTGGCATGGGGGGCTGCCACTTGCCGTTTTAGGTGCTACTGATCTGTTTGCCGATGCAGAAATGGGTTACATGGAGACCAGTGGTTTGTAGTCATCAGATCTTTTTGGAAAGGGGCTTGTTCCTCTGGGGTCCCTCTGTGAGCAATGGAGAGAGGAGCAGACCAGGCATGTGGCGCTCAGTTGATGCTCGAACTGGTGGCTGGGAGAGAAGCAGGGTGGAAAATGAGCTCTCCTAGACCAGAGTGATAACGCAGCCCTATGATAAGGCAATTGGCGTGGATGTAAACAAGCCTTACCCTCAATTCCCTCACCAGCTTTTTTTTTTTTATTTTCTAGTTGGATTCAGGCCTTAGTGTGACAGACCATGCAGCCACATGCATCTTATCTCTGGAGGGACTAGAAGGAATGAGAAGGGGTGAGAAATGGGGGAGAGAAAGGAAAGTGGCACCGTATATTTCCTCAGCAGCCCACAGCTAATCAGCTGACAAAGATCAGCCGAAGCTTCAGCCCGTCTGCCCTTTAGGTCCCCTGGCCAGGCTGCTCTGCAATAACCTTCTTAGCCCCATTTGTATGTTCTTGCTCTCTGCTTCCTCTCACACTGGCAGCGCTGTGGTTGCAGTGAGAGCTGATCTGAAGGATAATCTTTTTTTACCTCGTTAGTTTTTAGCAAGATCAACACCCCGAGCAGGCGTAACACATGTTAGTGCAGATGCGCTGCTGTAGATCCAGCTTAGGTCAGCTTAAGCTGCACCTCTGCAGTGTGCGAAGGGAAAAGTCAGATGGATATTGTTGTTTAACAAGTGCAAAAATAGGCGGTAAGATTTCCCTTATCTCATAACACCAAATTTGATATAATGTTATTAACAGTTCTGCTTTTGATTGTACCTGCAGTAGATAGGATGGCTGCTGGGGTTTTATTCTGCTAGATTTCCTTTTTCCTCAAGGAATTGGTTAGGTCTGGCTTTCGGAACACGAAGGGACTCATCCTCCCACTCCAGTGCTTTGTCTGAATGTCAAAGCTTGGGTTTGCCTGCCTGCTGTTGTCTGAGGTGAGCTGGGTTTTAGGGAGTGATAAGTGACCTGTGGTAGAGAACGAATGACCAGATACAGTCCTGTCAAACTGAAGTTTTTGTTTTATTCACAGTGACCACTCCTAGACAGCTTCATCTGAAGATAATACTCCTTCATTTAAAAGTGGGTTTTTTTAAAAAAAGAAACAGCATGAAATTAGGTGGTTGCCAGCTTTTGATTCTGCTTAACAATCCAACTTTGTACTGAAATACCCTTCCCCTTATTAAAAAACCCAAACAACCCACTTCTTTCTCTTTTTTTCCCCTTTTTTCCTCTTTTTTTTTAAAGAACTTTAGAAAATTAGGGTACAAAAAATTATTGAAAGGAATGAATAAGTTGCAGGGCCACTGCGAATTCAGTCACAGAAGAAAGTAAGATACCGTCTTAGATCACAAGAGGATTTAGTGAAAGCTGAGAATAAAATCCCTGTTTCCCAGGTGTTGCCATCTGTACTGTCTTTACCCTCAGCCACGCAGCCCCTGTCTTGCCTGCGTGGGTTCTAGCGTAGGATACTTAATACTGCATGAAAAACACATTGTTCCTGTATGTGCTGCATTTGTCAAACAGTGGCTTGAGATTTAGATGGACATGGGTGATAGAAAGGTCACCATTATGTGCCACAGAAGAATAAGCACAACTGCACATCCATTCATTTGACCAATACAGCTGCTGTTGTGAGCTGTAAATGGCTTCCTTCACCAGATCTTGATAAAAGATGTCTCGTATTGAAGAGAGTGCAATATTTTGTCTTTTTATGCAGGAAAGATACAGCTTTCTGAGCTGATCTGACCTTTACTATATTTTATCTTAAGTAGCGCACCCATATTAAGATTTTTATGTCTACGGGCTTTAATAAGGAATGCCCTTAATGTTGCAGAACCTTGTTCTGTATTTTTGCAGAAGAGTTTTTGAACGGAAAGATTTAGAATCTTCTCTTCAAGTAGATTTTTCTCTCCTCTCCCGCTCTTCCAAATGTTTCTCTTATAAGCTGCTGGCAGTGGAGCAAATGATTCCACTCCTCCAAATTTATTTTTAAAAAACCCCAAAACATATGGGAAATACAGAGAGAGCATATGCCTGCTGAGTAAAACATCTTGGTAAATAGAGAGGAGCGTCTTGCAAATCACTGTGTTTTACATGTCTGTCTAGTGCCGGTGTAAAAAGATAGTGAAAGGATTGCCTTTTGTCCCCAAGCACTTAAGGTTCTCCTTCCCTCCCTGCATTCAGAGAGCGTCAACAGAGGCTCTTGAGTGATGGCAGAAGGTGTTGGGACACCTGTCTAGGGCAGGGGCAATACAGGGAAGGCATCCAAAACCCCATTTCTGAAAGGAGACCTGCAAAGATACTGAGATAGTTTTGGATTCATTTGCTTGGGAGCATCGTACCGAAGTCCCCCAAGCACAGAGGAGTTCAGAGGAAGGACGTGGGTGGTGGTGAACGCAGCCCACAGCAGAGACAGATATATTTGGCTTTGTAGGAGAAGCGGCCAGCCAGACAGCGTGTTCTCTTGCATAGCTAAGATGTGAACGAGTGCAGGTTTCTAATAAGACGGAGTGTCTGAGACGTGCCACAGCGCTGAGCTGATGGAGTATGTGATGAGTGACAGCACGAGGAGCAAGGACGGCGCTTTTTCTTATTATGTTTCGGTGAACAAATGCATAGATCTGAAGGTGCAAATTGGAAAAAGTCTGGGACTCATGAGAATGCTGACAGGTTTGTCAGGTATCCCCCTGCCAAATGCAGCCTCTGCGAGGTTGCTGCTTCTCCTGGATCCGCTGTTGTTATGTCACTGAAAGCTTTTCTTTCCTCCCTTAAATTTCCTTTGGCAGCAGTTTACTTGGAGATTTAAATTATAGAATTTCTATCTGAATCACACTAACTAATGACATATTAAAAAAAAAAACAAAAACACAATTTCCCTCCTGCAGGAAATGGGAAAGTTTTGAACTTTTGTGTACGTCTTTCTTGCAACCTTTTTATAAATCGAAACGCTGAAACTTTGCAGAGGAGAGAAGTTCTAATTGAAATCTTCAGGTGCTTTAGAACGGGAACATGTTTGCTGTCTTTTGTTTAATAGGAATCCTTAAGGGCTTTCCGGATTTGTTTAGAGTTTTTTGGGGGTTGTTTGTTTGTTTGTTTGTTTAAATCGCCTCTGCCTGCGCTGTCCATGCAGCTTCAGGGGCTGAGATAGGCTTTGAAACCACCTTTTCTTCCCCAAACCTGGGAGATCTGCAGTGCTGGTGATGGAGCAGTTGGCAGGAGCACAGTCAGGCTGCCAGGCCTGGGACTCCCAGCAGGACACCTGAGGGACAGAGGCAGGTCAGGGTGAGCAGCGGCCTTGGTAGGATGGCAATGAGGGGGTTTTTTGATAGGAAGGATCCTTTTTCAAAGTCGTAAGTGTCCTAGCCTGCAATTGAAACCTGTTACGTTCCTATCAAAACGCAGTTTTTACATCTAGCCTTAATGATGATTCAAGAAACAAGTAATTATTCAGGAGAGTTCCAGATGAAGGACATGAGAGAGGTCTCCAGTCACTGTCTCCTCATGTATCTTCAGACGGAGACTCCCCTAATTCTGGGTGGCTTTTCCACCTACTCTGAGGAGCTCGAGCAGCTTGTTTGGCTGGAGTGTGAACTGCTCGTAGGTCTGCTGGAAAACTTTTTCCTAGCAAGCTGGCTCACAAACAGCTTTTTCTGTTTGAGCTACTGGCTTTTCTGAATTGGAATCTTACCTGTGTGGTTAGAGGACGCTGTGGAGAGGGGGAAAAGCTTGCTGGGCTCAGTGTGCAGGGGGGAGGCTGAGCTCAGCCTGGCTGGGTCCGTATGCACTGATGGCCCAGACCAAGGGAGGCTTTTGCCAGCTCCTGTCTCTCAAGCAATCTTGTAAATGTGGCTCTGGGGTTAAAAAAAAAAATTAAAAAAATCCAGTTGTAACTTCTCAGTAGATTTCAATTATAGCTGCGAACAGTTTCAGGGTTGTCACGGAGGCACCCCAAAAATAAGTTTAGGCGGACAACAAGGTCCAAAACAAACTTTATTCCGGCCGGAAAAGTACCACCGNTCCCCTAATTCTGGGTGGCTTTTCCACCTACTCTGAGGAGCTCGAGCAGCTTGTTTGGCTGGAGTGTGAACTGCTCGTAGGTCTGCTGGAAAACTTTTTCCTAGCAAGCTGGCTCACAAACAGCTTTTTCTGTTTGAGCTACTGGCTTTTCTGAATTGGAATCTTACCTGTGTGGTTAGAGGACGCTGTGGAGAGGGGGAAAAGCTTGCTGGGCTCAGCGTGCAGGGGGGAGGCTGAGCTCAGCCTGGCTGGGTCCGTATGCACTGATGGCCCAGACCAAGGGAGGCTTTTGCCAGCTCCTGTCTCTCAAGCAATCTTGTAAATGTGGCTCTGGGGTTAAAAAAAAAAATTAAAAAAATCCAGTTGTAACTTCTCAGTAGATTTCAATTATATTCGCGAACAGTTTCAGGGTGATTGACACAGTTATGTCCGGGGTGTAGTTGTTCTCCAAGCAGATTTACTCTTGTTGGGAGATAGGGAGAGGACATTCCTGGTGAGGTTAGCTGGGCTCAGCTCATCTATAGCCGGATCTGGGTGTTGGAGTTCTGTCGAGTTTTCTGATCAGCTTTTCTTCATACATGAAGTTCATTTGTTTTCTCATGGGTCAAAACCGATGCTAATTTGGGATGAAACAGGGTTTAACAGACAAGGAAAGAACCATTACATGGAACAGCATGTCAGAAAGGCTTGACTTGCAGGGCGTTTAAATGCTATCTGAGCACTTACTGTCTTTGTTTTCCATTCTAGATAAAAAGTTGGGTTTTTTTCCTCCTACCAGCAGTTTTTTCTTTCAAAGCAGATAAAAGCAAATTATATTCAGAACCCTTCTCGGCATGTTCTGGCTATCTTATTCTTGTTCCTCATAACCTGAAAGTCTGTGTAAACAAGTAAAAATACATCTCCAAACTTCTTGATGAGACTACTTGGTTTAGAATTTGCAACTTGCCTTTGGACTTGAGACATTTGGACTTTGCCGTTTGTAGTGGAAATGCAGTGTGGAACACCAGGATCATGCAATTTCCAGCCCTGTGTGAAGGTAGAACAAATTTTACAGTAATAGCCTTGTACCTTTCTGAAGGGTGTTTGCGCACATGCTCACAAACAGGTCGTGCCATCCATATAGTGGTGAGCCAGCTAAAGACCACAGTGGCTTCACCATTAGTGATGTGATCACCCAGATGTGACTGTACTTTGATGTGTGTTGTGTTACCGCCTACAGTCACATCTGGGCTTGGCTCTTTGTGCAGCACTGCACAGGCATACCGTGAGTTGCAAGCAGAAATGGGCTTATAGATGACGGTCCTGAGGAGGGTGCAGCTTGTGAAAAGGTGGGTGTTGGATAGAGAAGCTGCAGAGGAAGTTTTTCAGATATGCCCGGTTCAGACATGGCTGATCTACAATTTTAGACTGTGTCATGTGTCTATGTTGGATGTGTGGAGTCAACAAGGGTGACTTGAACTGCTTTCAAATGTACTGTTCATTTGTTTGGGATTTTTATGTGGCTGGATTATGACAAACCAGGAGGATGCCCAAGTGGTAAAGCAGTAGATTAGCACTAAGGTGAAAATGTATGTCCAGGTAGAAGGGACAGGACTGATCCTTCAGTAAACACTCTCTCTGTACTTTGACAGACTAGGTGTCAGAAGGAAGCTGCAGCCAAAATGCAGGTTTTGCGGAAACTCAAAAGGTTACATTCTTTTAACCAGGTTATCTATATTTTTGTGCCCTTTTATGCCCTTTATATGTTTTAAATGAAATGGGAGTACAGTAATTTGAGGCTAAGGACTGCAGGTAACTTGAGACTGAAGGTCAGCTGGTTTTCAGTTGTCCACTATCTGTTGATAAGCTCAAGTAACTCTAATAGCTTGCCACCATAGAGTTTTGTTTTTCAGGAACTGCCCTGGTTTCTCCTTATCTCTCTATTTTTGTTTTATAAATACTTCTGATGAGAGCTTCAGTAACTTATTGGATGCAGAAGTGATTTGCTTGCCTAGAACGCACTGGCATCTCTGCTCGCCCTGCCCGTTTCTGGGAGATGTTCTTTGGTCACAGCAGCCACTTTCAGGGAGTGGGGCCACGTTCTTGTCAGCAGTTTGGCCACTGCACCCTAGGGTTCGTCCAGGATAGATGGGTATGTACTGTCCACACCTCATGACGTTTTGCCCCTTAGTTTATCCTTTCGTTCCAGCTCTTTTCCCAGTACTCCTGACTGAGTCTCGCTCATCTTTTTTTTTTTTTTTAAAAAAAAGAGATCAGGCCTAAGGTAAACATTTGGAAATTTAGCACTGTTGTAAAACCAGTATCAAGAGTATTTAGAGTATTCTTGTCATCCTTAACTGAGGATAAAGCCTCCTTTGGCAAATTGTCAGAAGCATATGAGTCTGTTATTGCTTGCTGGCATGTCTGGTTTGTCCTTCTGAGTACCCTTGCTTTTTTCCGCAGTTGGCATCTGTGTTTACTCCATTTATTCTTTCCAGAAGTTCCCCTGGTTTTTTGCTCATGTCTAGAGAACGGGCTTTTTACAGAACAGAGGTTTCTCCAACGTAGGTTTCACATCTTTGATTTCTTCACCAAGTTGCACGCTGCTTTCTGTGAATCACCAAACTATGTTTTTTTCCCAGAATAATGAATAGCTATTTCTGCAGGTTACTGTTTTGCCATGCAGCTGCTCTGGCTGCTGGTGTGCTTCTCAGAGCTGGCACTTCATACATAGGAAAATTAAGTGCCCCAGGCTCAACTTCATTTTAGCCCTGGAAGGGGCCTCAGAGCTACTGCTCCTGCCCAGCACATCTCAACCCTTCTCCTTTACTCACTCAGCCAGGCTTTTGCGACCGGAATGCCTCCTTCCAAGTGGAGCTAGGCTAAAAACTTAGGCATTAATAGGTTTTTTTGCGGCCTTTCTTTATGAAGGGGTCCCAAACTAAGTAGCATGTGAAGGATTCATCCCTTGGCCTTTCACTGAAAATGCCCTAAGTGGCACATCTGTTTCCTACAGCTGTTCTTGGTGTCTTTGCTGCCACAGATTGGCCATTGGAGCTCTGCTGGGAACCCCAGCCACCCAGATGTCTTTTGGAGAAAGACGTTTGCAGAACAGACAAACCGGTGCATTAATGCAGAAAGACGATGCAGATAGTGGGTTCTACAAATCATCAACTTTAAATTTTGCTGGTTCTGATATTTCATCTAATTTTAAAAAAATATGAGTGATTTCTTTTTTTTTTAATTCTAACAGATTGAAGATTGTTTCCAGGGGAGCTGGAAATATGCAAATGATTTTAGCCAAAAGTTCACTTACTAGCAGATACTATTCTTCATCTTACTGTTGAGTGAGTGCACAGCAGTTACCTACAAACAGTCTCACAGTGGATATTTTTTTCTGTTCCCATTAGCAGGAACCTTGGGGTGGGGGGAGCTTTCTTCTCCTGCAGCTGTAACAATTAAAGCTAAATTTAATTAAATCTGGTTCACAATCCAATTTATACTTCCCTGTAGCAGGAAGATGGAACAAGGAATCTGCTCTGTGACCCTGAAGGATTTGTTTTTTCCCAGCTGCTGTTAGTGGAATTTAGCACTCTGAGTAATAGGGTTCAGACTTGTCAAAAAACCTTCCTTTGAGGTAGACATTTCATTTTCTCACTTAGAAATTACGTCTTTTACCAAATCAGAGCAGAACATAAACAAATGTATTTGAAGCTTGGCAGAATTTTTATCATCTTGTTAATTCAGTGCCATAAAAATACCTGGCTGTCACTACTATTTGTTTTATAGTTATAATCAACCACCATGGTAGTTGTCATTTTATATTTTTTTAGGATTCCCACAGGAGTTCTTCCCTCATGATAGGTGTTGTTGTTTTGTTTAGTTAGTAAAAATATTAACTTTTTTTTTCTCAAAGTTTGGCATATGAAACTTCTTTTTTTCATTCCCAGAATATGATGTTGTCATGTTTCTTAAATAATCTGTTAAATTCAGTATTAGTTGCTGTGTGACATTGAGACAACACACTGAAATACATCTTTGGATAATATCATAGTCATGCTCGGAGGATCGGTAATCGCACACTGGGACTTTTCTTTCGCAGACTCAGGCCATGTCTCTACCAAAAAATGATGCACGTTGAGGTCCATCTGGTCTGACAGATACATTTCTCAGCAAGGCTTGCATTTATACAGATAAATGTGTACCAGGAGTATGAAGCTTGGTGATACAATTTAGTTCAAAGGTTTATTGGGTGGTAGACACCATCCTTCGCTCAGCACTGAGTGGGTGAGGGAGGAGCTCCAGTCCCCCGCTGCCACCGGGACACCTCACTGGTGCAGGGTGGTGGGAACAGTCCCCGGTCCGTGCTGTCCCCTGATTCCTGCACAGCTGGTGCTGGCGAGCAGGGTTCTCATGGGCCACGCTGTGCCCAGGTATGTGGCAGCAACCAAACCAGGCTGTGCGGCTCTCATGTGTTGCTCGAGACATTATCTTTGCCCCACTTGCCTGATGCCTGGGGAACCCCGCTAGCTACAGGCCTCCAACGAGACTCTGCACCATTGATCACAACCCTCTGAACTCTGCCATCCAGCCAGTTTTCAATCCATCTCACCATGCACCCATCTAACCCACACTTCCTGAGATTACCTATGAGGATGTTGTGAGAGACTCTATCAAAAGCCTTGCTGAAGTCAAGGCAGACAACGTCTACTGCTCTCCCCTCATCTACCCAGCCAGTCATACCATCATAGAAGACTATCAGGTTGGTCAGACATGATTTCCCCTTGGTCAATCCCAGAGCCCTGGAACAGGCTGCCCAGAGAGGTTGTGAAGTCTCCTTCTCTGGAGACATTCAAAATCCACCCGGACACCTTCCTGTGCAATCTACTCTGGGTGACCCTGCTTTAGCAGGTGGGTTGGACTGGATGATCTCCAGAGGTCACTTCCAACCCAAACTATTCTGTGATTCTGCAGTTCTGTGATTCTGTGTGACTACACTAGACAGGACCTTATACAACTATGAGGATGTACTCAGGTGAGTGATTAGCATATGATGTGCACATAAAGTTTAAAAACTGGTGTTGAAGGCACCACAGCTGTCTTACAAGGAAGAGGAGCATCATGGAATTTGTTAAATTTGCGGGTTTTAGGAGTTAAAAGTGCAAAAGACAAATGAGCAATGATGAAAGTATTTTGCTGCATGTTAGGCAGGTTGGGCTGAAAAGGGAAGTGGGTAAAATCCTGGCACACAGAGCACAAATTGCGGTTTCCTTTTTGTCCTTAACTGGACTGTGACTTCATCTTGAGACTTAAAAAGCTGTCACTGGAAGTCATGACTGGGTCAAATGTGTGCTCTTATTTATGGCATGTGGCCGAGTGTGTGTCATACTAAAAATGTTTTACTGGCCTCTTAAAGATGTGCCATGCATAGAGAATCATTTTTGCAGGGTGTAGGGAGGGCGTTTTATCTAGTTATTAATACCTGAGTCTTATCACAGTGATAGTCATCAATGTGCAGAAGAGGCCGTGTATGATTGATACACATATTTCATGGCTTCCCTGCTCATCTTGCCACTCAGGAGTTCCTGCCCTGCACTGCTACCAGCATAACTCTCATTTTAACAGCTATGTCATCTGCCGGAGGTTCAGAATAATTTATTTTTTTGTCAAGAACAGACACATCTATCAACATTTAATTTATAGAAAAAGCCTTCAGACATCTTCACTTGTCAGCTGTCCGCCTGAGATATTAAGAAGGAAGGGTTTTATTGTGGCAGAGTTTAACAAAGTGAGATGGTGCTCACGTCTGTGTGGTAGGATGTGTGCCAGCAGCAAGCCTGGGGTCATTCGGGAGGTGTCGGTGCAGGGGTGATGCAGTGTCTCTCCTGGAGTCCAGAGCTGCTGCCATCCTCAGCCTTGCAGCAGCCGGGACAGGGGCTTAACCTGGCCTCAACCAGCTTACGAGTAAGGAAGCTGATTAAGATCATTAGATTTTCGTTACGGTTGTGATCGTGACAAGCTGGTTTTTGTTTTGTTTTGTTTTGTTTTTTTTCTGCTAACTTGCCTTTATACTGTGTTCTGCACTTTGAAGAACTTTTAGAAGAAACTTTTGAAAGCAGATGCTGCAGCCACCAAATATTTTGTGCTTAGTGCACAGACTCGACACTGAGGACACACATACACTCCTTCTTGAAGTACTGGTGCAGCACCTCGTAGTTGACTATTTGTTTCTGCTTGATCTCGCCTAGGGCAGAAAGATGTAAAATGTTCTTTGAATTGTCACGTTACATCTTTCAAGACAATAAACTCTTGGAGTTCGGGGTAACAGGGAGCAGGCGGGCATCTAAAATGAGAGTACCAAAGGAGTGGAGTTGCCTTGAATTATTTTCAGGGCAACTGAGAACTTGCTTTGACTACACGTCTTATTTTCTCACCAGCACTTGCATATTATTCTGAAAAGTGATAGCAATTACGAAAGTCTGAAATCTGTTTTAGATGGTTTTACCGTCTAAATTAAATTAGAAGAGGAATGAGTTAAAAAAACACTAAAGTGCAAATTAAAATGGGGAAGGAATGGACTACTGCATCTCCTGTCTGCCTTACAATTCCCTCCTTTTTGCTGCTGCTTACGGTGGAAATTGCTGAAACCGAAGTAGCAGTGACCAAATATGGTTGTATGTGGGAAGCAAAGGATTATCCAGAAGCCCTCCGTGTCAAGAATGGTTTCTTTAACAAGCTTGCTTGTATTTTAAAGCAAAGTTGTTGTTGGTGATCCCAGGGTCTGTAAACATCCAGCATTGCTTTTGCATTTTGCCATCAACTTTCAGACTCGCAGCTGCTGCTCCTCTTCTTCTCCATGCCTTGCTGTCTGTTGCCGTAGCCTGACGGGTACGTCTCTGGTCTCAGAGGAGCCCTTTGAGGGCGGCCGTCTGCACCAGCGTGTGAGGAGACTCCGTGGCCGGTTGGCCACCACATCTGAGGAGCCTGGGGCTGTGGGCCCAGAAATACCCACAGAAGTGGGGCACTGGGCCTGGAAGTTTAACTGACATCGTACTGTTTTGGGGAGTGCTTAGTAAGGTCCATTTCTTGACTTCTTTGCACACCCGTATTCATTTTACATTGGCAGGGGCTCCGTGATGGTTCAGCTTACGTTGCTTGCTTCATTGTACAGGTAATCAGCTCTATAAACAGTGCCCTGAGTGGTAGGAAACTTTGTAACTACGTTCTCAGGACTGTTCTGGCTTTGAAAGAAAGTAACAGAACACAAACCAAGGAGAAATTATTACACTAATACTTAAAAAGCAAGTAGTATGAGTATTTCATTAAAATAGTGAATTCACAGGTAGAGAATTTCTACAAAAATAAGCAGATTTCTTTTGAAGTTCCAGGTGACCTGAAATTAAAGCATACAGATATACGATATACATACGGAAAGATAAAAGCTGCCAGCAGTTTATCTGCGAAGAGCAAGAGAATTGACTGTCACCCAGAAAAGTGATACCTTGGAGCTTGATTTGATTTGTAAACCAGATACAGCATTTGAGGAGCAGTAAAACTTCAGAACAGCTTCTCTGCTGATCCTTGGACACCTTCCCATTCGTAAGGCCCAGTTTCTCTCGCCATCCCAGTCTCGTGGTTACTGGTTCCTCTGCCAGGCCCCCAGCTTGGCCACCTCCACCCTGCCTGCTGCCCTCGCTGCAGAACGGGGAACCTCGCCAAAGAGTTCGTGCATGCTCTGCCGAGCCCGGTGAGAATGCGGTATTTCACTCACCAGCGTGAGCTGCTGCTGGGAAATGGTCTTGCTATAGCTACCAACTTTTGGGAAGGTTTTGAAGGAGATTGAGGCTGATCTGTAATGGCACTGATGTGAGCGCTCTGAGCTACCCCTGCTCCGACAATACCCGTGGAGCGTAACTGGCAGGAAACTCTTAATTTTCCCTCTGTGGGTTATTCCTTCTGTCTGTCTGCAGTTCTGGTCCTGAGACATGGTGACCTGGGTGGGTTGCACAGCCTGGATGTGAGAGCAAAAAGGACTGCCTGCTCTGGTAGCAGTGTGTCCACTGGATGAGCGTAAGCTTCTTGTAAGTTTAAGTAAAGATGGTAATCCCAGCATGAGTAAAGTTAGTGACAAATCTCTATTGATTTCAGGGAGGGCAGAATTTAGCTTACAAGCCTTAATCTTTTGCTGACGTGAATTTTCTGGGAGACATGAGCTTGACCATCAGTTGATGCTAAGAACTGCTTTTAATGCTCTAGAAGTGAAGGAGTTCTTTTGTTCCACTTTGTGAAGCAGTGTGGCTAAAATAACATTTCCTTGGATGCTAATTAAAATGTAGAATTTACAATCTAAACACAGAAGAGCAAGCATGTGACAAGGATATAGCATAGAACATATACTGGGTGAATTCTGTTGAATAGTTAAGAGAAAGTCTGTTCTGGAAAGAAAGAAAGAATTTTCTATACAGAGAAAATAACCAGAAGGAAGGATATGTTTCATCTACCAATTAGAGCAATCATAGAAGTCTATAATAACCAAATTAAATAATAGACTTTGAGAAATCTGTGGCTGTGAAGGGTTATGTTTTTTTCTTGTAGAGGGCTCTTGGTCAATCCAGCATTCTAGACATTGCTGCACAGAATTATTCAGAGGAGAGCCATGAGTCATTTTTCTGTTCTTCTGGCAGATACCTCATTGGTAAGAAGAGGAGAAAGATTTGGAGACACTGAGTTTCCTTTTAATTTTCTCATGTGCCCATAATTTAAGTCTGGAAGGAAAGGCTCATGATATCTTTAATAAGCATAAAAAACCCTCGGTTGGTCTAAATCCTTTGGAAGCTTCGGAATAAGTTGTCACATACATCTTGACAGTTTAGATGGCCTAAATGGGTTTTTAGACACCTACTGCATGATCGCCTGTCTGCTTGGCAGACAGAGATGCCCACAGACTCCCTGTCTGTCTGTCCCTGGTTTGTGTTGTTTTTTTTCCATTCCTCTCTAAGGCTGCAGGCCTTTGCCGTGAATGCTACAGTTGAAGTAGTTTCTGCTTTGTTTCGTTCTTCTTAAATGTGTTTGCAGGCCTGTTTGATGTAGATTCTTAGCTCTCCTTTTGTCTGCTGGTGGTTTGCAGAACTGATCTGTTCTTCTGGGGATAAGGCAGTTGGATTTCGAGAGGGCATCTGCTCGTGCAGCAGGAGGTGCGGGCTGGGTCAGCCTGGAAAGACCTTGTGTTGGACCGTAGAGGCCCCATCTTGCGCTTTGCTCTCCCGGTTGACAATGTTTAGGGGATGAGCCGAGACTTTACTGTTGAACAAAACAAAGGTCCCTCTCCTCTAAGGGGCAGAGATTTTTGTCCTCAGAGTCCCAGCTCCTGTGACCAGAAGGACGAAGTATGTCCTGCTCAAATTTTGGTAGGACGTAGTGCCAGCTCTCCATTACGGGTACAAAGGAGCAGCTGCCGCAGAAGCAGTGGCACTCAGAACGTGGTACAGGCAGCCTGCCCGCTTCAGCCCACGGTCGCTTGGCGGTAGCGCTGTGGCAAGAAGTGTCCTGCCAAGTCATGAGCTGGCGCACTGCCCTCCATTCAGGCTGGGACTGGAGGCAGCCAAGTGACCAGCAGCTGTGGCTGTGAATAGCAGGAGGGCGTTAGTCCAAGAACAACAAGAAGAAAAGCTTCTTCAGCTATGTATAGAGGTTTTCTTGGCTCTTCCAGACATATCTTCCCATCTCAAGGTGAGCTGGAAGGTGGAAAGTGCCCTAATGCAGCCACCACTTGTGGATCCCATCCACTGGGATCCCCCAGTTACACAGTTCTAGTTGGGGCCGTGTTGTTGCTCAGTGTGTTGCTGCATTAGGTAGGAGTGTGTTTGCTTGAATGTGTAGAAAAACGTTTGCAGCTGCAAGGAGAGAGTTTGTTCTTTCTCTGCTATCTTTGTTTCAGCATGACAACTGAAGAGACCTGTAAACAATTGTCTTCATCCTGCAAATGGCTTCTACACCAGCTTTCCTGCTAATGGCTACACAAGGACTGCTTTTATCTTTAAGCATGCCAAAGTGTTTGAGTGAACAGGGTTTAGAGTTTTTAAAGGGGTTGACAGATGTCAACAGGGCCTTCAGATTCCTGAGCCCTTTGTACAGCCCTTCAGCTATCAGGTGTGATTCTCACTCCTCATCCATTTCCACAGGCTGCTGCAGCCTGAGTGTGTTCCATCGAAGACAACCTCAAGCACATCACTCAAAACCCCCAAGCAAACAAAAAGTCTGAAATTAATTCTCTGGGAAATGGCACAAGGCCAAACAGCAAATTTAGAGCTGGGGTGTGCATTGCAGAGGTTTCACTTAAAGTGGGAACATGCATCAAGCTGTATGCTTGACGTCCTCAGTGAAATCAACTGGGAGACAGAAGAAAGTCCACAAAAATCTTTCCTTTGGAAGCTCAAGAGCAGCACTGTCTATGCAGCCACACTTCTCACTTGCATGTTGAACACAGGGACGTGATTTCCACTAGTCTGTCATAGAAAGTTAATGTTGTGGGACAGGCTCATGATCTATTTAAAGGCATTTCTGCAGCAGCCTGCAAGATCCTCACCCCAGCATCTCTCATCAGCTGTCAGGCTGGTGGAATTTCTTGGCTTTTGAAGTACTTGTGGCCCCGGGAAAATGGCAGCGAGGACCTGGATGAGAGTGTGATACAGACTCCCTGCTGACCATAGAGGTTCCCTCACCATTTGTCATAGAAACACTTAAATAGCTTTCTAGGCCTGGGTCTGGGAAATAAAAGCTTGCCCAGCACTAATACCTGAAGGCTGTGTATCTCAGAGAGGAGTATCAGCAGCTGGGCCGGAGCACCCACCACAGAGCTGCTACCTCTCATCATCTTTGTCTTCTTGCCTACTGAGAGGCAGCTTCATGTCCCCAGCAGGTGTGGGAGTGCTGATCCTAGGGGTGACATGGCGTTAAGGACTAATAACTGTGCACAGGGGCACCTCTGGGGCCCTCTCAGTGATTCCTGCTGCGGTTTCTCTGCTGGCAGCATCCTCGATGGGCTGGAGCTAAGCACTTTCCTGAAACAAAATCTCAACTGCAGATGTTGGCCAGATGTGTTCAGCTGGACCATAGCTCTGCTCATCTTGACAGAGAAGCCAAGAGCAGGTCCTTACACAGGCAGAATGCTGGGGTGAAACTGGAAAGATCAGTCCCCCGATGCAGCACCCCAGGTTCTAGCAGCAGCCTCAGACGTGAGCCATCCTTAACGCTCAGTAGCTGAGGCACAGTGAGAGTCATGTGAGACTCGAGTGTCTTCAAGGAGGAACTGCAAGATGATTAATGCTCCAATATCTGCTTAATTGCAAGTGCATGTCAGTCACCAGATGGTATATAGATGGAATTTAATGTCTGAATCTTTTCTTGTAGAGCTTGATCTGGGTATCATGAAAGTGAGAATGAGGGATATGCATGTTGATAGCTCAGTGGGGCAAAAAAATGACAAAGTTGGTTTGGAAATACGAAGTCTAAGACAGCATACATTATCCTCAGTGCTTTTGATGAGACATTTCTGACCGTTTTAAAACTAATCTAATTGTTTTGGTTTTTTTATGAAGGAGGTATTTAAAGAAAGATGGGAAGTCATGCGGGTTTGTCTGAAGTTACCGATCAGATAAAGACCTGCAAACATAACTATGCCTCATGAGAGCCTATTTGTATTCTCAAATAATTCTGACAAGCTGCTTGCTTTTATAATCATTCACAGGATGGGGCCCTGAGGCTGTTTGTGTTATTTTCCAGTAACATGACGGGATTAATGTCTGCATATTTAGTGTGTTGTAATCATAACTTAAATATAGCTCTGTACCAGGCAGGGTGAGGCTTGCAGGTGGGAGGCTTGCAGGGCAGCTAAGGGGGTGACCAGATAGAGGTGTCTGGATCTGTGGCATCTTCCAGAACTTTCAGCAGACACCAAAGAACATGCCAGGGCTGCTCTGCAAGCACAAAAGTAAATTCCATTTAAACAGGAGTTGAGGGTGAGAAGCTGCAACAGCTCTTGGGGTGGCTCAGGTGGGAAGCAGCTCACAGATATGTGACAGCATCACAAAGCACTCGTTAGAGTTGCTTTGCTCAGGAGTTGATAATGGGGGTTCACGGTGGCCTGGAGAGTCTCTGACAACTGACAGGACCAGGCACGGCCTAATCCGGCATGACGGGAGCACCGCAGGGATACAGGGGTCGCAGCGGGGATCACTGCAGGGGGGCAGCAGTCCACACACACAGCGCTGGTCTGGCAGCAAGTTAATTTGATTAATACTGTGTATTTACGAGGTGTCTGGCTTTGGAGTTCATGAAGGAGTTTTCTGTGGCCTTCTGGGATGTTTGATGGAGCCAGGTGCTTTGGTGTGTGTGGAAGCAAAGGTGACAACTTTTGTCCCTTGCTGGTGTGTGGCCAGCACCGTCGTCGTGTGTCACATCGCAGTGTATCACACCACATGTGCCTTCAGGTGGGGCACTGGCCTATAACTGGTTACACATATCTACTCCAGCCTAATATGGTGTATTACTGCAGTGCTACGTAAGTCATTATTTGTTATACTGTGCTGTGTGCAAAGAGGTAACCTTGACGAGTTTATTTCTGGTTATGATTTGGGTGATGTCAGTAGTTCAGCTTCATCCACTCTGTACTTAACTCTCGTAACAACTATAATTTTGTCTCTTTTTGTTTTTCATAGTGCACTGATTTAACCTCTTGTCAGGACAAAATAAAGATTTGTTGAAAGGTTAGAGTTACATCTTGAATGCTGCCACAAATAAAACCTAATTTTGTACTTAATGCAGTAGTTCTAGAGGATGGTGTCGATGAGGGCATAATTGAAATAATTTTTAACATTAGAATCTTTAGAAATAAAACTTTATGTAGAGGTTATTGCTTTAATTACGGTCACATTAGTTGCTTCCTTGCTTTGGTCATGTGTACAAATCCTGGGCAAATGGTGTGTTGGGTTTTTTTTCACTTGATGTGAATTCAGTCAGTTCTAGCTGCAGTGTAAATGGATAGGATGTTCTTTTTGGACCAGTCCTTGGCCAGAAGAACAGTGAGTATGACTCAAAGCTGCGGTACAGAGAAGGAGAAGGTGTTAAGTTGTCCAGAGTTTAAACGTGCCTGTTTGAGGCACAAAATAGCCTGGCAATCATTTGACATCAGCTGCCCCGCAGAGCAGAATAGGACAATGTCATTGTCCATTACAGCTGGTATCAGTTCAGCTTTGAATTTCAATGTGCCAGCAAAATAAAGACAGGCACCCTTCTGTTGCCTGCTGCACCTGTCGCCATATCTATGGAGTTTGGGCTTTACTGGTTTTTAACTTGGCACTTTCTTGGTGTATTGGGTATTTATTTATTTGCAGACAGTGCAGCAATTTTCCATGCCTCTCTTTGCAGCCCCAGGGAAATCATACTTGTGGATTGGTTAAAGGAGGTAGCGTTGCCTTGGTGCATTTTTCCATAGCAGTAGGTAATGGGTAGTCTGTGTTAGTTAACAGCACTGCTGCTCAGGCTGGCTGCCTGTTATACCATTGTTTACCATTGTTTGTTGAGTGTTTGTTGTTGGGGGGGGGGGGTGTTGGTTTGGTTTTTTTTTTTGTTTTGTTTTTTTTTAATCCACAGCATTCTCTTACCAGAAAGTAAAAATCACAACATTTGCTGGTCCGATTTCTCATTCATTGCCATGTCCTCAGCCTGCAAGTATGGCATTATGCACATTATTAGTAAAAGAAGAATTAAAAAGTGCAGGAGCAGAAGGACACGAAAGACTGGAAGGAGAACTGGTATGCCAAAGTCTCTTCTGTACAGACTCTGGTCAGCTGGCACAAGTGGGATGTGCATCTCCCCCTTGTCTTCTCTAGTAGGAGGCCAGAGGCTCAGCCTTTGGGGACCAACATGTTATTTCTCCTTGCCGAGATTCAAATAGCTAGAAATTGTGGAACTTTCTCCATAAGGCCACAGTTCCCCCTGTACCCCTAACTTACTACCTTACTCAGAGTTTGGATACCTCCAGTCACCATCAGCTTTCAGAGATCATGCTTCAGTTTTGTTTTCTAATATCCAAGTTCAAAGGAAGCCACTACTGTCCACTGGAAATCCAGACAGCGTCAGAAAGCTAAGGCATTTTCTCATATTGTATCTCTCGTCCCTCGTTCATTGTTTCCTGTGTCTCTATTCATATATTCCTGTTTCTAAAATCTTTCTGTTTCCTGTTGCTATGGTAAAAGCCTACCTAAAAAGGAGGAATTGTAGCAGCGAGATCCACTGACCTATAAAATACTCAGAACACAGTTGGTCTGTGCAGAGCTCTGCTTTTAAAGTAACTGGCAGAAAATCTGTAGTGGGAAAGGGAGATGGACAAAGTACAGGGACCACATACATTGATTTGGATTTAGTCAAAACTCGAGCTTATCAGCAATACTGCTGCTTCTGCTAAGTGAATCTGTACAACTGGTTTCCTATACACAGGAATTTTTTGTGATAGCAATACTAAAAGTAGTGGACAACCAAAAAAGCAGTCTTCAGATTTTGTTTCTGTTGATAACCTTCCAGCAGCAATGTGATTTTCTCCTCTATGTACAAGAATGTCATTGATACAGTGTTCTGTTACAGTGGCTTATCCTTGCTGGAGGCATGGTCCTTTTCCAAAGAACTGATTTGAAATGAAAACCCAAAGCATGAATTTTTTGGTTCACCTCCCAGACTGTGAAAATGGATGGTCTCATTAATGATTAACAGAGCAGCTGGTAGCTCAAAGGAGATCCAGAAAAAAACACTGCAGTGTCTTCCTCCTCCAGTAAATAAATTGACTTAACAGTTTTCTGTGCCCATCCTACCTTATTTCAGTATACACATTTGAATCCCAGCAGAGTGGATCTCTGCCTTCATACGTGGTTTAACATCAGTAAGGACACATTAGTTCCCAGTTGCATCAGGTAATTTTTTGTAATGTTATTACTACTTACTAGTTTGCAGTTTCCTGTGATGTTAGCAGTGGTTTTTAGAATGCTTTTCTATTTTGAATCGCTGAGGCATCTACGATTTCCAACATCTTCTTAACCACAGCATGGTTATGTCATTAGGAATGAAGTAAAAGTTCACAACAATTTTGCATTGAACATCACTTCTGGCATATTATTTTGCTATTGATGAGTCTTTGTTATAGTATTAAACTGTTTAAAAATACATACATTATTATGGTCGCAAAGTGTTTATTCCTGTGTTTGCTCCACAATGTTGAATTACAGTGTGCCTGGGCAGCTGAGCTGACAGAACTTTAATAAACCAGCCTCTCAAAAGAACCAGAGGGATCTTTGTAGACTATGTGTTCCCAGAATGTGATTAACTGCTTAGCACTTAGAAATAAAAGTGCTAAAAAAAAAAAAAAAAAAAAAAANGTACATAGCAATTGTGCATATGGCAAACAGCATATGATACAGTGGTAAGAAATCTAGAGGCTTTTGCTTGTTACTCTAGATGATCCTTGTGAGCATATATTCCCTTATAAAGTGGCTGATTTTGATTTATGTTAATAAATATACCTCAGTCTCTGGAACCTTGTGCGCATTTTCAAATAGCTATCTCTAACTATAGGTACACTTTTTCCTCTATATTTGCTGTAAAATTTTGGTGAATGCATGCCTAGTAAAGCAGTTCCCTCCCTGGCAGAGAAGGGGCAGCTGCGGAAAATGCCTCCAGAGTTTATCACAAGGTTGTTTCCGTGGTGTACGTGATGATACCAACCAGCGTGGTCCACCTGGCAGTCAGCAGGCTGATCCCAGCCTGAAGGATGCTTGTTCAGCCTGCCGGTTTTCAGGGCAGCAGAAGGAGCTGCTGCTCAAATGGTTGCACAGCACCTCCTGCAAGGAGATCGCTCCGAGCCAGGTGTTGTGCTCATGCCTGGAAGAGGAAGGGGGAGGCAGGTCTTGTGCTTGCCTGAGCCCAGCAGAGTCCTGAGCCTTTCGTGAGACAGACAGCGGGTGGGAGGATGCTGTGGCCTGGGGCATCAGCATGTGGTGGCAGAAGTGAGAGGTTCCACTGCTGCATTCCACCACAGCACCTGAAATCCAGATCCAGCTGGTGTAGCTGCGGAGGCTGAAGTACGCTGGGGTGTTTGTAGTTTTGGTTGGTAACACTCAATTCTCATTTGCTTTCGCTGACCTGAGTGGATGTGTGCTTTTTTCATTAGAGATCCGAGCTCAACTCATCGAGCAGCAGAAATGCCTGGAGCAGCAGACTGAAATGAGAGTGCAGCTTCTCCAGGATCTGCAGGATTTCTTCCGCAAGAAGTCGGAAATAGAGATGGAGTATTCCCGAAATCTGGAAAAACTGGCAGAGAGGTTCATGGCAAAAACAAGAAGTACCAAAGACCATCAGCAGTACAAGTAAGAAAGATTTCCTTCCCCCTCATGCCCGTGTTGGCCATGGCTGGAGTGCTGTGCCACTCTTTGCTTCTGCTGGTGCTGAGTACTGCTGGTTGAGCCCAGCTTCAAAGGCGTATTTAAAATTCCCACCCATATTTAACAGCATAACATGCAGTTGAAGTTAGACGGATGCCTAAATACGGTTTTATTGTTTGGTCCTCCACACTTATTCATGTAAGCTTCTGACAAGTGGTTTCAGTTTCTTAAAAGTTAGGCTGCCCACATATTATCCATAACCTACCAGATGGAATTTAAACCACCCAAAAGACATGGCATGTGAACTTATGCTGCCTCTTGACCCCCCTTACTCCTAAAAATGAAGATGATGTGAATATTATGCCTTGCTTCTAATTTAATGTATCCCTTTCACGGCAGAGTAACTTGCGTGCGAAACAAAAGTGGTCAGGTAGTAGTATCTGGTAAAACGTCTGTGCAGCGTGTTTTCAAAAGTGTTTCAAATCTCATCTGGTTATTTTCCTGACTTGAGCTGATTAATGGACACATTTGCCTGGTCCTGTTATGCTTAGGGGTATAAAACAATATTTCGTGTTTGTAAAACTGAAAAATAAGTATATTTTTCCTCTGTCTGCATAGTGCTGTGCTAGACATACACAGACAGAGCTTTTGTTTCAGAAGAAAAGTCTTTCCCAAAGACATCTGGCAAAGGAAAGGTTAATCCCAATACAGCTTGCACAGTTCAAAGAGCAAAAACATGTATTTCTTGAAATTCAGTTAAGTGATTCAATGATTCCCTGAAATAACCAACGTGTGCATATGTCACCACTTGAGAGAGAACCCTGGCTTCTGTTCAGCTTGTGGCAAAATCTTTTTGCCTTGTGCATGCAAACATCTTTCCTCATTCTTAAACATGTGTTAAATCTGGAGTGGCAGATGTGCACAGGGGTCATGACTGGAGTCCTGCCTTGGGCTTCGCTCTGCGGTTCTCTGGTTGCTTTGAGAAGAAGTTGCAGCAAAAGTCACTTTAACTGGTGGTCTCCATGCTGTTCCCACCGTTCTGCCCAGCACAGGCTGGAAGGTCTGTGTTTTGGCTTTGGAACAAGCAGCGAGGACCAAGTAATATCAGCATGGACCTTCACGGGTGCTCCTGGTGTCTACCCTGGCTGAGAAAACCCTGAAGCTCCTTGCTGTGAGTGGCACCATTAAGATTTCCATCTTGAACAAAATGAGGAAGTTTCCTTCACTCTCTTCTGATTCACAGCAAAGCAAAGCACTGGTGATTAAGAAAAGGCTTTTTGTCTGAGATTTGCTTTCATTCTGGAGGTGAAAGCTAAAGGTAGACAATTAGATGAGGAATTAAAGGGCGTATTTCTAACCATGGGAATAGTTAATTATTAGAATAATTTACCAACAGTTGAAGGAGTTTCTCCCTTGATTCATCGCCAGCTCTGGCTGTTTTATCTTCACATACTCGATCCTTTTGACTCTAGGAGAATGTCTGCATGAGAGAGAAAAAAAAAAGAACAGCAAGTTTCTAGAGCACTTAGTTGCAAAACAAACTTTAAATTAAAATTTTAATACAATCATAAGGCAAATTTTATAAATAGGTTTTTGTTGTCTGTGAAGCAGTTGTTGAACTACATGTATTTTTTATTTTGCTTTGTGTGAAAGAAATGAGAAGTGATCTCGGATTTCGCTTTTTGCAATGTTAAAAGCTTGGAGTGGGCCTACAATGCAAAAAGTCTGTCAAGGAAATTCAGAACTGGACCTCTGTGCAGAAAGTCCTGTCCTGCTGTTTGTCTTGTAGTTGGATCACCCGGGACTGGCAGTAGCAGTGTATTTCTGAGTGCCGTGAATTTATGGATGCTGATCACAGAAGATGTGCGCTTGTGACATTTCCTTCTACTTTTGTGAGAGTTATACAAATACATTGCAGTGAAACAGCAACACCTGCAATTTTGCTCATGAAGGATGTGGGATGCGCTTGCAGTGCTTGTTTATTTCTGATGTCAAAAATTAGTTACTGTTACTCTTTCAGCAGTGACCTTTCTTGATTTTGAGTATTTACATGTACTCCATGCTGTAAGCTTTGTGGCAAGATTTTTTTTTATACTCTCAGGTGGCTTGCAGTGTTCTGAATTCTTACACTTTTAAAATATTTTTGCATCCATGCCTCATGGGATTTGTAGAATGTGTCTTAAAAGAGTGATCTGAAGCTTACCTAACCCAAGTTATTCCAAGAACGGATTGACTGTTCAGAAGCAGCCATTTTTACATAACAAGTTATGACTGCAAATGTCAAGGAGATATTTGTGTTAGTAATGTAACTTTTTCATTTCTATACATAATACATGTGTGTGTCTCCTTAGGAAAGACCAGAACCTCTTATCGCCAGTGAATTGCTGGTACTTACTCCTGAACCAAGTGAGAAGAGAAAGCAAAGACCATGCAACGTTGAGCGATATCTACCTGAACAACGTGATCATGCGGTTCATGCAGATAAGCGAAGACTCCACCAGGATGTTCAAGAAGGTAATGTCTCTCCTGCAGTCCTCCAGCCGGGCTTGTAAGATGCATGAGGGAGGCAAAAGTGTCCTAATAGGTGGCATTTGAGGAGAAGATTCAGCACACGTAGCATAAAATCTGTTTTAGCACATGTATAAATTCTTCATGACTCTTCTCACAGAGCAAAGCCTTAGTGCTGAAGTGCCTGGGAACCTGCTGTATATGCTGGTGACCTTAAGAGCTGAGTTGCAAATATCCAAAAGACAGGGAAAAAAACCTGTTCTTCTCTCAAAAGCATGCTTGTCTATCCGTGCAGAAAGGAAACGGTTTTCGCTTAGGACTCCCAAAATAGTAATGCTGTATTAATTAATCATTTGTAAAAACGGGATACTGTTGTGACTGTCATGAGAGAAACTAATTCAAGCCAAAGTAAGGATGTGCCTTGTAGTACCTTGGCATAAAAATTGTAGCATATGTTGCAGTTCTCCTAAAAGTGTTTCTTTTTCTTCCCAATATTAAATATGAACATAACACTTTTGATGACATAACTATTTCTATTAGGTTATTTAAGCATTGTCTCTGTACATGTTTGTCTTTGTACGTGCCTGTTATGTGTTTTCATAGCAGATACAATGTGTAAATCCTTCTTGTGCTGAGTAAGCACTCTAGGCAACCTTGGTTTGAGATCTGCGTAATGTGTTTGGAGTCATTGTTGTTATAATGTTCCAAAATAAGAATAGATTATAAATGCAAATCCATCAGTCACAGTGGGATGCTGGTAGGCAAGCATCATACAACAAAGAGTTCAAAAAGAATAAAGGTTAAAGAATGTCAAGTGTGTGACTAAATGATGGTAAGGGTACTAGATTAATGTTTTTGAAATAGGGAATTGATTTCACATATGCCTGACCACAATTGTAGATAGATAGCCATGGGGTGGGGAGATGCATCACTTGGGGAGTGCACAGATTGTACTTGGAAGAAAAATAGTAAAAACATGAATCAAATTTATTGGTGTGCATTAAAACCTGTAAGAGTAATAGAGTTGAAATTTATAGTTCCTCAATCAGTAATGGTCTGTTCATATGATATGTCTGATGCATAAAACTGTAGTTCACAAACCACTAAACTTAGTAATTTGGAAGATTATTATAGACGTTTAAAAGAACAGGAGAAGCAATTTGAGCATGCTGCAGTACTGTCTATGTGAAGATATCTCAGACTTACTTGGACCAGTAGAAATTTTTCAGTATTAAATCTGGAGTAGTTTTTCAGTTGATTACGTCGTATCTCAGAAATCTCTTCTTCAGTAGGTAAGCGTTATTAGAGTAGCCTGTTCGCTTTCAGTGTAATTCAGTTCTTTAGCACTGGAAATCTTGCTTTTCCTTCCCTTCTCTCCAGATGGACTGTGCAAAAATATCTAGATGAAGTTTTCTATGGAGAAGTGCGTGTCCTTCTTTATTCACTCATAATTTATTTATGGAGACTGCTGAAGCTTACCTCTCAGAAGAATGAAAATATATGGATGGTTTTGGTGCATTAACAGAATGCATATTGTCACATCTTCCTGACAGACTCGTCTCTTTCCTCTTTATCATGTCCAGGAACGTGCAACATTTCAAATTTTCTCTTTGTAGCATGGCTTCTTGAAGAAGAGCAAGCAGCTGCTCTTGTGGTTTTGTTTGTTTGTTTGTTTGTTTATTCCTAGCTTGGATCTTTTACAGGGGAAAGAAGAGAAAGGCAACAGAGGGAGTCCTGCTGTGCATAACCTGGAGCTCACATCAGTGGAGCCCAGACCCTCAGCGCCCTGTCGTGCCTTTCAGCGGGGTTTGCCAGCTGTCACTCGGCATGAGGGTGTCACATCAAACAGCTGGTGGCTGAGGTGAAGCACGGGCAGAGCGAGGTCGCCAAAGGCTGCGTGAAGGGATCTGGGCCAGGCACAGTAACGTGAGGGGAGGGTGGCAGGAGACAAGAGACACCTCTGCGTGGTGTGAGCGAGCTTCACGAGCATGTGACAGTGGTGGTTCACCAGTATTAATTTTGAGCATTTATTTTTAGGGCTTTAGTCTGTTAGGAATGTTGGAGAAGGTTGGTATTTCCACTGAGCCCCAGTTCTTGCTGTGGTGGTTGCTGCAGAGTGCTGGTGATGTATTTGCTGTTAATTCCCAGCTGCAGAGCTGATAGTACCTTGAATGATGATCAAGCTCTAGTTTCTCTTCTGTGAAAAGGGAAGTGAGTTATAAAATGAGGTGAACGGAATTATACAGAGAGAAAACCAACACTTGTGCAGGAGGTGAAGTTGTTAGCAAATTGTCTTGCCTTATCGATGAAGAACAAAAGCTGTCTACATCTGTGCCCCAAATGGGCAGCTTCAATCCTCATGGTCTTTAAAGGTCCCTTCCAACCCAAACTATTCTGTGATTCTGTGATAATTGCTGTCAGATGTGAATGAGCAGTCTAAGTTAAGGTTCATCACAGACTGTCTCAGAAATGCTTCATGGACGTCCACCAGGCAACAGAAAGAAATAAGGTGCAGAACACGTCTTATACTACAGTCCCCCTTGCAGACAGAGGTCACAGGAGCAAAGAGAAGATGCACATAGAATGAAGAAGACGGCATCCAACACTCTCTTTCACCGGACTCTATTCTCCCTGAAGAAAATGGTGTAGAATTTGTTGGAACATCAAATAGAATATTTAACCAATTTCTGTCACTTTCTGTGGGTTACTTTTGAAAAAGAATGGTTTTAGAATAAAGTTCTGTCAGAGAAAAGGATAATCAATCTCAGTGGGTGTCATCCCTATGAAGGTGTATGGGGTTTGTTCACTACTCGCAGATTTCAGATTAAAGTAGAGACAGACTATATCCTGCAGATGCTTCTAAGCTGGAGTGCCATCATACTGTTCTGTAAAATATGTACTCCCTCTCTTATTACTAATAGATGTAAATAATAAGAACAGTAGTAACATGAAGATTTCAAAAATAAGGACTGACAAGTGGATGCTTAATATCTTACTGCAGTCCATGGTCAGGAGCAAGAAATACACTCATCTGACATGTCTGTACTCCATTGGCTCTCACAGCGTTGCACATAGGAGCACTTAATGTCTTTCTAAGTAATTCCCAATACCAGCTAATCAAGCTTCTCTGTATTCAATAATTAGGTCATTTAATTATATATCTACTAGTTTATTAACCTAGTAGCGTTATGTGTCACTATAATAATCTTGGTTTAGTTCTCCTTCGGTCTTGCAGCAGCAGCTTCTGCATCTTTGGAGGTGCTTTAGCTCCACTTCCAAGTCTGGAGAGTAACTACACCAAGTGTGTAACCAGAGCAGGTCTCCATCGTTCTGCTCTGAACCCCCAGTCTGCCTGTTGCAGAAAGGGAAAGTGTCTCAGCAAGATACAGGAGACAACAGCAAAGTCACCTTGGGCTTTTTGGCTCTTTCTGCTCCCTCTTTTTTCTCCCCCTCTCTCCCCTGGGAGAAGACGAGACTGCTTTCTGTTTCTCAATGGTAGCCCTTGCTGGCTTTGTCCACCTCACCGGTAGGCAAGTACATCCTCAAATGAAACTTTTCCGTGAGCCCAACATTTTCTGGAGGGATGTTGTTTGCATGCTCTCTTGACTCCAGCTTGAATTTCAGTAATGAAACGATAAATTTCCTCATTTCCTGGCCACGTTTACCGGTAGAGTACTGGTTTGTGCCCTCTACTGCTGGTGTATCCTACGTGGGAAAGAATACAAAGTCATAAGTCTGTAGCAACCTCTTTCTTTAGTCTTTCTGTAAAACTTGTGTACAGTACCCAGCGTTGGTCTATATGAAATGTAGTGATGAAGGATGTCTGTGCCCCTTGGTCTTTGTACCGTGACCTTGTCTCACTGTCTGTTGTTCCTCATCCTGGTTCTTCCTTTTGGGTGCATGTATACGTCTGTGTTAACATTTGGATTGGGTTGGTGAAATGACCCCTGTTGGTTGTACCTTGCATGTTCTGATGGGCCAGGATATATTGTATTCAGGTACCTGATTATACGTGGCTTTCCTGTCTAGACTGGCCCACTTAATGTGTAGATATTCATTATTTTCATTCTCCCGGGAGCTCTTTGTCATTCTTTTTTCCAGGGGTCATGAACCAGCATCTGTTTAAATGTACTAAATGCAGGACAAAGATAGGATCTAGTTCACATATTTTGTGGCATTTATCTGATGATATTATGTCAGGCCTCATACTTCCAGATAGGCGCTTAAGCTCTTCTTCTTTTTAGTTGCTGGCATATAAAAGCAGTACAGATTGCTGTTCATGCCAGGCCTTCGTGCTGCACATAAAATTACAAACATAAAGTAGCAGAGTTCAAACCTTGCGTGCCTGCGTGTTTCTTCAGGCAGATGGGGTAGGTGGCCTCATGGGGACAATTAAAGAATAAAGTAATAAGGAAAAATGTCAAGCAGAAGGGAAAAGTAGTATGCAGAACATTTCATGCAGTGATTCTTGTTACCCCAGCATCAATAATCAACTGTATAAACACATACCCACAAAATCCTTAAGCAGATTTGTATATTTATAATTTATAAACATGTATTTTCTTTGGACAGAAACCATAATGAGCCAAGATGAACATATCTTCCAGTGTTTACAGTAAAAGATGCTGGAGAAGCCAAGCACAATAAATATTTTAGTTCCATAATCTGGCTATTAACGAGGAATATGACTACCTGCCAAATCTATTTGAGTTTACGAAGATTGTGGCGTATATTGAGATTTTTTGCATCATTTTCTTAAACGTTTAAAGGTTTAAAAATATAGCAAAGCTATTTGTTGCTAGAGACTGGCAAATCTGGGACAAAATTTTACTATGAGTTGGCTATGTCAATGTCACCAGAGCTCATGAAAGCTCCTTAAAAGAAGGGTTTGCAAATCACTTCCCCCAGGGACCAGCAGCAGACTCATTTAAAAGCAATAGTCACAGAATATTTTCCCTAAATGATGTGACTAAGAGCAGCATTGTGTGAGCTAAATACAGACACGCTAAAGAGTTCCAAGAAGAACTGAACTGACTCTTAAATTTCAGTTAAAAAACAGAACAAAACAAAACAATACAGGACAGTTTGGGTGCCCAATTAACTGACATGGCTGGAAGAATTCTTACAAACTTCAATGAAAGGGTATTAATGTAGAATAACATTTTAAGTTTTTCAGATGTTAATCTAGAAATATAAATCTTGATAACATCAGTTGGACCACTGGTGTTTTGAAAGTTGAGCACATACTGAAAGGCTGGTTTGGGTACACCTATTTGTCTGTTGCATGGGTGTGATCCATCGTACCATCAGATGAAAAAATTACACTACTGTCTCTGAATGTTTTTAACCGGATTAGTATAATACTTTTAGCAAGAGTTTGCATGTGCTCTAACGCTTTTATTATATCCTTTGTTCTCTTGGTTAATAGATACTAATGCATGTCTCTTGGACATAGTGAATAAAAAAGCACCTCAGTGGTTGTTTGTCAGGTTTTAATGGCCTGATTAGAGCTCTCAGCTCCAGGAAAACGCGTGCTGCGTCTTACATTCTGTTGTTTGGCTACCCTGAGGATGCCTCCTGGAGAAGCAGACTGTTCAAACATGCTGAACTACTGCAGGGAATAGGAAACATAAAAGAGAAATAGGAGAGCCATTAACCGCTGAAAATAAATGCTCTTCTTATCTGGCGCTCTAACACGCTATGTACTACACAGTAAAAACCGTATCGCTTGCCGCTTGAGTCAGTATTTCTTGATCTTAAATGGTAATGTAAAAAAGGTTGGTTCTTGAAAATAAATCCCCTTTATACTGCAAAGGTTAAGCAAATTTCCTGATTTTTGTTGGACAATTCCTACAAAATCTTCCATCAGAAAGAGGCAGCAACTGACACGTTATCCTTCACTACAGGCACCTTCTTCAGGTTGGAGTCCCCAGATGAACTGGTGGAAGGACGATTCATCTGTGGTCCTGGGGCATTGCCAGGCTGTCTCTTCCTAATTTTTACTCTTTTTGCTGATCATTTCCCTTCCTCTCTTTTCACTTCCCATTTTAGAGCCTATTGCCCTCTCCTGAAAACATCTCCCTCTTCCCTCTGTTGTCACCTCTTGCACTCACCCTCAAGTGTACTATTGATCAATGTGCTGCCCAGAAAGGACTGTGTGTGCATGGTGGCCAGTAAATCGTGAGGGCTGGACTGCTTGTGCTTCAGTGCTGCACAGAGCTCTAAAGGGGCAAAGAGAAGAAATGAGTCCTCGTAAATAGTGATAATTCCCCTAATCCTCAACTCATCCTGTGTCTGTTTGTGTTAAGGTGTAAGTGAAGAGCAAAAAAGGAGTCTGTGCCTTTCAGTGGACTATTGTGTGCTTTGCTTACAGGAAAATCTGCAAGTAATACAGAGAAAATTGAGTTGGAGTTTTGTGTCTCGCTTTCTGAAACAAACTTTTGCTCTGTCAGGCTAAGGCACAAAACATTCCTGTATTTAGGGCTTGAGTTGCCGTCAGCTCTGAGATGGTAGCGCCCAACACTTGAAAAGGATAAATTGCTTGCAGCTGGAGTTCGTCTATGTTTTTTTCCCACATGTATATGCTTTTATCTTCCAGTATTAATGTCTACGATCTTATTTGTACGTTGTGTCCTTCTTTCAGCTAAAGCAGTTTTAAAAACAGACCACTCATATTCAGCACTACAGAAGCAGCTCTCCAAGAGATAGCGGTGGCCTCCACGTCGTGGAGCTTTGAGGAGATGTGTAAGCTGTGTCAGAGCTGCACTGCTGACTTTTAAGGGCAGGTTGCCAATGTAAAGCAATGAAAAGCAATTCAGAACTTTTGCTAAAGCTTTTACTGTGTTTCCCCACAGCAGCTTGCCAATCTGCGATCCTTTTCCAATTCTTCACAAGCACTCTGTGCACTCTCCTGCATATAAATTTTCGTCCTTCGTATTAGGTTAAAATAATCTGATATTAGCAAAGAAATTTAAATAGTAAGCCTTATTTTCTAGATACTTCACTATTAGAGCATGCCTTGTGAAAGATACCAGACTTTGAAAACTGTAAGCAATAGGGAAATACTCGTAGTAGTTCTGTGTAACTGTCCTTCAGAGCATCTGTCTCACTGCGCCTTAGCTACTACAGCCAATGCCCTTGGGAATACAAGGATTTCACTGCAGTGTTTTTAAATTTATGTTTCTACCTTCTTGTTGGTTAAAAATCATCTTGCATATAAGGATTGGAGTGAATACTGAGAAGTGGTATGGCAGGTTCCTTAAAATACTGCCCAGACTTAGGAGTATGACAGTAGGAATAAGGAGCAAAAAATGCGACATTTTCTGTTCCAGCTACTGTAGGTGTCTGTTGCATCCTCCTGGAAGACGCAGTGGGTGGGATGTGTGGGGTGGTTCCTCCTCAAATGTGGGCGTTGCACTGGAACTTCTCATTCAGAAACCATTATTCCTGCAGGTGTTTTAGTGATGGCCAAGTATGTGTTAGCGCCTTTGGAGATGAGTCGTCCCTGAGGATTTTCCTTTGGCTTCTATACAAACACTAAGTACTTCTCATAGCTTAGGCCATTATCTATCATGAAGTTGGAGTTTTTAGAAGCTGGGCTAATTATCAATTTATTCACAGAAAGAAAAGCTGACATTTCCAGCCTGGATATTACAATGCTGAGCATCGCAGAAGAGATGTATCCAGGCTGTTTGCCATGTCCCATAGCTCTATTCTACAGCTGTTTTCCAAAGCTCGTGGTACAAATGCCTTCAACTCTGGCACAGTTGCCACAATTTTCATCTGACTGAAGTGCTATAGACAACTAACAAAGGAATATATTTGAATGAGACTCCAATTAAATACTCTTATTTTGACATACTTGCTTTCTTTAATAACTAGTGCTAAGCATTTATTTTTTTCTGGGTCAGAATGAAAATAAAGACACAGTCCAGAAAAGCTAAACAAAGCTGTTTCAGCAGCCCAGTCTGTGGAATATTATGCAGTTGAGTATCTGTTTCAAAGAGGAGGCACAATTATTTCTTGCGTAAATATTTAGATAGTTGCATGTGCTGAGAGACAAAGACTATTCTAGGTGTAAAACTGGGTGGGATGTCCCTCTAGAATATCACATTCCACATGGTTTAGTTTTTGTGTCTATCACAGCAGTTGTAAAACAGTACACTGTTTGTTCCATTAAAAAGACATATAACATTAATCCTGACCTTCAGCCTTTCTGTTGGCACCTGATGCTTCACGGGAAAATCTCTCAAATTACTTCTGGGATTCCTTTTAGAAGTTTTCTGTCCAGATGTTATCTGTCTACCTCTGCATCGTTATTTTAGTTCACTGTAATTCTGTCAGAACAGTGTCTTTGCAAGCATTATTGCGTTCACTATCTAGGGTGAACAACGAGTATGAATATCAAGAAGCAAATGTATGTTGCATGTTTTGCATGCCTTTTTCTAATGATTTCTTTTTAATTACAGAGCAAAGAGATTGCATTTCAGCTTCATGAAGACTTAATGAAAGTTCTTAATGAGCTTTACACAGTAAGTATGGTTTTACTTATTTAGCTTATCTTATACAAATTCCATATCGGACTTCTTCTATAAGTTTTAAGTGTCCTTTTATCTAGCAAGTTACCCCCCAGTGGAGATGATGCTTGTTTTTGTCTTTTTACACAAGTCTCAATTATATCTTTTGGAAAAACTACTCAGTTGTTTATAATACATATGCTAATCCTTTCAGGATTACTCTTTATTTTCAAGCCTTTTTCCCCCCAGACTATACTAAGCCAGTTTATTGTAAGTTTTGTTGATTATTAACAAGGCATTTCTACTCAGAGCTTGCCAGAGTAAAGCTTCTTCCTTTTCTGCCTTGTTTCATCCATGCTGCCGTCTGCTTGGTTTGACTCATGGACTGCACCGAGTAAAAATAGTAAATGTTACTTATGTGCCCTTCCCTCTCTCGATCTGGAATAAGTAAATAATTAAAAGAACAGAGTGTTGTGTAGGTTTTCCATACCATTCAGAGAGGTCAAGAAAAAAACACTCTAAGCATTCTGGCAAGCTGCTGCTAACCCTTTAGAAAATCTGAGAGAAGGTAGGTCTGAACTTCTTTTCCTCTTTGAAATCATCTGTACAACTTGTTAGTAGAGGATGAGGTCTTGTCTACCCAAAAAACATTTCTCAAAGTATTTTTGAGGGGATATGTTCTGAGAAAGAACAAAACAGGAATTATTCTTCGTTTTAAACATAGGTATACAATGAAGAGGAACTGGTAGTATCCACCCCTTACAAAAGTCTGTTGATTCCTGAGGGTTGAGGAAGTTGTACATTAAAATTCTTCCTTCTGCCTGAAAGAACTGAAACTTCTATGCTCCGGTACCCTGCATAACAGTCTCTAGACTGTTCCCTTTCCTGTCCTCAAGATTTGGGGGACCAGGAAGAAAAAAACCCACAATATCTATGTCAAGAAACAATTTGTGATGTTAAGGAAGTTTAGGAAGATGTCACAGACCAGGTGTTGTCAGCGAGAGATCAGTCAAGCATTACTTTTGTGCATCATGTCTGTTTTTCTTCTAACTTAGGTAAAATATGCACCTGTCAGTGGATGGGTTGAAGAACATTTGAACTCAAGAACAACTTAGGTGGCAAAAATAAGATCCAAACAAATTTACACGTGTCTCACTGTCATGGGTTCTTTTGGTTTGTAGTTATGACATGGATTCCTAACACCTACCTACATTTTTTCTTGGCGGGGGGGTGGGCTTTCTTTTTCCTGAAATCGCCACTGATTTGGTAGGATGTGATACTGCAAAACTTTGTTGGCTTAAGCCTGTAGGCAGGACAGTGTGCTGGGATCAGCTTCTGCACAGCAGTGGCAGCCGCAGCGACTTCACACAGCCGCAGGGATCAGTGGCTGGAGGAGCCATTGCACAAGTGGGGCTTCATTGATGAGTAAGCCCTGAAAATACAATCTTGTTTTAATTAAACGGTTGTGTAACTCCAGCGCCTGGTGAGGTGCAGGATTAGTGTCCCTGCTCCCAGGGTGGGAGAAGAGTGAAGCATGTGCTGAAATACTTTGCTGAATCATCAGTGAAAATCTACAGGACTGGATTTTGGTATTTGCACTCTTTTTCTTTGCACTAGTGCTGTATCTTCCCACTGATGGCTACAGATTTATTCAGATCACAGAATCACAGAATGTCAGGGATTGGAAGGGACCTCAAAAGATCATCCAGTCCAATCCCCCCGCCCGAGCAGGAACACCCAGATGAGGTTACACAGGAAGGTGTCCAGGTGGGTTTTGAATGTCTGCAGAGAAGGAGACTCCACAACCTCCCTGGGCAGCCTGTTCCAGTGCTCTGTCACCCTCACTGAGAAGAAGTTTCTTCTCATATTTAAATGGAACCTCCTGTGTTCCAATTAGTACCCATTGCCCCTTGTCCTATCATTGGTTGTCACCGAGAAGAGCCTGGCTCCATCCTCGTGACATTAACTTGTATGTTAATGATATTAACTTGTGTGTCATGGCTTCCAGTGAATGCTCATTCCTTTCTCAGAAATTCAGATTTTAGTAAAATAGGAAGTTTTTTGAATTTATTAGAATACAGAGCATGTGCGCAATTTGAATTAGGTTACTGTTGCAGGCTGGTTTCTTGGATGGCGTTCACTTCACCTAATTTTCAGGCATCTGCAGTGTAGGTACAAATATCTTAGCTTGCCATCTGGGTTCCAGTTATAGTCACTGGAAATCTAATATGGGGAGATCAGACCCCTCTGTTTGATCAGATGCAGGCACCTGCTTCAGGTGGAATGATCTACACCATTAACTCCATTGTCTGGCTTTCATTGCAAAGGAGTCGGTCAGCTGTAGATTCCCATCTTTAGCCAAATACAGCCAATACTTAGTAAAGTGACAATATGGTGCAGAACAACACCAGTTCCACTGATCGCATCTTTAGAATGATCATCAGCGTATCTGTGTAACATATGTGCTTGTGCACATAAAGGTACAAACATATCTAGACACATGGAAACCTCATGCACAGTTTTTTAATTCTGTGTGACGTTTACTCTTTGCAGAATAAGATCACAGTGGCCGTACCAGAACAAGTATCTGCAGTTTTAAAACCTGGGAGGTGTGTTTCTCAGTCATTTATGAAAAAGAGAAGTTATCTTCCTCTTTGCCCCATGATTAATGGAAAGAAAAATATCAGTCTGACTATTGTGAGATAAATCTTTGTGTCCAAGAGAAAGCAGATTAATATCAAGTCAGCAAATAATACACTAATATTGAAGTCTCTACGTATTACTCGCTTCTGGGGTTTTTTTTAAAGGAATGGAACATTCATGAGGTATAACTGTTAAAATGTGAAGCCTTTTTGGAGTTTAAATATCTCTAAAGCCTTTGAGTGAGGGGAAGGTATTGGAGCTTTAAATGAACTGAGGGTATGTGTGAAGAAGGGTTTAGTAATCTGTCTGCTTCTTATCATCATTCCTTATCTTACAAGAAAGGTTTGTAAATTAAGGTCACCCTCCAGAAATAAAAAACAACCAGTTGTGCATTAAAGTGTGTTGAAGAGAATGAGAGAAGAGAATTAAAGTCACTAAGAGAATTGTTTGTGCTGAGGCACGTATGTATAGTCAATGTAAAGAAATTGCGTGTTTTATTTGTTACTTCTTGAACTTCTCAGATGAGGAGTGGGTTCTTTAGGCAGAGGTGTTTGGGCACACACAGTAATTCTGCAGCTCCACAGTAACTCTTTCAGGCAAACATGCTGTTTGCTCCACTGACAAGTTTTAAGACGTTATTTGTCTGGATTTCCATAATGCTACAGGGTCAGGGGCTGGATTAAATGCTTATTTTAAATTCAAAAGATGAGAGGATCTACCTGCCCATCTCTAGGATACCAGCCAGACATAAGGCTTCACCACACCTGCTTTCAGACTTCTCCAGCACCAGGTATCTTGAAGCCAGGTTGTCTAGAATGATCCAGAATAAATGGCATGTTTAAAGGAATTGCTATGAAGTCGGTCCAAGTGTTTTTAATGGATGAGTTCTAATGTAGCCTACTAAGTATCAGAATAACAACTGGCTTTTCTTCAAGTGACAATGCTGTATCACGAGTCTGAAAATCCGGTTTTGCACTTCTGCCTCAGAAAATCCTTTTTAACCTGTTCATAGGGCCAGATCTAAAACCTGCTATAGCTAGGGAGTTGTGTGCATTTGTTTTGATGTTTTTTAGATCAAACAAGTTGATAAGCAGTGCCACAGACTTTGCAAAGAAGAAACTGTTCTAAAGAGAAGAAAATAAGAAATCACTGAGGGATTGAAGAGACATGCTACCTTCCACTAAGAGCTGGCTATGGAAGATTTTCAATTAAATAAAATTTCTGCTCAAAGATACTTCTTAACTTGCAAAAGTTTGAACTTCTGCCTTTTGAGAGATATAAACTGGAAAGCATTTTGGCTGCTTATTTAATGTGGAAAAGCTCAGAACTGTAATGAAATGCCAAAAAAACCCACAAAAACCAGACACTGTAGAGTATTAAGTATCTACTGTTCTTTAAAAATGCACACTAATAATAGACCTTTCTCCTTGCTTACACTTTATATAATTCATTCGTTTTCATGTTTTCATTACTAGGAATAATTTTGAAATAGGAAATTTGTACCGTAGGTCCTCATTTACTCCCTGTGAGTAGCTTAGCTTGTGTTGACTTTGACTTGTGCCATCCTCATTAAAATCAGACATCATGTACAGGACTGTCGAAAAAATAAGAACAGAAGCAGGTGAACTGAGGCTTCAGAAGATGTTCTAACAACCTGTGAGCAAAGCAGCCTTATTTTCCTGGAAGAATCAGAATTTTTTAAGGGACACAACTTCTTCATTTCCCATCTCTTTTACATTACATATTCCTATGTTTTCTACATGTTACTCACATGACTAGTGAAATGCGTTTTTAAGACTCTGCAGTTTAATTTCTCAGTATTTTATGCACTGGTTCTTAAATTATGACTCAAAACATCATGCTAAAAACAATTGAATAGCTAAGCTGCAGTCTGTATCTTTGCACGTTCACAAAATTATGAGTGGCGAGTACTTTTAATTATGCCTGGCTTCTCCCTGACTGTGCCAGCCAGTCAGCATTTCCAGGTCTGCAGCATCCCAGCTGCTGCGTTCCTCTCTTACTCCTCTCCCTGTTACATTTTCAGCTGATGTAGTAATCAGTCCCACATTTTATGTAAGGATATAAGCTGTTGAAACTAGAGCAAGCCGTGAATTTTGAGTGAGTGGGGATGGGGAAAGAGGAGCCCAGTTAGTTGTCTGGGGTCACAGAGAGGAGGTTATTTCCTGACAATTACAGGAAAAAAAGTTGGTGAAACTGAAAACTGTGGGAGGCTTTGGTTGGTGTTTTTTCTTAACGGAGAGATTTAGAAACCTCCTTACATGTTGATTTAAAGAGGCAACAGATTATTGATTTTACAATAGATCATCTTTGCAACAGAGAGATCTCCCCAGTCAAACTCTTCTGTTTCTCTGGAAAGCTAAAGTATCCTGGGAAGCTAAAGTATCCTGTATTATCAGATCAAATACTGAAATATGACAGTAGTGTCTGAGTGACTGGGAACAGTAGGAGACAGAAGGTAGGCAGAGCCTTTTCTTGCAATGGAGTGGGGTCTTCACTGGGTTTATTTATGGGTGAGGGCATATTCATAAAAGACCTCAAAGGCGTTGCAAGGATCGATGAGGTGACAAGGTTGCTAGAAATACAGAGCTGTTCTGGTAATAAGAATGAGGACTAATGGTGGAGAAAAGTGATGCACATCATAAAAATACATCTTCACTTGGTTTTTTAAATTACTCCTACTGGCATCACACTTCTCACAAGCAACACAAATGTTAAGGCTTTCAGAAAATTGAAGAAGTAGAGACAGTCCAAAGCAAACAATTTAATATTAAATAGGACAGGGCTGCTGTGCCACTTTTATTTTCCATTGCTTTATCTTACTCTTTAAAAATCTTGGCTCTTTAATTTCTCAAGGTAGTTGCTGCCAGATTTTCTTTTTTCTTTGTTGAAATAACACATAATCTGGATTCAATATAGAACAGTTAAGTCCAATTTCCTATAGCACACCAGAGATCTGAGAAGGTGAAATCAGTAACTCTGTATTGGTAGTAATATATCAGTGACAGTTCCTGGAACCACATCAGAGATCGGTTTGGAAGTGAACAGGATGCTGAAACAGCTAATACTGAGCCTACATAACTGCTGGAGGCCACTGATGTAGTAAAATTGGCTTAAGATTTTACGTATTTCTTGGGGAAAGTGCTAGCTAGCCTGATTTAATGAATCCCTTGCAGCTCCACCTTCTGATAAGAACTCGCGACTTAGCAGAGACAATTTTGAAAGAATTCAAACACAGTAATTGCAACAGGGATGAACTACTGTTCCATTAAATGCCTGTTCCCTGAGAACCGCTATAAGAAAGCTCTTAATTATGCAGTTTTATTGTAAAAATCAAGCATATGGTAACACATGGTAATTCCAATATATTTTAACTCTGTAGCGTTCAGTCCTAGCACATTGAGTTAAGAAGCTTTCTAGAAAAGAAGTATGCACGTAGAAAAGGAAAGCCAGGGCCTTGCTATGGGAACATTTTCCTCTTGTAGCCCACAGAAGTACAGCACTAATTGCTGTTTTGTTGACGGATTTGCCCAGATAACAATTGTGCATTTAAATAAAATAATTATCTAAGGGCTTACTGTAATGTGCCCTTCCCTGTAATAAGTGCTGTCTTCTGCCCTAAGCTGAGCTCTTATGAATGATGCTGAAAATTTGGCACAGAAAACAAGATGTTTATCTCACTAAGTGAACAGTCTGTCACCTACAAGTGGGAGAATTTGGGTAGTGTAATCTTTTTCATCTCCGTGTAGTCTGACTTAGTTATCTGACAGAAATCTATATTTTACATCACTGGATCTGCAGAATAAACCTGCTAAGTTAATAGGAGATAAACTCACTATTTAATTTTAGAAAGGAACTAGTATGCATTTAGCAACGCTTGTTTGCTGCAGTGGAGAATTGCAGCATATGTCATGATGACAGTTCAGCATCGGCAAAATTATGACCTTGCTTTCTCTTTTCAGTGCATACTTGATGGCTGATCAATAAGCACTTTGGGGACTAATTAAAATCAGTTCAGTGATAGATACTCTCACAGGGTAGTCTGTCAGTTCAACAGTTTGGTGGACATTTCAAAAGCAGTATTGCTTGTTTCATCCAATTATTTGTCATTTGAATTTCAGATCTATGGATCTGTTAGGTATTCACAGGTCCGAGATCTGTGGATCTCAGAACTCTCCATACAGTAAGTCTGTTTACAAGAATTAGGCAAGCTGTTGACTGCCTTTTACAGTATCTAACAGTCTTTTGAAAACTCCAGAGGGAAAAGACGGTATTATGTTAAGGAAGAGAGTCAAATATGCAACTTAGCATGCAAATTCTAAGCTAATTTTTTGAAGAAGCATGCACTGAAATACTTGGAAGCCACTCTCTAGCTTGTTCCCGTTTATTTTCCGTATGTCTGTCTAATGCTTTCTCAAGTTAAGCTTAGCTGCTGCAATATCAGCTCTTAAAAAACATTGAGAAATCGTGAAAAAGTCTGGAGCTGTCAGCTTTCCCCAGAGGCTTGCAAAATAATGATGTCACTACTGCATGAGATAAGCAGTACTATCAACATCAGCTGAACAGGAGTCAAATGCATGGGCTGATCACCACTCTGTACATAGTCTGTATTGATTGCTAAGCCTGTGTGGCTTGGGTAGGACAGACTTTGACAGTTTTCCAGCCTTGTGAATACTGCCAAAGGGAGGGCTTCTTTTTCAAATGTAGTTATCTTAGGAATAATTTGTACCAAGAACTTGTGCAGAGTTTGTTGTGAGAACATGGATTTTAAGCAGACATTTTGATCCCCCATGGAGGAGATGAATTGCATGTAGTTCTCACACAAAACTTGACTTTCAGTCGGTGTAGAGTGAGGCACTCTGGATTTGGCAGCATGTGGTGTAAGCAGGCAGTGGGAGGAAGAAGTCCTCTTCGGGGATGGGAGGTTAGAGGAGTCAGCACGGAGGTGTCTGAGCCTCTTGGTGAGAGCTGGTAGTGATGCACTTTTGCTTCTTCACTCAACAAGGATGCAAGCTGGAACATCACAGCCGCTGCAGAAAGACATTTATGTCCAGACCACTGGTCTACCTGGCACTCGGAAAAAATGCTTCAAAAACTTCAGTGCTGATTGCTCTTGTTCAAGCAGAACAAATCCTTGCTTCACCGCTTCAGTCAGATGCTTTGAGATGCGCTGGTAGGAATCTCTGAGGTATTATTATTGTTCCCTCTGCAGGCAGAAAAGCTGGGAGAGTACAAAAGAAAATAACTTTCTTAGGTGGAAAGACACGTGAGTTAGCCTTGTCCCACCAACTAAAAAGTCTGTGCAGCTGACAGAGGACAAAAGTTAAAAGACAAAAGCAAACACCTGTAGACTTCTGTAATGAAGCACTCAAAAATTGCGTAAAAAGGCCAAGAGAGACGAGCACCACCTTGGTTTTAATTTCGCTTTTCCCATAATTTTTAATAGAGCCATATCACTTTCTGTGTTTCCTGGTTTGTTTTATAAATCATTTATTTACAAAGCTCATAACTTCTCTTTGCAGTAATTCTTTCCATGTGGCTGTGTGAGTTAGACTCACTGGGCACAGATTATTGACAACTTTAGGAATGCCTTTGGTAACAGGGCAGGGTACAGGGGGCTGAACCTGCTGCTTGGTTAAGCTGGGAACTGTGCAGATCTCGGCTCTGCAGGCTTGCCTTCTCTTCCCAGCCCGGCTTTGTTCGTCTTTGGGTTTTGCTTCATCCCTGTAGACACTGAGCTGCTGGGGCAGCGGCTGCTCCCAGCAGGTGTGGGCAGTGCTGGGACAAGGAGCTCTGCTCTGCTCAGGCCTTGGAACGCGGCTGTGCTGTAAAACGACAACAGCAGCAATAACACTAAGCCCTGCTTTGGGCAGTTTGGGTTTTTCCAGCGGAGAGCTGTAAACGTGTGTTTTTAAAAATAAAAAAAGGGCCACTGTTTTTGATGGGTGCCTCCAACTGTTTTATGTTACTACAGGAAGCTGGTGAAGAGTTGCCTGTTTCATTGTTAATATCACAACTATTTCAGTTGTATCAACAGCATGCCATCAGTATTAAACAGTGACATGCATAGTTAATGTGTATAACGTGTAACATACATGGCTATGCAAAAATTCAGCTCTCTAAAAGCTTCCTTATTTCTGTTTCATAAGACTTTAAATATGCATCTGTTCAGCCATCACCTGACATAGCATGCAGTTGGGTTGTGTTTATCCACCATTTGCACTATTTAGGTTTAGCATCCCCAATGTTGTCACTCAATAGATGCTCCTTAGGCTGGCCTAACTACTCAGTTACAAAAAGTACTCCTCTCCCTAGGGAACATGGCAGCTCCCCAAACTAGTCTGTCTCCTGCATGGGTCACACAAAGCTTTGCTGAGGGAGGAGCAGCCCGTTTGATTCCTCCCTGGCTGTGTCCTGTGGAGGAGATGTGAGTGGCTTTCATGGCCTGGACCCAAAGATAACATGTGCTGCAGAGAGCACTCTGGCATCCTGTGAAGAAGAGAGGAGGCCTCCATCCGCCCAAGGATGCCTTCACGCTTTGTTCCTTGCTTGAAACTTAAGAAAACAACAAAAACAAAAGAAAAAAAAAAGGCTGGGGAAGGTGAAAAGGGCTTTCTGTGCTGGAGGTGGGCAGAGACAGCCCTCCCCAGCAGAGGCAGGTCGCTTGTGCTTGCTTGCTGCCCACTTTGCACCATTCACGCTGAGGCTTTTCTTGCTTGAAGGATAAAGAGAGGACTGAGCTGAACTAGCCCCTCTCCCTCTTTGTGGTCAGTGCAGCACGTATTTACAGGCTGGCAGCCCAGGCCCTCTTGTCTGAAGAGCCAGCATTTGTGTAGGGAGAAGATAATGGTATTAACTGGAGGGCTATGGGGAAAGCATCTTGACAACTTGTTTATCAGGCCACTCCTTCTCCAGCTTTCATCTGGGTTTAGGTCACACGTGATCTGCTGGCTGCACGGTTGGGAGCTGCGTCCTTCCAGGCCGTGAACAGCCGTCCTGGCTGGGGATGCGCTCCCAGACCAAAGCTTCCCGTTGCCTCTGCTTCCTTCCCCTTTCCTCCGTGCTAAATGGGTCCTTCTGCTTTCAAATATTCAGTGTCCACAGCCAAGCTGTTCACTTAGCCCTGACGAAGTCAGATAGATGTGGCACTGGCATAGATTGTTTTATTGCTCATTATTTCATGTTTTCATTCAAGGACAGGAATCCTGAAGTTTAATAAGATGGATTTTGCTCTTTCCTATCAGAGTGATTAAAAAAAAAAAAAAATCCCCCAAAAATTTTCTACACAACTTTTAACTGAAATATTTGGTAGCTTGTTGCCCTGTTGCCTACCAAAATGTTTCTGTGATACAAGGCCCTTCTGAGCAGAAATGGGGCAGGATGAGAGACGGTTTCACATGCTTATATTACAACTCTATCTCCTTTGTCTTTATTCATGGTGATTAGTAAAGCATTCTGAACATTTAGAATTTTAGATATATAAATACCTGTTTTTTTAAAGTGAATGCTGGCAGTTTGGGCGTCATCCGAAGGCCTCATTGAAAGTCAAGCGTATCAGCAAGGCCAGTAGGCTCACAGTGTCCCTATTGGGATACTATTAACTACGTCAGAAAAGAAAAATGCTCTGTCTCTGTTGACAAAGAAGCTTAACCAAGGTCCATGTTTATAAGCGAACTCAAAGGCCCTGTGATTTTTCGTAGATACCTTTGTATTTTCGTTTTCTCCTAACTCTGTTTTTGCTCTTGTCTTTTGCAGGTGATGAAAACATACCACATGTATCATGCAGAGAGCATCAGTGCAGAAAGCAAACTGAAGGAGGCAGAGAAGCAAGAAGAAAAACAAATTGGAAGGTCAGGGGACCCCGTTTTTCATATTCGACTAGAAGAAAGGCACCAGAGACGGAGCTCTGTGAAAAAGATTGAAAAAATGAAGGAAAAAGTAAATAGTCCTTTTATTTAGCTTCATTTGAAGTAAACTCACTGCATTTGTGGCATTCTTTAGCGTGATGTTAGACAGAGAAGTCCAGCTGGGAGATAAAATTAAACAAGGTACACATAATAAACTAGCAGTGGGTCATAGATAACTTGACTTAATTGCAGTTCGGAGAGGGGAATACTTTGTTCCCAGTATAATTCTTACTATATGGTTTGTCACATTTGAAAGAAAATACTAAGTTATCACTTTGTATTACATTTGTTATAACAGGCTGGCAACTAAGATTCTTTCTTATTAATAGGAAGGTGTGCTTGAATTGTTATGATTTTGCTACCTACCAGTAGAGAAGTAATTCAAATACATTAATATACAATCTTTTTCCTAGCGTCAAGCAAAATATTCCGAAAACAAGCTGAAATCTATTAAGGCCCGTAATGAATATCTACTCACCCTTGAAGCAACCAATGCTTCCGTTTTCAAGTATTATATTCATGACCTTTCGGATTTAATTGACGTGAGTATTGGCACATTTGTTTTCACGTTTGTTCTGTTGTATTAGCACATTTGTTTTCATGTTTATTCTGTTCAGGAACAATTTTTTTTTTCATTTTCAAAGGGAATACATTAGTCTTATGGGTTGCCTACAATACGCTTATCATTTATAATATTGTATGGTATAATAAGCAGATTTTCCCTTCAGCTTTATATTTCACAAAATAAAGTGCCTTTAAAGTTAGGACATTGTGCTTTCTCCCCATGTGGCAAGAGAAAATATGACAGGAATAACACAAAAAAGGTAGGCATTTCCATTTTGTACTCTAACAGGATTTCTGGGGTACAAATATTTTTTACAAGGTAAGCTTCTTAAGTGGGCATCTAATAATGGTACTTGACTCAAAAGAAGGCATTTCCTCTGTGTCTTCAAAATCATTTAGTTTCATTCATTTAGTCATTGAATCAAATATACGCTGCTTTTTATTCTAATGTCATGAAGTTTGCAGAACAGACACAGTCAGTCCTGTACTTTGTACTGTGAACAGCATTTTTACTGATTTCCACTATGTTATTCCTGTGAGAATATCACTGGAGAATGAGGTTTTACACTGATATTGACTTGTACCAGCATTTGGTCTCCAGAACCTGTATTAACATGTCCTACTGTCTTTGTAAGCTGACCACGTGTCTGATAGAGCAAATTTGGAGACAGCAAACACAAGTTCAAGAATATCCATTAACTAGTAATGCAGTGTTAAATAAGTCACTGGCTGCACCCCTGTGGCCCATGTGAAATCCTGGATATTTGAATATGCTTTCTACTGCAACAATAGCATTTGTTATTTACAATAGTAAGTAACATTCACGTACAGTCATTTCTGGTGGGATGTTCATCACAAAGATAAGCCAGCTGAGCTCTGGTTTCTAATATAGGATAAATTAATGCAGCATTTGACAAGAGGTTTCTCATTTCTACTGTCTGGAGAAGCAAAGCTTGATAGGGAAGGTGAAAAATGCCTTCTTGAGATGAATGGACTAAAATAGCCCCATATATGCGTTTTACTGAATGTTTTCTAAATAATGAGAGTCAGAGTTGCAAGGGGAGGAGAAGTGAAGCTCTGTGTGCATATATATACAAAGACAAAACTCTTTGGAGTTAGTGTTTGTAAAGATATTTACACAACCATAAAGACTGGAGCTCTCTCATTTTACAATATTTAGTAATGCAGGAAAATGATACCTACTTTGCGTGGCCTTTTCCAAACTGTGGACCAATGTAGACAATAACATTCTTTTGGCAAAATGGCCTTAGAAATGACTCTTCCCTAAGGAATTTAAATGGAAAACCGAACTGTCCTTTTCATCACTGTTTTGTAAGAGCAGGCTGTAAACATGTGCAATCAGAATTTGCTTTAGAGCCAATTTAATCCGATAGTGAGCTTGTTTAAATGAAATGTCTTTCAGACATTTGTATTTAATCATAATATGCTGTGAAAGCATTGGTATCTGGACAGAGTGTTTACTACTTGACAAAGGAAACACTTCTTGTAAATGCAAGAGTCTTGGCAAGATTTTGGGGTTATATCATTGCAATGTGTGACATGCTTCCCACTGGCCATATGTTGCAACCATCCAGACTATGTAGTTTTGTAAATCTATTAATGTCATGGTACAGTTCTGAATTTTCACAGCAGCGGTGGCCATTTCATTCTTTGCCCTCTCTACTTTGTCCCCGTGTGCCTGCCTGACTTTCTGTGCTTGCCTGAACTCTCTCTTGCCCGTACAGAAGGGGCTACTCCTCCTCTATGTGTGAATTCCAGTTAACGTGGAAGGGATTTAGATCTCCCTGAGCTGTTGCTGTTGCCCATAAATAAAACTGAATGTTTTCCTGTGTTACTGAAAAAAATATGTCTGATTAAAATGGGATAAATGTATGATGGAATGCAGTGAACTGTTCAGTATATACTTTTTTTTGGTAACAAGATTGGGGAGGCCTGTGGGATATAATTTTTTTTTTTTTTTTACCAAAAAAATATAGTTCTTTCATTTGGATTCTACTGCATTTTCCATTTGTGAAGCTCATATGGAAAATCCTAAATTGCAGTTCCTCAGCTGAACTCAGTCTGAACTGTTCAACTCCTTCATTTCATCAACAAAGCTCAGGGCTTCTGACTTAAAATGATGATGTGTTGTTCATCTTCAGCTCTTGCGATAAAAGCAGGATAAAGATATCGCTGGAGTCTTAGCTGGATGTTTTAATGCATTTAGAGACCTGAGGATTGAGACCAACGTTTGCAAAGAAGCAGAGGGATAAACAGGATTTGAAAGGCACAGAATGTTTCTGTTCCCTGCATACTGTACTAGAGGAATTTGATTTTTCTGTTAAATATTTCTTCTCTGCTGATTATAAGTAGGATCTAGTTCAAGGAAAGGACAGGATTCGTTTTCTTTATTTGTGTCCTGTAAAAAGTAGTAGAGACTACTTTTTTTGCTAAATAAAATGAGCTTTATCTTGTATGTAGATTTTTTTTTTAAGATTGTGGGTTTCAGAGTACAGACTCCTGCTAATCTGACTGTTAGTACCAACATCTGTCCATATGGCACATACTGTTACTCATTTACTTGAAGATTTCCATGTAATTGAGTTTATTAGATTTATCTGGGTATAAGAGGAATGCAGAGACCTTTTTCCAGACTTACTGTGCACTCATATGATCTGAAGATAAATGCTAGGAAATAGTGACCAAAACAATTTGACTGTAATTCTGCTGCTGGAATAAATAAAATATGAATGTGTTGGTCTTTCTTAGAGTGGAGATTCTGGATCTCTAATTGCAGTCTGCATGCTTTGGATGGTTAGGAAGTTAGGGAACATTTAGCTCTTATGAACTTAATGTATTCTGTAAAGGTTCTTTGTTAATCATTCATAGAACCAAGTTTAAAACTAGGCTAGAGTGTGTGAAGCTCACAGTATTTATTACATAAGCTCTCATAAAGATGGTATGTACAGCCAGATCCCTCTGATTTGAATATTGATGTCCGTGTAACAGAATGATTAGAAAGTGACTTGTTCAGAGGTTAAGACTTTTTTTATTAATTTCTTTCTCCATTGGCATTAGAATTTTATTATTATTCCTGAAATTAAATGAAAAGCAGCTTGGCTGTTTGATTGAAGCTCCGTGCTAAGCACTGCAGTTTGTTTTGTTCAAGCCTAAATATACTCCGGGGTGCAATAAAGACAGTAAATGCTCTTGAGACTGCTTCAGATTTAATTCCAGATAAGAATAGAATGCAAATTACAAAATTAATTTCTCACACGTATCCCAGATGCATCACTCATCTCCCTCCACTTTGCCCAACCAAAAGTCTTTATGAGTCCAGAAATGCAATAAAACTTGTAATCTATGACTTCGTTTTCTCATTTCTCATCTTCATATCTTGTTGCACCAACTGAGATCTCATCTCTCCAGCCCACAGATTGATAGCAGATCTCATTAGCCATCCATCTGTAGCTGTGCTGTGCTGATGAGTGAACCTCAAAGATTCATATTTATTTTGGCTGACAATGGGGTTTCTCGCTTGAATTTGGCAAATCCTTCTCCAAATCCACAGATTTTTCCTGAAAGTCATGTATACGGGCACATGTGTGTGTATCTGCACACAAATGTACTTTTTTGGAACACCAGAAAGGTTTGTCATTTTTTTTTCCAAGCCTGGTCAGACAGGATGTGATGGGGGCAGCAGTTTATTGGCAATTCCTTAAATTTTTAGTCTTAGTAATGAGCAAATACCCAAACCTCCATCTCCGTTACAGACAATTCTCTTTCTAAACCATCACTGGTACTAGCAAATTAAAGCAGTACCCTTCTTTCTGAGTAGCCATGAGTTGATATTGTGACAGAGCCATTCCACAGTTAAAATTATCTTTGTCTCCAAATTTTGGAGAAACTGAACTGTAGTCTGGCAGAAGTAAGAGTTGTGATGTCTAATGTATGCTTTTTTGCTTTTATAAAAATAACTTTACTCATACGTATTCTTACTTAAATAGTTAAAGCAAAATTCCAAATTCAGGCATTTTGAATTCCGTTCAAAGAGCCACTGGTGATAAGGCGTTAGTTCAGGACCTGGCTTTCGTTCCTGTTTGTTGTGCTGGCATTGCAAGAAAATGCCTGAGTCTGGCAGGATATTCTGCTTCGCTTGAGGAACCCTTGTTCATGGCTGAGAGGCCGTATTTGTCACCCTGTTCAGCTGTCATCAGATGGCCATGGCTTCCATTCACGGGCAGGTGACAGATACTGAGTAGATTAAAGGTTCAACAATAAAGTTCTTGGTACTGTCATAGCATAAAGGCTGCAACCTTGTATTCCAGCTTGCAAAAAACTGCATCAGAAACCCACACATTTCTAACTGTAAATGAATAAACTTTCTATTGCTACTCAGACTAATCCTCTAGAGCCAAAATTCAGTCTCTAGATGCCTGTAGTTTTGTAACACATGGAAAGCTGGCCATGCTAAGCCTGGCATTGCCCTCTGTTTCTAATTTCCTCTCAGTTTAATCTTCCATGCGGTCTCTCTGAAACTAATGCACATGAAATAAAACAGCTGTCCTGATCCACTTTCTTATCAGCACTTTTAGTCTGTCTTTTTCATCCAAGATAGTGAATTAGATATGAGATCCGATTTGACACAGAACAAGAGAAAAACACCAAGAGAGTTTTTGTTTTAGAAACAATATTTTTTAGGCTGGAGGTCTTTGAAATATGGATGTGCTTTAGTATAAAAGCTGAGTGACTGTTTTAGTAAGTGTAACACAAATTTCCATTCTATAAACGCAAAAGAGAGAGGTTAACCTATGTGTGTTTGATTGAACATGACATCTTTTTTCCATTTTCTTTAAATGGTGCAAGAACTGGGTTTTGGGCAGTCACTGTCCCATCTGCAGTAACTACCCACAGTACTTGCTACTACTGAAATCTTAGTCTTTCTGGAAGTTTTGTTGTGAGTAAAACAGCCGTCTGTTGTCAGATCTCAGGGAGCAGTTTGATCACCAGTCATTAGTGCACCTAAGGCAAGATATGAGGGGCTTCTTTCTCTTCTACACACAGGTTTTGGTGTGGTAAATAGGTTGAAAACTCCTTTCCACACAGTGTGTGCATCTATCTGTCTGTCTCACTCTCTTTTCCTTTCTTTTTTCTAATAAGTTAGAGGAAAGGCAGGGGAACGTGATCCCGGGAGTCATAAGGGTTTGTAAGAGCTGGGAGAGAAGTGTGCACACAAACATAGTCTACAGTGAACTGAATTCAAATTGCTTCTTTACCCAACTGCATCACTTGGCTTGTGAGTCCTGCAGGGAAGGACGATTTTAAACTGCGGGCGGGCACCAGGACGGGTGGCTGGAGCCTGAGGGATGCCCTGCAGCTGCGTGTTCTCTGGCTGGGACATCTCTCCTGTTTGAATAAACAACATTGCTTTGTATGCAGCCGTTAGCAGACTGATGTGCCACCGCTGGGGTGACAGAGAGGTTTGCCTTACATCTGCCATCACCTGGAAGCTCGCTGAGCAGAAGCTGGGGTTATTGTTTGCTGTGTTGATGCGGGGAAAAAATTAAGGAAACAGCACTTGATATGCTACTGCTGTGACATTTTAAAAAATATATTCAGCTGTTCCTCTAAAATATTAACCAGTCATGAATAATGCAAACTGAGGATGTTTAAAATTCAAGAACAAACACAGCTTTATGTTCTACCAATTAGGTTTCAATTACGTTCCAGTGTTATTCTCACCCCCAGAAAAAAGGACCTAAATGATGACTTTCTGCATTTAGTAACATGATGTACATTGCTGACTCTGAGCATGGAAAATAAGATGTTTACAGTAAATATATTTTCACTGTCAGGGGAAAGGATGTTAAACCGTTCTTGTTGCATCAAAAAGCATCTTAGATGGGTCACTAATGCTAGAGGCAGTTGTGAGGGTTTTTGTTGGGCCATAGACATGGTGAGCAGGAATTGCTTCATTTTCAGTTTGGTGCTGCCATTGGCTTAGGTGGTGGTTATATCAGGCTGGGTTTAAATGAATGGTCTGAGGCTTACATATGACAACAATACTGAAAAGCCCACTTGTGTGTGGAGTCCTAGGCCTTTTCTGTGTAAGTACAGTAACTGCACTTCTGTATCTGATAAATAAATGCAAACATATTCCCATACTTGTACACTTGATCACTTTTCTAAAACTATCCTTTAATCTTTGCAATAGAGTGAGGATAGTAAATACTTACTGTCTTGACCCCAGTATTATATTTTAATTCAGAAGATATTTTGTAAAATACTTCAAAGATAGAAGAATTTAAGGACAGAAAATTGTACTGATAAATTTTGGCTTGGGATATTGGAATGGTGTTCCTCCTTTTTAATTTATTTTCCCTTTATTGTGTTTTTAGTGTTGTGATCTTGGATACCATGCTAGTCTGAACAGAGCCCTAAGAACATACCTTTCTGCAGAGTATAACCTTGAAACTTCCAGGCACGAGGGCTTAGACATCATTGAAAATGCAGTTGACAGCTTGGAGCCACGAAGTGACAAGCAGCGATTCATGGAAATGTACCCTACCGCTTTTTGTCCACCAATGAAATTTGAGTTTCAGTCTCATATGGGTGATGAGGTCTGTATACTCACAAGTATTCCCATGGAGAGTATCTCTGTATCCCAAGACAGAGAATTTATCCCGTTTTACAAAGAGTTTGGTAAAATCTACCCAAAAGCAAGTGGATCAGCAATAACACTTTGCAAAACTGGCAGTGCTGTTCTGAGCTTCTTCAGAGTTCTCAAGTAAAAACTGTTGTCTGTTATTATATTCTGTATTACTCATAATGGCATTGCTGCGAATTTGCTGGCCAGACTGTGCTCAGCCCAGCACCCATGTAAGTAGTGGCTTTATGGCTTCACTACCTGCCTCATCCATAGCAGAGCTTGTGGGTGCAGAGCTGCTCCAATTTACACACCCTGAAATGTCGCCTTTTCCCTTTCTTCCTCCCCTACTTTATCATCTGGAGATTTCAAATGTAGAGGGTAGCCCAGCTGTGCCCTGTTCCACCGTACCAAAGGCCAATAGGAAAGCAAAATGCAGAGTCGCCTGTGTTCATCTTTGTCTGAAGGAAACTCCCTTTGTGTGTGATAGAGAAGCAACGCAAAGCAGCCTTAAAACAAGGCTCTGCTCTGTAGTCATAAGATGTGGAAGGTAGTTCCACGCCTTGTAATACATAAATACTTTACATTTAGATGGACACATTTTATTGTCTGTTTTATTAAGTTTTTATGACTTTGATAGCAATTCACCGAGCTTTAATGAGAGCAACCGAAGACTATTGATTGGGTTTTTTTCCTTGCATCTTAACAGCTCTTTCTGATTCTTTGTTAGGTTTGTCAGGTCACTGCCCAGCAACCTGTGCAAGCAGAACTTATGCTTCGCTATCAGCAGCTACAGTCACGATTGGCTACACTCAAAATTGAAAATGAGGAGGTAAGATCTGTGTCCATATGGACTATGCATTGAACACTGTTTTCAGGAAGGTGCAGTGTTTTCCACTTTGTCAAAAGCATGTAAATGACCCTGAAATGGCTTCAATCTGTATGAGCTGTTTTAATTTTAAAAATCAAGCACTGGCAAATACACTAAGGTAGTTCCTTGTCTGCTTTATAGAGGTCTGGAAACTTCATTTTTTTACCTGTCCATGCGTTCACTTTACTGGGTTCTATGTTTTGCAGATGCTTCAGTGGAAACTTGTTAGAGCATTTATTTTTAACATCTTGTGGCAGAAAGCCACTGAGAACAGTTATTGTCTTCTGTGACCATTCTCTGTCCAGTCCCCAAATTGCTACTTCTGAAGTAAAAAGGAATTTGGACTGTGTTTTGTGGTAGCTGAGTCAAAATCTCTTATACTTTCAGCTACAGCTATTTGGAAACACGGGTACTGAGTGTCTGTGATGGGAATAGCTCACCTAGTAAAATAAAATGCATTTTTTTGTAAAATACAGAAAAGCTATGCTGTTTTCTTTCCCCTGTTCTGGCAGCAGAGAGAGGCTTCCCAGTGGGTATAAATTGCACTTCTGTCCAATCTAAGGAAGTGTTAAAGGCCCTCAGTTCAAATGAGAATCTGTTCCTAAATTAAAACACAGAGATAATTCAATTCCTTGGTGTACTTTTTTGATAAATGTTCAGGATGCTGTCTTTTCTCATTCTGTGTTACGTGCTGAATGCCTAGAACAAAGTATTCATGTCCATGAGACATGTACGCTAGTCTTTAAAAAAAACACTTGACTTCAGAAAGTATCTCAAGGTAACAAAGACAAAAAGAAGGAGAAAGATTATTTATTTCAGTAAAGTGAAGTGCAAGGGAATAGGGGGAGAAATCACATTGGCAGGCACAAGAAGGATATTTGCCTATACCAGAGATGTGCGTAGAAGTGTGCATGACTTGGTTAAGTTGCCTCTACTAGAGACTCTTCCAAAGCAGAACTGGGAGGTAAATCACATCCTTGTGAATCCTGCCAGTTTCTCAATTGCTCTGTGGAAACGCTGCATCCCCTGCTCCACGGCCTCCATGCCCGGGTTTACACTGTGGGCAACGGTGCTTCATAGCTCCTAGGAAGTGCTGCGGGGCTGGTGTAAATCGTTCATTCTCCAGCCCTCTCCTCCACTGTATTCCCCTTCTGCAGTGCAAATATCACTGTGGTCCTCACCATAGCACTCTGCAGAGCAGTGTCACGGATTTTTATCTTGGAAAAACATGTCGTCCTGCCAGCCACATCCTTGTACACATTCAGTCTAACTTGTTGGCCACACATGGGAGAGTTGACCCTTCAGAGCAGAGTATCATCTCTATTGCCTGTTGTCCCAGGTTAGGGGCCAGAATCAAATCATGTCACATTTCGATTCTAATTGCAAGAAACAAATGCTTGAGAGAGCTATACAGTCGACACAAGAGTGCATCCATGTTTGTGGATTGTACCGTGGTAAAGCACTAGATAGGAAACCTAATAATGTCATCCTTCTGTTACACAGGTATGTTATAGTACATTTAATTTTTCACATTCACACACAAGTTTGTCTGGGGAAGTGTGCCAGAGAATTACTTTGAGTAATGAGCTTCCCTTCTAAGCTGTTCTGGTATGTATTTATCTTCCCATTTGGTAAATCATGCTTTTTAACTTCAGGTTAAGAAAACAACAGAGGCTACCCTGCAGACAATACAAGATATGGTCACCATTGAAGACTATGATGTGTCAGAGTGTTTCCAGCACAGCCGCTCAACGGAGTCTGTGAAGTCAACAGTCTCTGAGACATACCTGAGTAAGCCCAGCATTGCAAAAAGAAGAGCCAACCAGCAGGAAACAGAGCAATTCTATTTCATGGTATGCCAGTTGCTTCCTCTTTCATGTGATACAGACCAAACATGTGAAGTAAACATTATGCGGAAGTTCCTGGAATTTATGTGCCATAAATAGTAATAGACTGATCTGCATCTCTACAGAAATTCAGAGAATATCTGGAAGGTAGTAATCTCATTACAAAACTTCAAGCAAAACATGACTTGCTGCAGAGGACACTTGGAGAAGGTAAATATCAGAAAATAAACTGCAAAGGGGATTCCAGACTGTACAATTAATCTGCTGAAATGCCAGCAGTATGCAGGAAAAAGTTACAAAACTTAAAGCTTAATTGTCCAGTAAGCATAGATTTGATTTTTACCAGTCATAGTTTTGATGCTGTGGTAAGACTACACACTATACATTGATTTTATTTTTTCAGTAGGTATTTATTTCCACTATGCAGACGTTCAGACAAGTGACTATATTTGGAAATGGAACTGTTGAATGAAAAATCCTCTGTGTGAAAGGAGAGCTGACACAGTCAGTGCAGGGTGATTTAAGAGCTGTGACAAATGTGCTGTTTCTGCTTCCCAGTTATTTCTGTTGACTTGGGTCGGTTGGGTTTTTTTAAGAGTTGGGGGAGAGTAATATTTTTTTAAGCATAGAAAATTGTCTCTTGCAATTAAGTAAAGCTGAATTAGGGCAGTCATGAATCAGGCGCTACGCACAGTTCCAGCCCACTTCTTACCAGCTATCCCAGCAGGCACTTCCTCATGGAAAAGGGAAAAGGAGAATCACACTGCAAACCTTGAGGACTGTCCACAGAGTGTTACAGACTTGAGAGGAAGTGAGTTACACCGCGAAGGGTAAAAATCCTCTCCTGAACGCTCAGAGTCAAGAAAGGAAACTTGTTCTCTGAAGAGTGTCTTGAAGGATGTGTCAGTTTATTTTCTTTTTACTGCCAAAAACGTGTTCTTAATCAGATCTCTTCTTGCTTTTGATACAAAAGCGCAGATCCACAGATCCAGCTGTGGAGGTGCCTAAAGAGCTATTAATATTTCAGTGGCTATGAGCCAAAGAAAACCCCTGTCCAGGGAGTGACTGAGGCAGGTCGGAAATAAAAAGCATTTTCTTGCAAGGCTGGACTGTAGAAGATGGTAGCTGGTTTTAGACAACTAACTATATTATGTTCTTCCTCATTAAAGTTCTCCTTTAATAAGATTTGTTTAAATGTGTGCGTTGAGTAGTTCATTCACGTGAAACAATGTGTCACTGGTGTTAGTCAAAAAAGAGGAAAACTTTCCTCCGAAGGCTCACAGAAAATGTATTTGGAAAAATAAAGTCAATGTTATTTAGAAGCCCAGTAAGATGCATGGTCGCCTGCTGGAGGGAGAAAGATAAAAGGCAACAGAATCTATTGCCTAATACATGCTGGAAAGAAATAAGGGAAGAACTGTATGAAAGGACATCCAAAGAAAAACTTCTCAGCAGGGTGACCTACGTGATAAATTGCCATCAGGCCCTGGGCTGTTGTTTGGACCATTCTGTTTGAAGAGTTCCCCTTGTCCCACCGGCTGTAACCCCGAGCAGTTAACGTGCTGTTGACCACGGTGTGTTTGCACGTAGTTGTTGCATCGTCATACCGTAGCACATAAAAATAGTAGTTCAAACACATCTACATCCACATTCGAAGCTGACACTTTGAGAAAAAGCCATCATTCTTACAAGTTAAAAAGTTCAAGTACCCCCTTCTTTTGAGGCCTGTCCTGCATTCCAATGCACATGCCTGGGAAGAAGGACCTGGGTTCTGTACCTTTCTTAAGTGGAGATGGTTGAAAGGGTAAAATTACAGTGGAATTAAGAACATTATTGATGTAGCTAGTATAGAAAATAATTTGTAGGAATCGAACTGCTCCCCTGCTCTGCTCAAGGTGCCTTTTCTGGCAGCTTTAATGTCCACAACACAGCAGACGAAGAGTACAGGGTGCAGTGCAAAGTAGTGCAGAGAATTGGAGAAAAGGGAGGATTGTTTCAACTACAAGTTTTCCTTTGGCACCCTCTCTTGCATTTATTCAAACCTGTACAGTGTAAGGATGTGGGCTGAATAAATCCAGATTCCAGTCTGGTGTCCACAACGTTGACAGCATTTGGCTTCTGTTCCAGTGCGTCACCTACCTACTACACTCGTTGCTGTTTAAGGATCCAGCAGATACATATTCATGATCTGCACAAGGGAGATAATGAAGTGCGCTGTGCTGAGTCTGCATCTACAAATTTGGAAAAGTAAATGAGAAATACTCAAATGAAATTGATACTAAACGTAGGAAGCACACTGATACTCATATTAATTCTGGCCCAAGGCTCATCTATTGAATGAACAAATGAACAAAGCAAAGAGAAATGCAAGAAAGAGAATAAGCAGTTGTAAAAGAAATTGCCCCTGTGTCTCAGATCGTTTTTGCCCTAATCTGTTTATTATCAGAGATGTGTTTAAAATCCCCCAGACTCAGGATTTAAAACTTTTTTTTTTTTTTTACTAGCATTTATTATTGGGATTCTTAGTCTCAATGAACTTTCCTTGGTTACACAAGTAGGCAGAAGTCCCTCGCTTGCCCTTTTTCTGTCATAGGTTATTTCACCTGCTCTTCTTTCATGCCTCTTTTTCACCTCTCTAAAACAGGTGCCAGCAATGTCTTATTAATGCCAGAGATTTTTCCCAGAGCTTATTCTTTGTATTATTCTTTGTATTCTTCTGCAGATGCTCACTCTTCTGGTACTGCAAAATAGATGTTCAGATTAGGGTTTTCAAAACTGTGCAGTATTTCAGGCGCACCTGGACATTGCCAGATAATGTTACATTTGCATATCTCTGTTTTCCGTTCTTCCTGCAGTCTGACAAGCATCTTTGATGTCACTTTCAAACTGAGTGGTGTACTTAGACCTATCCCAAGTGATGCTCAGAGTGATTTTCAGAGTCTGTAAAATTATCTGTTGTTCCATTAGCTGCATAGATGTTTAATTCCTTCTTCCCCGATATCTTACGTGGACCTGTCAATACTGAATTTCATTTGCCGTTGTGTGTCTTGTTCCTTAACATGGTTAAACCCCTTCAAAGGGCTTCACAGTTTTGTCAGGACTTGACACAGAAGTGTTTCAGTCATCTGCACAATGTCCTGCCTCCTTAGCTGCTGTGATCTCCCCAAGACATTAATAAGTGTATTATGTATTACGTAAATGATCCTAGTGGGAAGGCTTGAGCAAATTACTGTTCCACTTTTGTGATGATGAAAACAGACCATTTAATTCCACTTGCTTTCCCTTTTCTTCATTAGTTTTTGATCAGTGAGAATATTTTGCCACTCAGTGGATGGCTGTTTAGTTGCTTTAGTCGCCTCTTGTAAAGAAACTTATCAGGGGCCTTTGAAAGTCTAAGTAAATTAATTTGACTGATTCTCCTTTATACCATGTTTTACTGACACGTTCAGAGAATTCTCATAAATTAGTAAGGCACAACCTCCCTTTGGGAAAACTAGGCTGATTGGAACTTATACCATGACCATCCTACTGTTTCATTATTTTGCTTTTCATTATCATGAGTTGACACAATGAACATGCCTAACTTACTGTTCTGTTGTTCTGCAAAGGTTATCCAGGAACCTTTCTAGAATATGGTATTTGCTTCTTTACAGCTCTCTGCATTTCTCTGTGGTGTTTCCCAGTGGTAGCATTATTTTTTTTTTCCTGCAATATGTAGACAAAAGAGAGGAAAAACTCTTTCAACAGCAAGCCGTTGGTGTCTACAGCTCTGTATTTTCAGCACTGAACAGGTTAAGGCACAAGAGGAGATGTAATCTAATCTTGGTGTAGCTCCATTTCCATACTGATTTAGCCACTAGAACACATAAGCGCAAACAATAGAAGTTGTTTGGAGTTTTACTTCAAATTATTTACGGTATCAAGTGACTCTTTAATGCAAGTTTCTTAGAAGTTGTTCCGTAACATGGGTTGTGTTTGTATTTTAAATGTATCTGTGGAGAGGTAGATAATTGCACTGCCTTGTTTGTTGTATAATTCTATATCTTTTGCTGGTAACATGAAAGTTAGGGTTATAAGTAATTTGTTAAGCATAATTTAGATACGAAAAAATCTACCTGAAACCTACAAATGTTTGTTTCCTGTGTGTTGAACTTTTCTAGGTCACAGGGCTGAGTACATGACAACAAGGTAAGATATTTTTATTTTACTCAATTTAGAGTTACAAATGGATTAAACTCTTAGAAATCACAAATTTTAGAGCAAATCTGTAAGAGTATATAACATCGTTGCTGTTGTTACATAAATTGTGCACAGGCCCTGTGTGTTTTAACATTCAGCATTTCTATTCCTGCATGCTGATGGGTAAAGGACCAGACTGTTCATCTGCTTCGTTCTTGTGAGCTGCTTAGGCCAATGTCAAGGGTGAGACAAGCTGGGAGATCCCTAAAAATATTAGTGAATCACACATCAAATTTAAAAGTTGCAGGGGGCTTTTTGGTGCTAGACTTTTTTTTTTTTTCAGTTGCTAGATATATCTTGCCTCTCATGGTTTGTAATTCAGTTGGTCAGGATAACACAGTTCAGAAGAACCTGATACAGAGATGAACGTAGGGGATAGGCTGCGTCTTTGATAACCTCACTCCGGTCAGGAATACCTGCCTCCACCGGCATCCACGTGTTGGATACGTAAATCACAGAGTCAGAGAACAGTTTGGGTTGGAAGGGACCTTAAAGATCATCTAGTCCCAATCCCCCTGCCATGGGCAGGGACAACTTCCACTAGACCAGGTTGTTCAAAGCCCCATCCAGCCTGGCCTTGAGCACTGCCCAGGGATGGGGCATCCACAGCTTCTCTGGGCAGCCTGTTCCAGTGCCTCACCACCCTCATAGTGAAGAATATGGGTCTTTATAGTCCCAGACGAGCACGCTGCAGCTCCCAGGCTGTCAGACTGTGGGGGGCAGTGGCAACAGTTTGGATTTGCAGTTGCCACTTGTGTGTATCCCCAGTACAGGCACCACCCTTCCCGTCATGGTGGTGGCAGGAACCTCCAGCCCAGATTTCCAGTTCTCACTGTTCCCTTTCCATGCAATACATCTTTGCTCAATGCTTTCTCTTTCTCCTTTTTGCTTCCTGGACAGGAATGACCATACCACCACCCCTTTGAATTTTTTTAAAAAAAAAAAAGGTCTTGCCCTCCTAACTAAGAAGTTTGGATCCGGCTCTGGCTCTGCCTTTGCTGGGCCACTTATTTTTGTGTAGCATCTTTGGCCTGGCCCCCGTATTCCTGGGGACATCTCTACAGACTTCAGAGCAGCCTTTCTCCCGTTACTCCATGGTCCATTTTAGATCTGTAAAGCTGGGCTTACTCACTTTCTTTTCTTACATGACTCTGCGTGAAAAGTGGTAACAAATCAGAGCATTCTTCCCAATTGCTGATGTTAATTCTGAGACCTGTGCCCTTTAACTGTGCCCTCAGATGCTACCAGGAATTCATGGAGATCAGCAAGCTTATGTCTAATGAGAAAAATGTTCTTTCTTGACTCTGAAGCAGGTGACTCATCAGGCTCACATCATCCTAAATTCCCTCCTCTGTAAGCAGCTGAACGAAGATGATGGATTTAGGCAATGATTTTACCTTAGTAAAGTGAGGAAGCAGCTTGAAGCCTTCTTACCTCCTATCTTCTCACAGCTGGTCACTTAGGAAAAGAAACTTTGAGGGGGTAGGGCCTGCCTGTCAGTTCCTCATCACCAGTTCCCCCGCTCTGTCTGGGACCTGCCTGTTGCTCCACAGTTAAGTCCAGACTGTAAGACATGCAGATGGCAATGTTCTTCAAGGTCGAAGTTAAATTGTAGCGGGGAAGAGGATATCTTTAAAGATGAGTTTAAAATAGCAGGTAGTACCCAAACAGACCAAATTCCCACCACTTAATGTTCTATGCATTATTGTTCCTCGCCGTTTCCACAAAAACATTTTATTTTTTTGCTAATTCTTGAAAAATCCGTAGAAACATTAGACTGCTGGTGCAGGGGAACTAGGGATGCTGTTGGCATGCAGAGTGCCCTGACATACACAAAATAAGTTGTGACCTAGAGGATAATATTCAATTATATTCAGTTATAGAGTTATAGTCATTACATGTGTTACATACTAGGTAAACGTTTTACTGACCAAAGTTTTGTGTGTTTTTCCTTTTTTTTTTTTTGCTTTATGCTGCTTTTATTTATTTGTTTCAAGCTGGTGATATTCTTTTAACTCCTTTAGCTAATTTGCAAGGTGTTACTTTTCTTGTGTGAAGATGCCAAGGGTTGGATGTGGAGGGCTAAAGCTGTTTAACCATCCTGGCTCTAGTTCAAAATGCAGACAGTTTGGTTTTGAAGAACATTAGGAGAGTGCTGAGCAGCTTTAATTTGCATTTGGAGGTTCTCCAGCATGATGCAACTTTTCTGCTTGATAAGAGGTGCTTCGAGTGGCCTGTGTTCTGCCGCGGTGGCAGGATGAATTGCAGTGGTTGCTGCACATTTCATGCATGACCGCAACAAAAAGGGCCATTCCGATTGTGCAGTGTTTGGAATAAATGTGTATGGTAAAACTGCAAAGCAGAGATTCATAAAGAATGTCAATATTTATCCATAAGTATTATGTTTTTAATGGGGGAGTTCTCTATCCTTTAATCACTGTTACATTTAAATTTGTTGGAAAGTCTTTATTTGATAAGTACTGTGTTTATTTCTCCCTTTGCAACGTTCTACTGTTTTGCTATGAGCTTACAGACATTTCATTTTATTGTGTGACTTAATTACCTTGCTCAGTAATCATATTCCCTTCCCTTAGGCCTCCAAATCTTCCCCCTAAGCCCCAGAAACACAGGAAGCCCAGACCCCGATCACAATATAGTGCTAAGTTGTTTAATGGTGATTTGGAGTCATTCATCAAGGTACTGGCACCAGCCACCCCAGTGGCTGATCTCAACACTTCTTACTATAATGGTCACCACCTCACGTGAGCTGAGGCAGATCATTATGTTTAAATCTGTCCTGGGGCTCTTTTCTTTCCCGGTTGATCAATATAATACTTCCTGAAGTCAGAGGGAAAGAGGGGGATTCATTTTTCGTGTTAGCCTCCCTACGATTTTGTTAATCAAGTAGGGATAGTATTGGCAGGTTGGTTTTGTTAGGAAACTTAGCATCATGCAGAAGATAGAATGTAGTAGCGCATCCCACGACTTAGCACAATTTCCTGTTTGCCATTTTCATTACGTTCAGCATTTAAAGTCTATGCAGAAGCAGAATCACTCTGGGTTTGATATCCAGCTTTTGATTTCCTGTGACTTTAGGAATTTATTATATTGTGTGAAATTGTGATCACCGCTATTCTGGATCTTGTATCTTTGCTGTATTTACTATCTTCTTCTTTCTCATACTTTTATTTCTAATAATGCTTCTAGCCGAGGCCGAAGGAACTCTCACACGAGACATCAGGTATAGTTCTGGTGACAAGAGAACCATCTCCGCCTTGCTCTCGGGTTGCATTCATGCCTGGCTCAAAATTAGTTCTTTCAAAGACCTGAAGGGAGAAGTTTGCATTAAGAAATGAATGTGCAAGTACAGCAGACAAAACCGAACCAGAGCACAACTCTGGAGTGATTGTAGTCTTAAACGATGGATATTCCCTTATTCACAGTCAATTACTGCCTCTGGACACTAGCTGACAGAGCTAAAGGAAGGAAATCTTCAAAAAATATGTAACGATACATTTATAAATGCAGTGAATTAAATTCCCGACTTTGCGAACTGGGTTTGAATGTTACTAGGATTTTTGTTTTCTTCCTGCACAACATATCTATCAGCAAATATTTTGAAGAACAGATTCTGCATTCAGTGGCACCATACCAACTTAGCTGTCTTTAAACAGAGCTTTCAGACACCCTCTGTACAGCTGTAGGGAAGACTATTATTATTATGCAGGTGGTGCTGTGAGGTGCAAAGACTTTCCGGAAATCATCACACGGTGCAAGAGATTAATATCACAGACAGTTTCTTGCTCAAGGATGAAAGTAAGCAAAGAAGCAGAAACTCCCACAGCAAAAAGCCCCTGGATTAGAGAAGCACAGAGCAAACTGGGAGAAATGCCACCCCGTCATTTTCCCTCACAGGGGAGAAGGTTATGCTACATGGCAGTGTGGGTGACAGGGCTTACTTGCAAGCGGAGAGTCCAACACAGTTAGTTTTCCAAAAGGAAAGAGACTAAGAAAGCTGATGCCCTTATGACAGGCTTGACAGCATGGGAGCTAACCTAGGAAAGCATCCCTGCCCAAAGACCATATCATTCCTGATAGGGATGAGTCATTTTGACAGGCACAAAAGGATTATAGCTAGTGAAGTACAGAATTCCACCGAATTGCTTTTTGTTACATTTTTGCATCATAAGAAATTATAATTAGCTCCAAACATACATTCATGACTACATGTCAGATTAAATTCACAGCAGTGGTAGGGTCACTGTTCTTGACATCTCACCAACGCAGATTGTTACTTCAAAGTATTTTCCAGTCATTAGATCCAAAATCCAAAGATGTTCGTTTAGATTATTTCAGGAAATTACTTAACTACAAAGTTGTGCCTGGTTGTGAACAGATTCTCCAAAAGCAGGTATGAACGTTATTTATATTTTTGTAATTTCTTACTGCAAACACTATATTTTCCGAGGCTTTATATTCCTTGCATGAACCAGTGTACTAACAGGAGATACGGATGCATGTTGTGCACGTTTTCTAATACTCTGCTTTTTTGGAGGGCCAGTCTGCTAAGTGTTGGTGAAGACAACAGTATTCCTGGTTTTAGCAACTGACCTGTTACATGGGATTTTTTTATTCAGCTGTTACTGAATCATGACACAACTCAAACAGAAGACGCTCATCCAGACATTACTGATTCTTGGGTAGCCAGTCTTTGCTTGGTTTTAAATTAAAAGGCAAACAAGTCACAATTTAAATAGGGTAATTTGCGGTACAGTCTTTTGTAAGCACGACTAAAACAACATGGAGCACACAGAAGATCGGGGCTTAAGTTGTCTTGAGAGGTGCATTGTTTCATTGCTTCACTGTGTGTTATTTTTCAAATTTTTTTTAGTAGTTGGCTTTTCTTCTACTTGGGCATCATTCATAAATTTCCCATTAGCGTAATTTAGCATGAAAAGAAGGACTAGTCTGTAAGAGGAAATGTGTATTCTGAGTTACAGGGTGCTTTTGAATTCATGAGTTTGTAATACAGACTGGTTTTATATTAAACTTTCAAATGAATAAGTCAGTCCTCTGAGCATTTACGTATTTGAAATTCATTTGGAAAGAAAAATTATAGCTTCCAAGGCAAGAATTTCAAAGGTACCTATTATTGATGAAACAGTAATTTTTCCAACGTAAGCACCAACTTTTCTAAATAATTTTTAATCATATGATTTGTGTCTTTAATAAATATTTGATGGTGTGTAGTCATTAATGTGCTTAGCATAACACATCTATTTTTTTAAAGTGCCAAAACACACAGACAAAGGACTGTGACAGTTTAGAAGAAAAAGACGAACAACTCACCAAAAATCAGTGTATAGTCATCTTCTCCCCCTCCCATCACATTTTTTCTCCTTTATTAAAACACCCCTACTTAACTGATGCAGCTGTATCGTGCTGCTGTATCATGGCTTAGACCAGGAGCTTTGTCACCTGAGCTCTGCCAGTTGCAGGGGCTGTGTCCTCCCTTTCCCAGCATCTTTTGTGCCTACGGAAGAGGCAGCTGAACCACATCCTCAGCTCGCAGGGGCTGCAGTTGGCCACCCAGTTTGTCACCAGCTGGTCCGAGCGGCCCGAACCGACGTGCCAGGCCGTCATCTGCCTCGTGTTAGGATGCACGGATCAGCAGAGCACGTAGGAGTGCCCAGGTCAGGAGGGAGGCACCTGGTATACCCGGCGCAATGTCATTTGGTGACTCCAAGAACTCTTCTGATAGTCCAGCAGGTCCAGAAGAGGTTTTGTCAGCTGTTTGTAATCAACATTTTTTACCAAAAAAAAACCAAGCAACAACACTCAAGGAATTAGGTCCTGTGTAATTAGGTCCATGTAAGATTTTCTCCACCAGAAAAAGAAAGGTAAGTTAAACGGATGCAGAGAGGTCATCTTCATAATGAATTGCGATTCTTAATAATAAACTTTTTACAAGGCAAATTCACTGCTTTAACTCATTTTGCTTCAAAAATCTAAAACACATGCATGAGCTTAGATGTCACATACAGTGTTAGCCAGATACAGTGGCAGAGGTCGAGAACGAAGTCTCTAAAGTTCCCAATTGAATTATTTTAATGAAGAACCATAATCTTTTCTCTTCACCTGTTCCTTTCCCTCCCTCCCTAAATGGGAAGAGAACTCTCTTAGAAATGATGTGTTTTCTTATGTGTTTTTTTGCCAGCACTGTATGTCCATCTGGATTGACCAAGAAAATGTATTTTCACATTCAGTCCAGAGTAGGAAGGTTTCTTCTTTCTGCAGCTCACTCTTTCCGCTTCTGTTTTTCCAGGATTCAGGACAAGTCATTCCTCTCATTGTGGAAAGCTGTATCAGATTTATCAACTTATACGGTAAGCTCTGACACATAGTGTGTCACTTCGTTACTGCCCTGACTTTTTTGTGCGTCTTTTACATAGTGTATTTACCACCACAGCTTTGTTTTTAGAATAGAGGTTAAAAATCTTTTAAAAACTATGTTAATTTCTCCCCACCGTCTCCCATCTTTGCTGCAGGTCTTCAGCATCAGGGAATTTTTAGAGTGTCTGGTTCCCAGGTGGAAGTCAATGATATTAAAAATTCATTTGAGAGAGGTAATTGCATTTTCATTTATTCGAGCACCTTAATATCTGACATTTAAAAATCTTTTAAATTCTAATTACTTTCTTGGCTGTTTAAGCAGTTTGTGTGCACTTTGTGTACTGCACCTAAAAATTTGCACCGTCATATGCTTCAAGATGAAGTGTAATGATGACACCTACTTGTTTTTCCCCTGTTAAGTTCTAGGAGCTGGAAGTTGTTTTTCATTTTGTTTAGACGAGACATATGACTCTTGAATCAACTGTAAGCTTTAGTCTTTTGTTAATGATAAACTGCAAATAATAGTTTGTCTATATTCTCTTTTAAAGAACATCAGAAAGGAGCTATTATGGTTTTTAATTAGATTCAAGAGACTACGTAATGCAATTTGAGAACCCTGTTACTTGATCTTCTTGAATATGACTGCTCAACTTTCTGGTCCCTCTGCCAACGTGGCATCACGATCAATGAGAACAGGGCTGTGAAAGGGTCGTTCCTTTTTCAACCACTGGCTTCATTCCCAAAGGAAACTTCAGCCCCAGAGGAGAAATCATGGGAAAAATACTAGGAAGTAAAAACAAATTTTTAAACATGAGTGGTTTGCAACACCCAGCCTGGGATTGCTCTGCTAGGGGGACCAGGATCCAGCGATCCCCTAATTGTGTTGAAACAATACTAGTTACATTTTTTTTGAATCTTACATTCTCTTTTCTTGGCTCTTAGAAGCTGTTTTTTTTAATTTCCAGAAAAACCTTTCGCAGATCATCTGCTAATGAGAAAACCCTTGGAGCAATAAGTCTTGTGACTAAAAGCATGAAAAAAATATGCACAGTATTTTTCTCCCCAGGATTAGTTATATATCTTGTTTAACCTGATCTCGTCTCTGACAAAATACGTGAAGCAGCTGTTTTTACATGCTAAGTGAAGCCATCTCCTCCTATTCTCCAGCTTTTAAATCTGCCTTATTGTTAACGGCTTCTTGTGGGTAGTGGTATTCTTCAGAATATCTTCCGAGATACATACATTTTAAAATGTTTCAAAATAAAGATTAAGTCTTTTAAGTTACATGTAGTTCAGCCATGGCTGAGGTTCCAGTTCGGGTTTCAGGTCATATACAAGCTTTTCACAAAATGCTTGCATGTATTCCTGAATGTTTTAATTTTTCAGAATGAAAACAGATTTCCAGTTCAAAGAGCTATCTGACTCAATTTGCTTTATGTAAGCTCCCAAATAATAGTCTGAGAAACCCGATTCAAATAAGACCATTTGACTTTTTTATTTTACTAACTGTAATTCACAATGTGTCCATAAATACGTAGTTGGAAGTTCAGGACCTAAGAGATCAATAGGTTATGTAATTTAAAGGAAGCTTTAGTTAGGCTGCCAGTTTCAGTTTAATCATAGCCTGGGATTTCTAAATCAGTGTTTATTATCTTACTTGAATGCTTGCATTGCCACCTCCCACACACTACAAACAAAAAACCCCCAAAATGTCACTCACTTATAAAAATGTTGCGTGCAAGAATGCTCCTGCATGTGTGTTTCATTCACTTTATTTACTTTTTAAGGTGAAAATCCTTTGGCAGATGACCAAAGTAACCATGACATTAACTCAGTTGCTGGAGTACTGAAGCTCTATTTCCGAGGGCTGGAAAATCCTGTCTTTCCTAAGGAAAGATTTAATGATCTTATTTCTTGTATCAGTAAGTAGAAATCTCTGTTTCTTTCTCAATAGAATTTTACTTTCATATATCCAATAGCAGCCTGAAAAAAAGAGCTAACTTCACAGATTTTTCTGAGACAATTTGTTTGCCATCTGTATCAGTCTGGGTCAGTTATTAGTCATGCTCACAGCTGTGGTTGTTCCCTTTTCCCAGTGGGATTAATGTACAGTACAACTCTTTGTTTAATAGGGCAGGAAGGATATTTTTTGGTATACAAGAAGCAGTTAAATTTAAACGCATTATTATTTTCCTCTGTGCACTGGGGCAGATAGAAGGGGATGAAGTCATGACCGTGCAAACAGAGGACGTTACTTTCCACAAAGGTTTCCATGCCCCGCAGCTTGGAGTCAGCACTGCTGAATAAGTGACCTACTGCTCGACATTGTGTGGTTCTAGGCCTTTGTTGTGCTCAGCTTAAAACCAGCAGGAAAACCCTTCCACGCAGGAGCAGAGGGGAGCAGCTGCATGTTGTCTGCAGAAGAGCCCGCTCTGCCTTCCGATAGACAACCCATCATGGGGCACCTTAGAGGAGCGTTGCGGGGGTCTGGGCACTGCTGGTGTTCATAAGCTGGAGACAAGGAGGTTGTAGTAATTTAGGAAGTTCTCAGTGGATGAGTGAATTGCTCTGGCATGCACCAAACCTCTTCCAGTTCGCAGATCCCTGCAGATTGAGGAGGGATGAGGCCAAACCACCCATCAGAAGGCTTACTGTTCCCTGCAGGTCCATCAGACGTGGTCAGAGGTGTGAGCTTTGTGGAAGAATTTCCTCCTTTCAACCCTTCCTTTGTAACATGCCTGCTTCAGCCAAATGGAGGAGGGTTTCACAGAAGACAAGGGCCAGTCCTGTGGGATATTAGTTAGGGCAGGCTCTCTCCAAACTGTTATTTTGGCAAAGGGGTCTCAGCCCAGCAGGCAGGACCGCAGATCAATGTGTGCACAGTGTCTTGGGCTGACCATCAGATGGGCTTTTCTGCTCGCTGCTGGGGGAACCCAATGTGTGTGGTTTCCTTCCCAGATAAGGCGGATTGCAGTAATTCAGCCTGGAGATTACGAATATGTGGATCGCTATGATCAGGTCTATGTGCAATATTTTATGTTTCCTTTTTTGCTGATTTTCTGCAGCTGTTGCTTTTTACAGGCTCAGTGGTACTGAGGAGTCCTGAAGGACCTCAAAACTGCAGTTTAACAGTCTGATCCCTGATGCTGAGGGGGACATTGTCTCTTTAGGAAGCATCATCTTGGTTCTGCCTGAGTTCAGCTTTAGTTAACGGCAGCGCCACAGCCCAGAAAATGTCTGCGAGTCATAGAAATTGAAATCTAAAAAGGGACCATTTTGACTGAGTGATTTTCTGCATGACAGGGATGATGGAACTTTACCTAATAATCCTGCACTGATTTCCGTAACTTCTAGATGAATTAAAGCATGTATGCTGGAAAAAAATATTGATTTAGTGGCTTCTGTTGACAGAAAATCTACTACATTCTTGGATAAGCTGTTCAAATGATTAATCACTTTCATCGTTAAACATTTGTACCAGATTTCCTTTTCAAAATTTCTGCTGTCAGATTCTGCCCATTGGATCTCTTTATGACTTTATTATTTTGACTAAGCATTATGAAAACTAGAAATTATGGTTCTTGTATGTGGAGGTGGTATTGCATTCTGCTGTGTTGAAGAGCTTTAAGTAGGATTGCAAAATACCAAGAATGAGTATTTGGCTTACAACTATTATACAAGTGAATGCTTAGGAGATGCAAAAATATTTGCCCAAAACAATATTTTAAATGTCTTCCAAGAAGAGGAACCTGCATGATTTCAAAGAGTTTCCGTTCACCGTTGAAGCTTCTGAAGACAGGCCACAGTATTTGGAAAGAGGGGTAGAAGCTGAAATCCTTAACAACCAATAGCCTGGAACAAAGTCACTGCTTTTCCCAGCCACCTTTTAAAATGGCACAGTTATTGGGAGAGAGGTGTTGCCATCTGATCCTGGTTTAGACTGGCTGTTCTCCAAGGCTGTCGTAAATCTGGATTATCATCTCTACGGCACCTTGTCAAGATAAGGTGTAATGACTGAGTGGTTCTGCTAGGTTTGACTTCTGCTATTGCTGCTATGGAAGAAAATAGAGGATTTTATTCCTGACGATGTGTTGTAAGAGTCCCAGATCTGTTTCTGGCAGGTTTTGGAGGAAGCCAGGCGAGGATGGTTTCGTTGTTGTTTGGTTTGGTTTCCACAAGGTTATCGTTAGGGGCACTTTGAAGTGGCCCATCAATGCCTTCCTTCAGCGCGGGGAGGAGCGGTCACTTTGGAACAGGCAGGACAAAAGGGATTTACTCTTTGAGCACAGTGGGGTGGTTTTACTTGGTGTTGTCACAGTGCGGGGGTTGAATGTGGTGTGAGCAGAGAAAGAACCTTTCTTGTGCCTTGCACCCACAGCCAGCCCCAGAACCGCCTGCTGGGAACAGTGGGCTGTGTGTCTGCATCTCCTGATTATCTGAGAATCCTGAGGTGGAGTGTTTTTACAGCTGTGTACCTGGTCTACGCGCTTCCTGAAGTGGCCCACCACTTCCAGGGAATAAGACACTGTGTTATTTTTTCAATAAAACAACAAGCATTTCAGAATTTACTACCTGTCACAGTTTAGTTCAAATAGCACCTATATGGCATGTACTAACAAAAACTGCCAATCTCGAAGACGTTTTCCCTTGCTGTCTTTTAACCGTAACACTTTGTATATCTTGCAAAAAGGTCTAGGCAAGATTTTTCTTCTATTTCAGACTTTGAACCTGTGATAGTTGCATTAGTTTCTTCTTCTGTGCTCACGTGGCCTCATGTATTAAGTATGTTGGTCTTCATGTTAATGGGAGCAGGGCCAGACTCCCTTTCCTCTGTGAGAAAACACATTACTGTAGCTTCTTTGGATCACAACATAAAAGTCCACAAAGGTTTCACATTTTTAATTAAGAGGGTTTAAATACTCTTAGTTCATATTGCATTCACTATCTGATAAACAGTGGGGAAATTAATAAACATTAAGTTGTTTTCAAATAGATTTTCAAGATAAATGTCAGTGTGTTTTTCTTAATTGTTGGCAGAAATTGCTATGAAAGTGGGGGGAGAGAAGGCAAATTCATAAACTTAATGTTCACATAAAACTGTAAAAGGGCAGAATGTCACACATTTTATATGGAAATGTGATGTTACCAGTGAAAAACCCCTTGAAACTGAAGTGCTTAGTTATGGATGTCAAGCATAATTGAGGCTACAGCTGCAAAATGAACCTTTCCTCAGTACAGACACTGGGGAATTCCTTTGCATTTATGCATATATTTCCGAATGAAATGGAGCATTGTGATTTAATGCTTTCCCTTTTGCAAATACAGTGGAAACAGTGCAAAATGACTGTGACTTTTAGGGCAATTTGTATTAATTAGACTCATGAGAACAATGTTATGCTGTTTGGGCTTATGAACTGTTTTAGATAAAATTTGTGCCAAATTATGGTTTCTCCAGAGCAAGCACGAAAAGTAGGACAGAATGTAAAGAATCCATCTGATTATGGGCCATAATTCTGCGTTCTCAGCAAAAGAAGTGGCTACTATTGTTCCCAGCAGCACTCGGCAACCCGGGGGCTAAAATAAAGGTGGGGGGGAAGAGAGGAGAGTTGCGCTGGGCTTCTTGTAGAAAAAAGGTTGGGCCAAACACAAGCAAAATATTAGTAATAGGAGTTACATGGAGACAGAGGGTACTGATGCTGTGCTTGGGGCTGGTTATAATTCACCTTCACTGCTGGGGGACGGCAGCTCCTCTCCTGGTGTTGGTTCTTACACACATGAATTACGGTTCGCTTTTATGCGTCGCTGTGCGATGCAGCAGACACATCTCGGCTACCCAGAGCACCTAGCTTCTGCTCAGGTCCTTGTCGTTCTTCTTGGCTTCATCTCCCTTGCCTTACATTTCATATACTAAGACGCCAGGATGGATGAAAACTTACATCTTTTATCCTTCTGATTTTCACAATTTCAATATTTTGCTGCCAGCAGTCCCTGTTTACCTAAAGGCATAAATGCTATAAATGTTATGAAAGGAAATTATTTTATCACTTTTCCAGACTATTGCCCGTTACTTAAAAAGTAAAAAACCATATTCCGAATTGTCAGCTTTTCCGGAAAAAGTTTCAACAAAATTACAACTGTTTGCTTCACTAAATGACAGTGGAGACCATTGTGTTTGTCCTTCTATAATGCCTTCTTAAATAGATCCGAAAGAGCTGTAAGTGGCACTGCTGAGTTAATATATACGTATCTTTGAGTGGATTGGACTCATCTACCAAAGTGGAAAGAGGCATAAATTGTTAACTTCAGCACTAATACATATTCACGTAAATTGCTTGTCAGCTGCAAATTGACCATAAAAATTACATCTGCAAGTGTAACTCAATCCCATGTGACATTCAGTGGGTGTGTAAAATGCGCATTAGGCATTCACTCTGCCATTAGTTAGTGCCACACCAAGTGGAAGTAGCGAGTGACTCCCACATTGAGATACCGCATTGGGTTTTATCCTTCAAAACAGTGATCCTAAAGGAGAGAGATAGCTTACGTTACCATTGTTTGCTCTCTTCTTCCTCCTTTTTGCTACCCTTGCCTGTGAAATATGCTGAGCTTACCCACCACTGGCTGTTACTTTAGCACAATTCATTCATTGCTGACACCAGATTTCTCCTTCTGCGTGTTGTGATCAATAATATCTTCACTTTGCCAAATGTTTGCAATTCTTTTGTTGCTACTGAGGTTGGCCCATGCAAACTGTCTGCTAACAGAGAGTGGTAGAACGTCCACCATCCAGAACTCCCCATTTCTGAGCTCTGGCTGTTCCCAGGTTGAATCTTCTTCTCGCGGGATAACCTCTCACCACCAGTGCAGGAGAGGCCATGCGTAGAACCGAGAGCAGGAAAAGTACAGTGCTTTTGTAGCATTTTTAGCTAAGCCAGAGTGATAAAGGCATGTAGCTGTCCAGTTGGCCCAAAATATTTCAGAATCACCAGCAACTGCTGTCTTGCAATAGCCTTTTGTTCTCCATCACCGAAGTAATGTATTTATATATTTGAATATTTATTAGCTTTTATATGCTCCACTGATTCAGGATTATTGCTTAATTAAAATTCAATTTACATTTTCATGTTGTTATTTAGGATGAATGTACCCCTGTCTTCATTTATAATTTAGTTTTGTTTTATTTGTGTTTGGGGGCTTATGTTAGTCATTGTGTTTTCTCCCCTCTCAGCTTTCCTTTACTCTTCTGAGGCAGATTGTTCACTTTCAACCTCTTTCACTTTAGAGTCTGCCCTTGCAAAAACCTCATCATGAGTCACCAAGTGGTTAAAATGTGTTATTTCTCCTGGAAGACAAAAATGGACATTCATTGATTCTGTGTGTCTCTGCAGTAAGCAAAGGTGGCACCACCTCTCCAGAATAGGTTCCAGTGTTTCTGGGAGGCTGAAGATCACACTTTTTAAGGCTTGAGTAGCTCAGATTTGTGCCTTTCTCATGCTCTTGAGAACTGCTCCTTAGCCTGTGGCTGACAAAGAGGCAGCTGGCTGATAAGTAATTCTTTCATTTATGCAATGACATTAGTCTCATCTGGATTCATTCATCCAGTTCAAGGACGAGGAGTGTTTGCAGAGGAAGTCCATGGGAGATCAAGAAATAAATCTTTTCCAAGAACAATGCAAGGTTGCCCCTCAACAGATTTTCTTGTGGAGGTTGTGATCCACCTCTTTAGAGGGTTTTATGAACAGGTTGGGCAGACGTCTCTCAGAGGTGATTGATGTGAAGTCAAAGAGTGAGACTGTAGATGTAAATGACCTCTGAAGAGTCCTTCAGCCTCTCTGTTTTTCGTTTTTTGTGGTGGCTGGTGGAGGCTTCTTAGATCCCAAACACCTCTGACGCTTAAATGCCTAGATAATTTTATGAATACACGGAAGACCAAGCTCCTTATATTATTAGAGTGCTTTGTTTGATTATCGTCTGATAAAAATACATTAATAGTTCTTGACACAGGTGCCTGGCTCTTCCAGAGTGCTACAGTCATGAAGCCCCAGGAGCTGGCCTCTTCGGTTTCTCTCGTTTCACCCCACAAATGTCTCCTATGCTCTGGGCTGCCCTGTAGCTCCACTTCGACAGGAGCAGTGTTCCCATGCCAGACACCTTCTTGTCTGGCTGCAGGAAACTCTCCTGCTTGTGGGTTAGACCGCTGTCCCTGGGGCAGGTCTGGAAGGCCAGAGCTTGTGTTTGTCAGATCAAAGCTCCGTAAGTTTTGCTCTGCTCTGAGAACTGGGAACTAGAAGGTAATAGCCATCTCTGTTAGTGATATTTACCTGACAGTAGTCTTGATTTGTGGTTGATATTCATGTGTCCTTCACACAGATCTCACTTCCCTCCTTCACTCCACAGTCAGAAAAAACATGTTAGTTGTCAGTGTGCTTGGCCTTGCCAGAGGCTTGTCCTGTTGCTTGTCTTTGAGAATGTGTGTCTCATATCATTAGAGTAATGAACCAGTTTTCAAATCCCATGATTTCTGTTTCTGCCCGGCAGCTAATTGCATTATTAGGACAAGTCATGTAGTATCAGTACTTCGGTTTTCTTAGCTGAGAAATGGGTAATACCTCACCAGGCACTGAGGTAGAGCTAATTATCGTTCTTGAAAATCAGAGTAATGGCAAGAGGGCCTCCACCCGAAGTGCTGTGAGAGGGGAGGCACAGCCAGCTCTCTGCAGTGTTGGGAATGCCAGCGGCTCCTCGCAGCAACCAGCTTGTAGCCTGGATGCCCGTTCTGCCCCAAGGCTCTTCGGCAAAGCCAGCGGAGGCAAAGCAATGCTTTCCCTTCCCTCTGCATGGGAGACAGCAAAGCCGCAAATTCTTTCTGCCTGGATGCAGAAAGGTCATTCTGCATTCATTCCTTCTTTCCTACGTACACAAACACTCACACACTGCGTACACACGAGCAAATATGAAATTTAGCTCCTCATTTAAAAGCAGCACACAAATACATAATGTTATGACCTATCTCCTTTAAACCAAATCAATGCTGAGAAAGAAAAGCCTTTTGAAATAATGTGGAAAGCACATTAATTTACCACTTGGCAGTAGTTTGGATTTTCAATAAAGGGGCTTTCATGGAAACTGGGGCTGGGTTACCAGGAAGGTATTGGAAATAAACACACCTCGTTCCAGCATGTGGAGTTTGTAACTGCTGCAGTATAGAGGTGACCTGCTAGTATTTACTACTGATCATGCCCTCGGTAGGGCAGCTGGGATAGCTCAGCACAGGGCCATGCAGCCAGACTCTCTGTACCCACTCTGTTGTGTCCGTGCTGCCTACTGGAACCAGTTTCTGGCTCATGCATCCTCTGAACCCTGTCTAGGAACTGCTTGGAAGAGTTGCAGTTGGCACAGACCACAAAGCACATAGGAGAGTAGGATAACCACTGTGTGATAGATGCCTGCTGATATTTAAGACTGCAGCCCATCCTGGTTTAGCTCCCCAGTTTAGACAGAGAACCAGATAGGCAGCAGAGTGCTGGAAGGAGCCACTGGACCCACCTGGGAGCCTGGCCAGTGCATTTCTCAGGTCTGATTTGAGTTCAGCGATGACTGGACCTGGTGCAGGGCCAGTCTCCAGAACTGGCGGGAAGAGGCAGGTCTGCAGCACAAGGCATTAGCCGGGAGAGGCTGTAGTGCAGAAGGCGAGTTCTGGTGCTGCATCACAACTTCCATCCAGCTTCCCACACGCAGCACACAGGGTGGAAAGGCTGGGGAGGAGCTGCGGTGCCACCGCACAGCACAGCAGTGCTGCTGAGGCCAGAGTGCTGGAAGGTGTAACCGGAGCACCTTTGGACTTCCCTCCCTCAGCCCCACTCCTTAGAAAACCCACCTGCACACATGCACACAGCCTCAGAACCACTCAGACCTACAGCTCTGTACAGAGACTCACAGACAGGCTTGTCAGGGGGAAGGTGGGCTGAGCTGGAGGCTCACAAGGTGCCCCAGCTGTAACAGCAGCTCCTTCTGTTGGAAGAGCGGGAACCGAAGATACGGGCAGGCTCTTTCTACTGGCAGTGGCTTAGTTTAGGGAGGTGGAAAAAGGCCCTGCGCTAAAACTGGCATCTGTGAGCTGCACAGAACAGCAGTGTGGCACAACACTGCAGAATTGAGGGGACATAGCATTGGCGTCTCCAAGATGTGGTGTGCACTGGACAGGGAGAGGAGAATTGTGGTTGCTCTGTGCATCCTCGCTGTGCAAGCAGCTCCCAGGCTTAGCACGTCCCTGCCATGGGCTTCAGTTCTTAACCAGTAACCAGAAATACTTCTTGATTCATGCAGTCCATGTTTAACAGCAACATAAACATAAATTCCAACTCAAGAGCCACTTGAGGAAGTGTAAAGGCTTGAATTGATTTTCAGCCAGAGTTTGGGTTCAGTGTGACTCATTAGATTATAAATTATAAAACTGGTCAGCGGTCCTTTTCCGAGTTTCACCCCATCCAGTGGGATTCCACCGAGCCAGTGGAATCTCTTGTAAATGCAGGTGTGGGAACAGGTTTCCGACCCTGTTTACTACACTGGCATTTCCTGATGAACTATAGCACTTCTGCGCGGTAAACGGAAGTCTCGCTGGTGATGTGCTCTGCGTATGCTTAGTTCTTGGTACCAAAATACCAATTACTTGGCGCTAGTTGTTGTTCTAAGAAACACAAGTCAACACAGATTTTGCACCTACAAGCAAATGCTAATTGGTACAAATAGCCGTACCAAAAAACACAAATAAACACCAGGAACTCTATTTACAGTTACATACTTTTGTGTAAGTAATTATTTAAAACATGTACTCTTAAATATCAAATTGTGTGGTACAGATGGCTTTTCAGCTGTTGGAGTCAGCTCCTGTTTCTCATTTCCACATTTCTGAGTATCCATTTCAGTGCCACTGGACAGTATTTCTCATGTAGCGTGCTAAGATTTCCCTTAGATGTTGTTAATTGCAGCGTTCTTTCTTGGGTGACATAAAAAGTATTACTGAAATTGCAGGTTGTTTCTAATAGTGTCATTTACACAGAAAACACACTGAGTAAAAAATTGAGATATTACTTACTTTGAAAAACAATTTATGCTTTTATCCCATCACTACGCCACTTGTAGCCACATAATCTTTCTGGCCAACGTAGAAGATAATGCATCCTTGTTACAAGACTTTAGGAACTGGTGCTTTTGTTAAGCTGATGTTGTTTTGCCTGCTTCAGAAGATTTTTGGTAGACTGCTATAAAATAATTTGGGAAAATACATGTGATCTTTGTGTTTGTTGCTTACACACCATAAAACATAAGGCCTTTCTGCTTTGCCATTAAAAGAGTTGGACATTTGCTTAAGAAAACTCATTAGAGAAGCTCAATGATTGAAATACTGTATCTGACACGAACATTCAAATAAAGAGAATATATCTGTATTTGAAACTGATGGCAAACATCTCTTCTTGGTTCTCTCAGGTTATTTATGGACTGGTATTGTGATTTTTTGAGCTGTCTGGCTCAGCACGTGGCCAGGGTTTGACTTGGGCAAATTTGTGACTTCTTAAATTGAAGATGTTACTTTTAAACTGTGCAGTTTTCATGGTGGGGGAGAAGGACTTTTAAATCTTATTTTTGTAATACACCAAAATGAGAAGATATTGGCTAGGGACGTGTGATGGTAAAGAGTCGAAGTAAATTGAGTAAACCGATTGAATGTTATTTTAGACCACCATATAAAAGGGAACTTAAAATGCTTCCTTCTGTTTCCAGGAATAGACAATCTCTATGAGAGGGCTCTTCACATCCGCAAACTCCTCCTTACTTTGCCCAGGTCGGTCCTTATAGTGATGAGATACCTCTTCGCCTTCCTCAACCAGTAAGTGCTTTATAATTCCCCAAGGTACCATATCTCTATCTGCCTTCCTCTGCTGCTATTGAAGTTCTTTGGATTTACTCATACTCTATGTAGAATTTACATTTGAGCTCCATTTAACACAAAAGCTGATCTAATTGGCAGTGAATATAGAAGGAAAACACCAGTTTTCATCCAAATTAAAATTGCGTTTGTCCAAAACTGAGCAACTTTGTAATAAGACAGATTAAAGTGTTGTCCGAAATGGAGAGTGCAGGCTACAGCATTAAAGCTGGTAACAAAATAAGCTAATAAGAGAAATAACAAACTGCAACTAATAGTTTACTTAATTTAAAAGTAGAAATTTTTTTTCCTTATCTCAAGCTGATTTTGATCTCCTAACAGGAAAAATAAACAGCGTATTCAAGAAGCACAGGCACTACAAGCTACATGTTTGATGCTAGGCACTGCCAGGGCGAGACACTGTGTTGCTGCTTCTATTTTTTGATAAGAGGGCTACCAGTATAGAGAACATACACCCCTGTGTGTGCTTTGATATAAAGTAGCTTGGTTTTCACATTGCAACGCTCAGGCAGATGCTGGAAGGAGGGTAGCGTGAGAAAGGGAAAATGGTGTTCGTGTCTTCGTCATCCCAGAAAAACTTCTCCATTCTCAAAGAGAAAACAGAAGACAGGTTGGGCAATCACACTGTGTTTCTCCCTCCAGTCCTTCACAGCCCTTTCTGGTTTTGCTGACCCCAGTATTTTCACTGAAAATTTGGCTTCTTGTGCACTTTGCCCTGATTCTAGCTTTTCTCTTTCTGCTGTCATATTGTGCGTTTCCTGTTATATCTGTTTTCATATTGCCTTTTTCCTCTTGTTACTCCTAAATTTGCCCTCTGCTGATTCATTCTGCCTTTGTGACCTTCCCAATTTCATCCATCCTATCTGTTCCTATAGAAACAGGGTCTTTGCAGCCAGGTGATGTGTGTGTGCCTGTGTTCACAGCTGTTCCCATTTCCTTTCTTCTAGTAATTTCTGAACCACTTTCAAACAATGTTTAAAAGAGGGGCAGAGATCTGAAGTTTTATGAAAATAACCATTCATTTGAAACATGAATTCATCCCTGCTGAGTGACACAAGGGTGTAATGTCTGTAAATGTCTGTGTAAACGTCTCAAAGGCTGATATCACAGCTTCTCCTCTACTTAGACATACAGATTGACCAGAACTATATGGGGTTGTACTTGTTACATGGTCATGTCATCTACATCTCTGCTCTCCACAGGAATGCAATTCAGAAAGCAGGCTAAATCCCTTACTGCCTGCAAATTGCTCCTGGTGCATCCACAGGAAAAATGTTCCCATAGTTTGGCTTTCTGCAAATCCAGTTCTGCTTTTAGCATATGCAATTATGCCTGCTTGGCCACGGGAAGTCGCCAGACCTCATGGCGGGCCTCATCTGGTCTAGTCTGCTGCTCAAAGCTTTTGAAGTTAGATCAAGTTGCTCAAGCCAGAGAATCCACAGCCTCTCTGGGCAGTCAGTCCCAGTGCTTCATCACCGTTATAGTGAAGAATATTCTTCCTGCTACCAGTTGGAATATCCCTTTCTGTGACTTGTGTCTGTTGCCTCTCACCCCTTTGCTGCTCACCTGTGTCTGACTCCCTCTTGTTTGTAATTTTGATAGTAGAAGGTTGCAGCTGGATTGTCCAGTAGCCTTCTCTTCTAAAGGCTGAAGAAACCCAGTTCTCTCTGTTTCATTTTATAACCCATATGCTCCAGCTCCCCAGCCATCTCCGTAGTCCTGTTCTGGACTTTCACCAGTTTGTCAGTCTCTCCAGGCTAGAGACAACACCTCATGTGCAGTTTCATGTGAGAACCGAGTGGAAGAGGAACAATCAAGTCCCTTGACGTGCTGGCTTTGCACTTCGTAATAAAGTTAAAAGTGCAACTACTCTTCTTTGCAGTGGGGCGCATTGCCAGCTTCTTGTCCAGTGCTTTCCCCAGTGCTTTTCCTTGGGAATTGCTATCCATCAGTCAGCTCCCGACTGTAATAATACATGGGATTATTCCATCTCACGGGCAAGATTTCGTGTTGATCCTTGTTGAGCTTTATGAAATCCCTGTTCGTCCGTTCCTCCATCTTGTCAAGATCCTTTTAAATGGCAACCCTGACCTTTAGCGTGTCTTCTGCCCTGCCACAGTGTGGCATCGTCTCTAAGCTGGCTGAGTGTGCGCTCCATCCCGTTGTCTGGGTCATTCATGAAGATATTGAGCAGTATCAGCCTCAGTGTTGAGCCCCGAGGAGTACCACATGCTACCAGCCGCCAGCAGAACTTCACTTGTTTCACGATGATAGTTGTCATCTTTTTTACACATTCTTGCACACATATAAAGGCTGAACCGCTTTATAAATCAACAGAACAAGATGTCTCCAATTAACACTCAGGACATCATCATAAATCATGGCATAAGAAAGGGGAGAGCATGATTAATTTTACAAGCTATTTATGAGGGGAGTCATTTAGAAGGTTTGCCTCTTCAGTTTGTATTGTTTCTACATGGAAAACACTCTCTAGAATTCCCTTTCTAAAGGGAATATGATGCTCTATTTAAACACAACCAGACATGATAATTCATGTGCTGCTTCAGACTGCAGAACAACATTGGGGTAAAGGGCATCCAAAATGGATGCTTCCAAAATGAAACTCTAGTGGAAGTTTGTGGGCAAAAGGCAAGGTGCTCAGGGATTTTAGGTTGTACAGTGAAAACAGAAACTAGAACTTAATTGCTTCCAGAAGACAGTACAGTCTGCTTAAGTTATACAGCCAGTTAATGGGAGAGATGCATCGAGGTCTGATGAGAAAACATGGGCATGTGTACCCACTTTGGATCCAGCCCCCTTGGACCTCTGAGGATAAGCACTGATGAGATAGAAGCAGCAGCAGTTGATGCATTTACGTTAGCCCATCAGGTCAGTGTATACTAAACACAATAATGTGGGAACACATGTATGTACACACACATATGTATGCTCTGAACTCACTTTGTAATGCATATAGCCTGTTGAAGAAATCCTCTTTTTGTCTTGTTACTTTATGTGGGATTAAGTGTCAAGGAGAACAGGAAATCTCTGAGATGTGATTGAAAATGAAGTTTCTCTAGTTTTCAGAATAAGGTTAGTCACAGTGGAAAAGTCAATTTTTCTTGATTTTTCTGTTATAACAGCCTTTCACAGTACAGTGATGAAAACATGATGGATCCGTACAACCTGGCCATTTGTTTTGGGCCAACCCTGATGCCTGTTCCAGACATACAAGACCAAGTGTCTTGTCAGGCACATGTGAATGAGATAATCAAAACTATCATCATCCATCATGAGGCTATTTTTCCGGATGCTAAAGAACTTGATGGCCCAGTGTATGAAAAATGCATGGCTGGAGATGACTACTGGTAAGTCAGAATATTACCCTTCTGTCTCCTTAACAACATCATTAGGCTGGTTGTCTGGATAATTCCTGTGATACGGAATTGCTTTCACACACAGCAGAAGTATGAAGATAAATGAGAAGAGCATTTAGGTTCACGTAGTGAAGTGTTAGCCATAAAAAAAATGAAGCAAAGGCAGTTATGATGAGATTCCCTACAACATTTTGTGGAGGAAGCTACCTTTGTGTTCAGCCCAACGCAGCCAGAGTTCCAGCTGTACTGTGCAGAGCACACGGCCAGGCAGGAAACCGGCTCTTTGGCTGCAAACCAGCCTACCAAATTTCAGCTTATGATGCCTTCCCCCTGCTCCTCTCTTAGCACCACACACACACTTTTTATAAATGAAAGGATCCAAAGGTTCTTGGAACTTCGTAATAAATGAAGACGTTATTTGAAGGAGAGGTGTGTAGGCTTCTTCAGTAATTGCATATTCGTAGCGTGTCATGAGAATTATGTTGCGCATAACTTTACAATGTTGTAAGAATAATTTTAAATAATCTCATGGGGTGGCATGTTTTTGATATGTGTGGTTTGTCCTCTGCCCGACCTTCTGTCTCCATCCAGTGACAGCCCATACAGCGAACATGGTACACTGGAGGAGGTGGACCAGGATGCAAGTACGGAGCCCCACACCAGTGAAGACGGTACGTCTGTTACGTTACTCTGCCTTTGATGGGAGCAAGTTTTACAGGTGTTTCATGCGGGAGACCTTCTTCCTTTCCTGATTGCGTCTTATTTGAAAGAAGGGGGTTTCAGTCCTGGTGTTCTGTAGCAAAGCCGGCATCTTTAATCTCTGTTTGTGTGTGTTTTAACGCTGATTCATCCATGTTTGACCAGCTGTTTCCTTGTTCTCCCCTGATTTTCCCAGTCAGGAAGGGCAAGAGAGAAACTATTTCAGTCAGCACATATTATTTTCTGATATAACGATACATTTTTAGTGTCTCTTTGTCTTTTGTCTGCAAAATCCAAACTTATCAAAAGTTTGTCTTTAAATATTTCAACTAAAGGATATTTGCCATTCGGTGGGCTCTGCTTTGGTAAGAATTTAAAAGATGTTCCATCTAAAGGATTTAAAACTACTGAAAAATGTGTGTACCCCTCCCCTCCCCCAGTGAAACTTCTGAACAATAGTCATTTGCTATAAATATTAATCACATATACTATGATAGTTCTGGGTACAATAAATATCCATGAAAAAAATGATGCATCTCTATTAGATCCACTCTTTTTAGCCAGATTTCCTATAGGTGTATTTGACTGTGACATGTTTCAGTTGGACTATCCTTCACATGTCCCTCCCAGTAACTTCTGCCCAGTTTCAAGCAAATGTAACAGATGGAAAGAGGTGTCAAAATTATTAAATAACTGCCAGTTTCTTGACAATTAGTAGGCAGTAAGAGGAGAAGGATTCGGAGTAACGCTCCCTGTAGAGAAGAGCTGCAGTGTCAACTCACTGCACATCTGGCCAGCAGTCAACCCAGACAGAGCAACCAGCACCTGTGCACTGAGCACCAGCAGAAACAAAAGCTGCCCTTGTCCGTCTTAGAGGATGTGTGGAAGGAGGAAGCGGAAGAGACAGAGAGGGGAAAAGGGGAGGAAAAGAGCTACAGCAGAGAAGGGCTTCTTTTTTTTTCAAAGGATGTCATGAGGGATACTGGTTTGGAGCTGGGACAATTGCCATAGGGAAGGGGAACAGGAAGATGTATCTGTAGGAAACCTGGCTCTGCTGGTCCTATTGCACACAGAACAATGTAAACAATAGTTCCACTCGAGCTGTGTCTGTCGGCTTTGTCACGTCAGCAAGCTGTCGGTGACAGATTGCCTTCCCTGCCCCTTTGCCGCCGTGAGGAGGGACAGGCAGAGTCTGTCAGTGCAGCTGCTTGGAGAGGAGGGGTGGTTGGGTGGGCAGGCGTCACAGAAAGGAGAAAAATTCAATATAGGAGATAAGTCAATGTTAATCTTCTGCCTGGAGTGTCTACCCATGCCTGAACACAGAGCAGGGAATACCGACAGTTTTACAAGACAGCCGCTACGTGGATTCCTCTTGACCAGCTCTGTAGAGCTAAACCCACCGTCTTCCTACAACACAGTTCCACTAAATGGTGCGAACAAAGCCATAATTGTGCTGTCTTCTTCCAAGACACTATAGCTATGTTTTCTTACAAGAGCTCCTTCTTCCATTAGAGGTACGAAGCAAGAGTGGAAGCTGAAGTCTATCCGTCTCCCATTTAGAGCACAAGTGAAGTAAGGAAATTCAGGCAACACACCAGTTCAATGTATTTGGGCTGACTTTTGGGTCCTGTGACCAAACTGAGAGATAAAGGCCTGAATGGGCATGGAAAAGTGCAGCTTCTCAGCAGCAATCAGAAACTGTTACTTCAAAACCATGCCTAGGAAAGATTAAAACGTAAGCAGGATCAAGAGGAGCAGGACCATTCCTTCGCACAGTGCATCACCTGCTCCTCAGTAATCATGGGCTCTGCCCACCACTGTGTTGCTATTATCAATAACAGTTTTGCATTCCCGTTGTGGTCCTGCCTGTTTTACAACTGTGTCGCTGGTGGAGACAAACCCTGAAGAGAGTAACTGTCAACAGGAGAGAATTCTGTTAAAAGATTTAACTGCTCAAGACATGGCTTTTCATTCACCAGATCAGCCAGCAGTTTAATTCTAGTTGCCCCTTCACACCTTTTTAATCAATTCAGTGCCAAAAGGAAGCAGACATTTGTGTTTACCGCAAAATAATTGTTAGCACGAAAATATGTGTAATCTGGGGAAACACTGCTGCAAAGATGAAGATTAGCAAGCCTGGATCACGTACAAAACAGTGCTGGCCTTCAGTTCCCAGCCTGCAAGCTCTAACCCTTTTTTTTTTCCATGGCTTTGACTTTCTGTTATAATAGCACATTTTTCTAATGTAGGTTACAGGCCTTAAATTAAATGCACTTACCATCTCTTTGCATATACATTCATGTGTTTGTCCTTTGGACAATTCCTTTTATAAAATGTCCTTGATAGCAAATATGAGAGTGGGTGAGAATTTTTCAGTTTCCATATCGAACTTCTTGAGAGTCAGCGATTGACCTGCGATCGACCAAAAAAAAAAGAGCTTCCACTAAAGAGTCTGGAGTATTTTTGGGAGTTTAATGTGATTGATTCGTTGATTATAAGCTGGATGCATCACTGCCAGCTGTATGTGGAAAGGGAGACGCACCATTGTTGCTGTATTGATCAGACATGTGGTACTTAGGTATTTCCCTCTGTTAGGAGGTGGAAGAATCAGATTCTGTAACTGCTTTTCTTTCAATGTTGAAAATCTGATTAGTTTTATACTAAGATGTTGTATACATACACAAGACCAAGCAGCTAACCCCATAGGAATTACTGCATTATTGAAACGTAATCCAGATGCTATGATCGAAAGCAAAAGGATTTAATTTTCTACTTTAGTTATTGTTGTTATAAGAATTATTTGCTGTATAAAGTTAAACTACAAGTGACTCTCCCTGTGCCTACTAGAATAAACCTGTCTGTAGGGGCTGGCTCCATAGCACTAGGAATGTTTAATTACAGTTTAGAAAACACAAGGACTTTTTAAGAATTAAAAAATTAATTTTGTCTGCAGAGGTAAAATCTGGTAGCTTGGGGAAAAGAAGGCTGGAATTTATCATTTAGTGAATAAACACTTCATAACTGCTTAATTTTAAGCGTATGAATTGCCTTTTTTTTCTAAGGTTATTGGTGGTGGTGTATTTCTGCTGACCACTGGAAAGGAGAGAGAGAAGGAGAAGGAGATGCGTTTTGCTGTAATGTTTTCAGTCTTCTTTAAATGTGCAGAGAGTATCTCTATTAAGGAAAACACCAAAGTTTCTTCTTTCTCCTAAATCTGGAAAGGAAATTTAATTTGTGAGGTTCAGAACATTTGTACTCAAGCTGAGGCACAGGGAAAAAAAAATCTATCTGTAATTTTGCTGCAGAAAAACCTTTACCTGTAAGCGCCTCTGCAGTAAAGATTCAAAGGATATTGTTCAAGTTCTAGTGAAGCAGCCTTTAGCGTATTTCCTTTACCTTCAGTTTGCTGGAGATGTTTTATTCTTGTTGGAGGCATGTGGAAAAGGGTGACTAGGTTTGTTTTCAAAGGAAGTAAGAGAGAATTTCCTGAGGAAGTTAAACAGATGGGTTTCTCCTGGGAAAACATACATACGATTAATATCCTGCTGTTCATAGATATCTCATAAACATAGGGTAAAAAATGAGGTGGTAGTTCTGCTGGAAACAAAAATTACAGGAGCACGTAAGGCTGTAAGTTATTGTTGTATCCCCAACACAGTAATTTTCGCGCTCTTCAGCAGTGCGTTCTGTTGTCAACATTTTACCAAATTCTATTCTGTCAACACCTTGCTATATTTCTTTGCTTTTTCTGTTCCCCAGTCAGGACTTTGAAATGGCAAAGCCACTGGTCTCCTCTGCAGAAGAGGATAAACACACAGGGAAGGAGCCTCTTCCCAGGGAGTTCAAGGACGTGCTCTAGTCCCAACAGCCAGAGTACATCTGGGAGAGCTGAGGAAGAGCAGAGCAACAGCAAACCCCCCCCCAAAAGTGCAGGGCATGGTCTCCCCTCTTTTCCTGAGCTCCCTGTGCCCTGAGGCGCAGAGGGCAGCTCGGTGCCACCTCAGTGCTGTCACCCCACAGGGAGGTTAGTGCCGCATCTGGAGCTCCAGCCCCAGCATTTGAATTAGCTCTTATGGTTCTTCTGCCCTTCCAAGCAGTGGAGGTTTTTCCCCACAGTTCTTCAGCTTGTCCTAATTTTTCAGTTCCATAGCATTGCCTGAGTCACTAGAGACAATAGCGGGTGAGATCCTGTATGTCATCAAATACTTCTTGCTATTGTAGGCAAATGCCCCCAGGTATGGACAGAGCAGTGCAATCACATTTCCCTCTGAGCTGTCAGTTTTACTGTTAGACATTCAGTACCACGTGGAATTTGAGTTACAGATCCCAAATTTAGCTTTTAGCACCTTTGCTTTTTTGAAAATGCTTGTCTGTCATTCAGTAACCTTGATATTAAATGGCTTAGCTTTGCAAAATGCATTTATTTCTAGGAGTAACTGTCATGGTACTTTGGTTTTAACTATTAAGCCTTGACCTGTAACAAGGTGAATTACTATTTAAGTACAGTCTCAGTACTGTTTGCTATAGGAAAGTTCTCTCCATGTAAAAGCAACATTCAGGCAAAGAAAATGCCCCTTACAAAATCATGAAGCCTGTCTGAACTTATTTTTGGTTCCATTAAGAAAACTGTGTGAGATCCGCTGGGCACTCCTCCCCGAGGAGGTGGGATTTGTTGCCTAGGCAGTCTAACGAACATGCCTCTGAAGTCACATCCATTACCATACATTACCCGTTCATACAGCTGGTTCCAGTGGGGCAACTTCCCTCAGACCTCTGAGGACGTACGTGAATCTTGCAGGCGAGGGAAGGACACAAAAAATAGATTCATGTCATGCACCACGCTTAGATTAGTGTAATTCCACTGAGGGAGATAGAGCTATTTCTAGTTTAGTCTGTTAATTTGTAAGTAGGAAGACCTATAGACTCAAATGTGGGATACTATATGATCTGTTGAAATTAGCAGAGAAATGGGAGATCACATAGCTAGTCAGTGTAGGGGTTTATCAATCAATTCAGTACCCATGACCGTTATCAGTTACCTTCAGAGAATGCTGAAGGAAAATATGTACAGGAAAACTGGGATTTTCTTACTTACTCTAAAAGCTTTTTTGTTTGGTTGGGAGTTTGTTTTGCATTTTCAAGTATTACCCTTTAGTGAGTGACTGCCTCACTGAAACCTGGGAGCTTTTGCTTCTGAATTCTTGACCCACTCTTCCATAACCCATAACTTACCCGCAATCTGAGAACAGCGTGTTCATACAAACATCTGCTACTTTTCAATCCTACTCGATCCCATAATACCTTCTTATAATGAATTCCATGAGCACTATGCATGATATGTGTAAAAACAGCATTCGTTTGTCAGTGTTACATTATTGCCATTCTATTTAATATTGACCTCTTAAACATGATGCAAGATAAACAGGGATGTTTAGTTTATTTCTTTTCATTTGGCAGTAGTGTCTTTCCGTGCCTATAGTTGCTTTGTCGCATCTATACATTCTGTTACAGATATACTGTAGGTAGAGTATCTAGAAATGAAACCAAAATTGTGTATTAGAATATATCACTAGCACATACACCAGCATTAAAGTTTTCCCATTTTTTTTGAATGTTTCTTTCTATGTTGTCTTTACATTTTCTTTGCTTAAAAACATAAAGCCAAGAAATATATCACCACCCACCCACCAGGGAATGCCTGCCAGTGAGCCAGTCAATAGCAGAGCATCCTCAGGAATTAATACTGTTATTGCTAGGTTCTTACTCACATTTATATAATCAAAGTAATTTCTGCCAGCGTACATTCCTTTTGCATTTGTGACAGTGAATTCCCCATACCACTGTATGCCATCTCGGGAAAGTTTCTGGGTTGGTAAGTCCCAAGCACCCTGCAGCTCCTCACTGACAGGAGCTCTTAGCGTGACTTCAAGAAGCAGCAAACCACAAGACAGCCTTCTGCAGGCTGGGCAAGTTATTAAAAATAAATTTTAAAAAAAAATTAAAAAAAATAAAAAACAGCTGCAAACTATAACCTCAATAAAGGTGCTTTCATTATGTTTTCATGCTGCAGGATGAAGTTAATTTTAAAAAGACATTCCTGTGCAAAATGTTGTCGTAAAGGGACGGTGGCTTTTATTACCAGCCTGGTTCTTTGGGGAATTACAACCTCAGCGATTTTAATTTGCACCAGACAGAAAGCTGCTATGCTAGTCATTAGCCCAGATGCTAATTTCCATATAAATATTGCTTTAATTATGTAAAGAAATTTGTCATTTCAGGGACTCTGAGTTACTAGAGTCAACAAAACGTGTGATTTTCAGACCTGTATTTTGCAGGTTTTTCTTTACGTTTTGAGACTCCGGTGACAAATTTTCATCTGTTTGAGCTCAGGTGCTTTTGGTTTTGTGCAGAAGCAGCTAGCAGTTGATAAAATCACGGCTGTCTCACTGATGTCCGGGCACAGCTGTGAAGATACCTGCAGGCAGACGTTCCGCAGGGGCCCTCCAATGGCATCAGTGAGTTTCTGACCCAAGCTTAGGTTACAGGATGGAGTCCGTCACCAGCGTAAGGCTGAATTTACCAGTATGCTGAGGGAAGATTAGCCAGGGCTGCTGTAACCGATGTTTGACCTCAGAGAACGCCGACCTCCCCTGCAGAAACCAGAGGAACTCGGGAGGTTGGAGCAGCCGGAGCTGCCGCAGGCAACTTCAGGCCACACAAGGGCTGCCCCTGCGGAGGGGTCGTCCTGAGGCGGCCTGGAGCTGTCTGCCTCGCTCAAAAAGGGCGTTAAGGAAGCAGATTAGAGCACTGGGCTTTGGCGTTGTGTAAAACGCTACGTTGTCACTAGGTCTGTGCATTCGTCGTGCGAAAGACAGAAATCTCGTAGCCCGGTTAGGCAGAGCATCCCTGCTCATTCAGAGGGAAATCCTGTCTTACTTCCTTTGCCACTGTGGATGTTAAAGGCAGCGGTTTGATTTTTCCTTATCGCTCTGATTTTTCATCTGGGTTTCTTCATTTTATTTTTGGAGGTCTTCATTGCCTGGCCTCTGTCTCGCTCCCCAGCCATGAAGGAGCCCTTGCAGCAGGAGGCAGAGGCCTCTCTCCCCGCAGCAGCTGCTGTGACATTTGAGTTTGCTGTTGTGTTTTCTGCAGCTTGTGAAGCAACCCAGATATTTCACACTTGGGGCACAGATTAATTACGTTTATTTGTGAGGAACATATTACAACTGCTGCCTGAAGCCTGCCTGATTTCTGTCAGCTCTGCTCAATAAGAACAAGCACTGAGAAAATGCAATAAGTGGGGTTTGTGAAACCAAAATGAGCAGATAAGCTGGTGTGGAATCTGATACCTGTTCTTCTTCCCTCCCTACCCAGAGTGCGAGCCCATAGAAGCTATAGCCAAGTTTGACTACGTTGGAAGATCTGCACGAGAACTCTCGTTCAAGAAAGGAGCTTCCCTGCTGCTCTATCACCGAGCATCTGAAGACTGGTGGGAAGGAAGGCACAATGGAATTGATGGCCTTGTCCCTCACCAGTACATAGTGGTGCAGGATATGTAAGCACTGTCTGGCGTAACTGTGTTCTTGGTGGGGTGTAAAAACATGCTGAAGCAATTAACAAAGTGAATTTCAAGTGGGACAGTGGTTTGAAGGCTCAGACAGATAAAACATTAGCCTTCTGTGCAGGATGTCTCTGTCTTCATTGCCCTGACTTGACAGCTCTTCGTCAAAAGCTACTACTAGGCTAAGCTACTTTGTTTATGATTATATTCTCAGTACATTAAGAGGTGGACACCGCTGCATCTATTTTAGTTTGACTATCTCTTTGTAGCAATTGCTGTTGTTTAACTTCAGAATAGCAAGGGCTGGAGAAATACAGCCCTAAACTCTTCTTTTACAGTATTAAGCATGTGCTTTGCCAAAGAAGACAAAGTTATTGTTTACAGAAAAGGCTACAGTCAAAATGTGAAGAGCTCAGTAAACAGAAGGATTATAAGCAATTTTTGGAGTGCTTTATAACATGCCTGCTTTTCTTAAGGGGATAAAAGTCTGGGAGTGCCCAGATGTTCTCTGTCCACCCCACTTACTGACTTCTCATCTCACCACATGTGTTCTGTTCAGGGATGACACTTTTTCAGATACGCTGAGCCAAAAAGCAGACAGTGAAGCCAGCAGCGGACCCATAACCGAAGACAAGTCGTCATCAAAGGACATGAACTCCCCCACTGACCGTCACTCTGATGTGTATTTAGGAAGGTAAGCTTGAGCGTAACCTTTTCAGTAGGACTGCTCACAGCTCACGTAACACAGCAATAACTTCTCCATGTGCTTATGGTGCGTCTCTACAACTTGTCCTGTAACCACTTCTTCATTGGTGCAGGCAAAGAAAGAGATCAGAACCTCCACCTCCTCTAAGACGCCCCGGCCGGAGCAGTGACGGTCACTGCCCCGTGCACCCACCTCACCCTCTCTCCAACTCATCTGTGGAGCTGGGTTCCCCCAACCTCGCAACTCACTGCAGTCCCAGGGCCCTCCTTCAAAACCGCAGCCTCAACGCCGACAGCCCTGAGAGGAGGCGCAGGCCTGGACACGGCAGTCTCACTAACATCAGTAGGCATGATTCTCTAAAGAAGATTGATAGCCCTCCAATTAGAAGATCTACATCGTCTGGTCAGTACACAGGTTTCAATGACCATAAACCGCTGGACCCAGAGTCAATAGCTCAGGTTGGTGTCTTTTTTATTTTATGTCACTCTCTGATTTTCTGAGGAGCGAGTCTCAGTGAGCAGCACAGCACAGAGCAGGTGCCCTGCTGAGAGTACACGTGCAGGAGAATATCCTGCTTCGCTTTTTAAACAGAGTGTGTGTGAAAGAAGGTGCATTAAGGGATCCCAGATAGAAGAAGCACAAGGGGGAATACCTGTTTTGGTAGCGATAAAAACAAATTATTTCCTGTTACACCATAATGAAATCGCCTCTGCCATGCAGAACACCAAGATAGTATCTGATTACAACAGCAATGTAAATCTACGTGCTCTGATGGAGCCTGGCCTGTTCTAACTTGCATGTAATTAGTGTTCAATTATTCCTCAGTACTATTCTTTGAAGAAAAGTTCTCTGACTAACTAGCAGTGACCATTGCCATTCAGAGCACAGATTTACATTCCAGGGTCCTGTGGATTTTACATAGTTTTCATATAGTTCATACCATATGTTGATTTGATGCTTGTAGTTGTGCCTAAGAACCTGATGTGCAACCTGATGTACATCACGGGCCATCTTGTCACTGTGTGAGCACTCACCAGTTTCATTCCTGGCAGTGAAGATGGAATAGGGAGCACCTGAATCATCAGATTTGTCTATTGTTACAGAGCTGGTAACAGCTCTTGAGCAAATAGATGCTGCTGTCTTCAGAACTCGCATTTTGTCTAGGCAGTATAACGTGATTACTAGGGGCACCCTAAGCGCACAATATGATTGCAAAAGTATTTTACAATAACGCTGGAACTCGTGTTTTAAAATTTAATATACTGGTGATGGTTGCTTTCAAACTCTGCTCCCAACAAGGGATAGAAGGGACTGTCATGCTTGGGTCAGAAAGCTGAACTGTGCGTTAGAGAGTCAGAAACTGTACATGTTGTTACTGTTTTATTTTACTGTAAGTTACTTATTTACTTTCCTGAAACCACACACAGTGCTGTTTGGTTTAAGCTGTATGTTTTGATACACAGACTAGTGATCATTTGATTTGATTTGATTAAACTGCATGAAAGTTACTGTGAGCAAACAAGGAACACCAGATATTTAACCTCATTTGTATCTCACTGCCACTGAAAAATGGTAAACTAGTGTCTTGGTGCATTCTTCTGGCATTTGTGAATGCCAGAAATCCTGATTAAAAAAAGATATTTCTTAGGTAAGCTCACTGAACAACATCTTGAAGTTTTTTCTGCTTAAAATTTAACACAGAGAAACAGAAGAGCTGATAGACACACAAGCTTTATTGCCTTACAAAACCTTGTTTATTGTCCCCATGAGGCAATACAGATCCGGAGCACCTGGGGCACTAGATGAGGGGAGCCGTCAGCTAAGAGACAGCAAATGGCCTAAAATCTTTACAGCTGTCAGTACCCGAGAGATGACAGAAATCTTCACAGTTAAAAATGCTGCTGAGAAAATATCCATTGTCCTGACAATCACTTAATAAAATGGCTTGCGGGACTTAGTTTAATTGATACTTTAAAATATTCTTAGCTGAATTTTGACTGTCTCAGGTGAACAGGCTAAATATTTGTAAATCCAGGCAAAGCTGCCATCTTGTCAGTCGTAGCGTCTTTCGAATAAATCCAGTGGGAATTTGCTTTAGCGCTATAGTATTCATTGAAGAGAGGATGGTGGGCAAATCAACGCCTGCATTTTTCACCCCCTCCCGCTGCTCCTCGGGTCCGGTGCGTTCGGTGGCGATTGGGGTGACGTCCCGCTCTCTCTGTGCTCTGACCCAGGACATCGAGGAGACGATGAACACGGCGCTGAACGAGCTGCGTGAGCTGGAGAGGCAGAGCTCGGCCAAGCACGCTCCCGACGTCGTGTTGGACACCTTGGAACAGATGAAGAACACCCCCACCCCTGCCACCTCCACGGAGTCGCTCAGCCCTCTCCACAGCATCGTTTTGAGGAGCTCCGAGCCCCAGATCCGCCGCAGCACCAGTTCTTCCAGTGACACCATGAGTACATTCAAGCCCATGGTGGCCCCGAGAATGGGAGTGCAGCTGAAACCTCCTGCTCTTAGGCCAAAACCTATTGTTCTTCCAAAAACAAATCCTAGCATCGGGCCTTCCCCTCCTTCCCAGGGTCCAGCTGACAAATCTTGCACAATGTAGACAGCTCAGCCACCCACAGTGCCCAGCTGGGGTATGCTAGGGAAAAAGATGGATTAACGATAGAAGTCAGGGCTCCGTAACATCATTTGTTCATGTTTGTAACTGGAGAGGCTCTGGTTTTCAGTGTTTTTGAATGTATTGTCTGAAACTAGCTACATTAACATGGGCATTTGTATTTTGTATGGTTTCAATTAAAAGAAAAACTGGACAATTGTGCATCGTTTTAAAAAGCAAACATAGACTTACTTGAAAACTTGATGCTGCACCATTTTAATAAAAACAACACGGATCACAAACAGCTTGCCACGTTGTACCATACTTCACAGTCTTACTGTAGCTATATAATGACAGATCCTGCACAAAACTAAGGGGCGGGGGGGTCAGGGGAGGTGGGACCTCTGATTTCTGGGTCACCAAACCAAATCTCAAGCAGGTTAGTAAGAGCTGAAATCTAGCATGTGAGGATTAAGTGTCTGCATGGAATGTCTAAGTCATCTCAGGCCACATTTCTTGTTTAAGACACACCAAAAAAGAAAAAAAAAGGAACACCAAACCCTCACAACTCTCACAATTGGCACCGAGCTTTACCTTTCTTGTTGTCAATCTCCTGAGAGACAAGTGATGGGTGGATCTGGAGACCACATTGCTCTCACCAATAAAAAGCAGCATTCCAGGTCACAGCTAAAGCACATCTTCAGCAACTCCTTTTGCTGTCCTCTGTAATAGCGTACCTTCTCCCGTGAAGCTAGACCTTCATCCCTTGATGTCACATTTTTCACAAAAGCTAAATTCTTTTAAAGTTCGTAGCTGAGCAAGCCGGGCTCTGGGAGTACAGGAACCCGTTGGTCCATTAGGCTGGTTGGTAGGCGATTAAAAGGCTCAAATACACAGTAAGTCAGCAAAGTATCCCATTGGCTTTACTGCTCATTGTCTGATTAAAGGCACAATTTGAGCTGGAGTAGCGGGAGTCCCGGGCTGAGCCGGCTCCGCTGGCCGCCTCGCAGGGCACGGACACCGCGCTTCTCGGCAGCGAGACGGGGGTGTCCGAAGAGGGGCTGCCTCCTGCCCACCTCTACTGCCTGGATTGGAGTTGACTACAGTTTTCCATAACCACTTCCCCCTTTCCCGCTTCCCTTTTTTATTTTTTAAATGGCAGAAATCAGTACCTTTCTTATGTCTGCGTGAGTGACGTCTGTCAGCTTCGCTTAGCGCTCTGTTAAACTTTGTTAGGCGTGAACTAATACAGCTGTTTTGCACATTGCAACAGTAAGCCATAATATTATTTCTGTGAATACATTTTTCCAGCATCCAATCCATAAAATAAGTTTCAGTGAAAAAGATGGGGGGAAAAAATCAATTGTGGCTCACCTACAGGAGCACAACTGGCTTTAAGTAAGATGTTTTCCATGTATTATTTAAGATCTCACTGTTGGAAGGCCTGATGTTTTACCACTCACCATACATTAAAAATTGAGTATGGAAGGGAAAAAATAATGACAAAATTTGATGGACATGATTACTGAGGTGACAGGAGTAATTTCCTGTTGGTTTTTTTTTTTAGGAGTAATTTGTTCCTGCTCTGGTTTCCACCCAGTAGATAGGTAGTGCAAAGCCCCAGGTGTGAAAAGCATCCCGTGAGCCGCCTCTGAGAGCCAAACTGCTCCTGGTATTTGCAAACCCATCTCAATCCAGCCACAGACTTCACGTGCATCTGGGTTAAAGATTAAGTCTTGATCCCCTGCAGCGGACTGTGCAGCATCAGTCGGTGACCACCAGTCCCCATGACTGTACTGCCTAGTCCTAAAGCCAGAGCGAGAGCCTAAGCCAGGCCAGCCCCAGCTGCAGACCAGTGCTGGTCCATAGGGTCTGTTCACTCGGTCGGGACCAGAGACGTTTTCAAGTAGTTCCCCAGTTTACTAGGATCAGTGGAACAAACTGGAATTTCAGCTTTCATTTACATGCAGTTTTAGTCTAGTGTTTTTAAATTAACCCACCTGGCATAATTGAGATGGATACCTTTATCTTTAAATTGCATAGGGAATTTTGTATGTTTAAATAACTGTACTGGACTCCATAATGCTTATGTTAGAAATTGTTTAGCAAAAGAAAATATTAGAAACAGTGCATTTAGTGAATGCATCCACTTAGTGCATTCACACAGTTAAATGTGTAGTTTGATGGTTATTATAGATACTTAAAAGTATAGTAAGTGGATATGTAACAGGAAAGACTGCTACAACTACAGACGTACTAAAGGGTAACTCCTGCACACCTAATCCAATCAGTATTGTCCTTTACTGTCAAGTTTGATGAATTGCAGTACTGGTAGCTACCTGCTTGTTGACTGTTACCTAATTGTGTCAATGTACATCTGTAGTATGTACATGTGAAAGTGCCTTTAAATTTTAGAGGAGCTTTAGCCTTGCTCTTGTACTGTTGCATTTCCATTGCATCCTTCCCTGTTTGTGTATGGCTGCGTTCCCATTGCATTCCTTCCACTCTTGAAGAACAAAGAAAAACATGGAAATTTCACGGTTCTGGAAGAGAAATGTACTGTTAATCTGTTGTGACAATGCACTTTTATGTATAGTACTGTACATTTTTGGCATGTACCATTACAAGCTTCAGTATACATTCAGGTTTGTTCCTCATACTGTACCTTTATAATAAAGACAATAGTTCTGTCTGTGCGTGTAGTTTTGCTGGGTAAACCGCCACATCTTCTAAGGTGGGTTACCAATCCACCATCCACCTAAAAACAATCAGGATCCTCCAGCCACCTACACCCCACCTGGCATCAGGTCCCATCGCCATCTTGGCCTGAGGAAGTGCTTGTTCCTGCACAGGCTCCCACCTGACTTAGATCACCATCCCCATAAGCTCGAAGTCCCTCCATGCCTCAAGACCCCCCACATAGAGCCACCAACCTCACATGGTTCTGCTTGAGCACCCGCGGAGGGCGGCCAACCCCCGCTCATGCTGCCTGTGGGACCCCCCTGCCACTCACTTGGCCATCACCCCATCACCAACCGCCTCCTCCCCACAGGAAAAAAATGGGATGAAAAAAACACTCCAGCTTCCACATTTTAAATACACAGTCCTAGAGCGAAAAGGAAGTCTACCCGGGGGTGTTTCTTACAGCAGAAAAAGGGAGGCCACCGCGCTGGGGTTGGGGGGTTGTGCCACAGCTTATCTTCAGTGACTCGTGTCCAGGTAGCGGTGGTAACACAACACCTGTGGAGCTGGGCCCGGGAGCTGGGGCACTGTGAGCATCAATCAGGCTGTTGGCTGCACAGGGGACGTTCAGCCACGGACCAGATGTTGTTGAGGACAATTCCTGAGCTTGGCCTGCAGCTGTGTGGGCAGACCCACTGTGCTGCCCAACTTACGTGTGTTTATGGGGAGGAGAGCTACTTGGAAATGCATTTCCAATCCTTGCTTTAACATATAAAATAAAATAAAATAAAATAAAATAAAATAAAATAAAATAAAATAAAATAAAATAAAATAAAATAAAATAAAATATTAAAATGCAGGAGACACAGCTGAAGGGGCTGGTTTTAAAGTCATCTCTGGTTGTGGTTGAGGACCACCATCTGCCTGGAGGGGAAGAAGGGGACAGGTGTCAGGTGGTGCGGGGTGGTACGGGAGGATGGACACACCAGCCACCCCAGCTCAGAGCCCGGCTTCCGTTCTTCATGCTGGGAGAACTGCCATAAAACAACTGGTCGTTAGTGGGCCCATCGATCAGCCAGTGCTGGCAGCCTTCCTGTCGCAGTGTCCAGTGACCCACTTTGGGTATTTCTTCTTGTCCCCTACTGCACAAAAGCCAACTAAGACATTCAGGAGGGGACAGCAAAGGCCATTGCTCCTTCAAGGTCCTGCACAGCCCAGAGGACACAACCCAGTTTCCACAGTCAGCCCATAGGCTGGTGAGGAGAAAGGCTTCCGTGGTAGTTTTTAATCCATTTTAAAATAAACAAGAAAACACAAGAAGAGAGGTCTCCTCCTGTTGTGTAATGGGAAGTTTCGGTGTTGCGCTGCGCTGATTTCTCAGCTTGCTTCCAGGTTGTGTAGTGGAAGAAAGCCCAGCTCTCACCGAGACAGCCAAAGCTGAGAAAAGTGTGGTAACCGAACAGAAAATGAGCAGCAGTGGCAGCAGGGTTTTTAACTCTCAGGCCACAGCTGAAAAACACTGTGTCAAGCCAGGTGCAGCCCTAGGACACAGCAGTGCCCCGGCCTGCACAATCACCCCCTCAGCCAGCATAAGGAAACCGCACAGGATCAGCCCAGGTTTTAAGTTCTCCTCAGTAGAGACGTGTGGTTTGTTACTTGCTGTGCAGCTCATGGGGACTTACCCTGCCCAGAAGGATCCACAGTCGCTCTGTTCAACCACAGCTACTCTGGGACAAGCCTTGACGTTAGTCTGGATCGTACTGGTACTTGGGGAACAACTGAAACCAGCCTAAGTATTAACTAGTGATGGCAGGATGAAAGTGCCATTCCTGTGGGTAGGAATATTGCTTTTTCCAGTAACTTGGTTCTTGGGGGAGAGGGAGAGGGGAACCATGGTCTGTGAAAGCCCAAGTAGATCAGCAATTTAGCATCTTAAATTCCAGTTAGCTAAAACAGTTAAATTACTAAATAAATAAATAAATAGATAAATAGATAGATAAATAGATAAATAAGAAAGAAAGAAAGAAAGAGAAAAAAAAGAAAGAAAGAAAGAAAGAATGAAAGAAAGAACAGAAAGAAAGAAAAAGACCAACCCCTGGTTTAGACATGCCACTTTAATCACAGCTGTTTCTCCTTTGCTTTCTGTTGTACTCCAGGGCGTTTGCAGCTCCTGCTGCTGACAGCACCGCTCTCTGTGCCCCGGCAGGCCCAGCGCGAGCAAGGTTTCCTGCCAGGGACTGGGGTCCTTGTCCCTCTCGCCCCCTCAGTCCCGCTGTCCCCCCAGCCCCGTCCCGGCACTCAGCCCCGCTGGATCCCCCACCTCCCTCTGACCGCCCCTCTGCCCCCCGGCCCCAGCAGGACTGTGACCCTGGCACCGTATTTCGGTTCCTCTCATCCAGCCGCCCGGCTGATCAACAAGGCCTGCGCTGGTGGGGAGGACAACAGGAGGGGGCAGGTGAAGGACCAGGCCAGCTGATGCATCATCCCAGGCAGCGGGGAGAAAAAACATGTGGTGGTGCTGAGCCAGACTTAAGGGAGAAAAGAACAACGTATTTCCTTACCTTCTCATTCAGGCTGGAAAGCTACACGCAGAATTTGATGCTGACTGAGGGATTAAATAGAATTAAATAATATAAACCGGATCTGGCTGAATGGGACAAGTCAGTGGGTTATCTCCCACCTTTCTCAATACGTGCGTGCAGATCAAACCCAGCAGCAACACAGGTTTTATGCCGCGCTCCGCAGTCAGCTGAGCCGGCCCCGCGGCAGCACAAGGACGGTGCATCCTGGTTTGTGCCGCTGACACCTCCCAGCGGGCCCGGCCGCGCTGGTCACCACAGGCATCCGAGAGCGGCTTTTTGGTCCGGAGTTGGAGGTTGGGGCTTTTTCCTTTTTTTAATTAACAAACCACTTTTTTTTTTTCCCCGAATAGCATAGTAATGGCATAAGAGTGCAAAGTACAAGGCGAAACAAATTCAGCTGTAAATATATATATATAAACTTTTATATATATATATATATAAATATGAACACAGACAAGTGGTACTGTGCAATGGATGTCAGACACTTGCGGGATTGAAATCAATAGTAGCTGCACTCAGTGGGGCAGCGTGGATAAACCAAACCCAAACCCTCCCTGTTCTTATTTCCGTGCAGCACATCGATTCCTCCCTTAATATCTGCCATGTGCGTTTGTGATAGCATAGACTGACATCTACAAGCGCTGACCAGACAACATAAAACAGCGGTTTGCATCTATTTCAATGAATTACCCTCTGAGAGGGACAAATCACCGGCACCGCTCTGGAAAGGAATAAGGCGGTCACTGAAACAGTCGTTCTTCTGGCAGTGACCTCTTGGTTACGATGAAATAGCATTAACATGGAGATTGTTAATGGAGTTATGAACAGTGAATTAAAGCGTGCTAAAGGTGGAAAATATCTAAAATCCTTCACAACTTTGACAAACAACTGCTGAGTACTGTAAAATTACACAGTGCAACACGTATTTTTAATTGCTTTTCCGGCCTATTGTATTTTCAGAGATAGCAACTACAGTAGCACACCAGCACCCCTGGTAACCATCACCAAGGAGAACACAACAGGGTTATCCACCAATACTCACAGGTTTAAACTGAATTTCATAGGGACCGTTTTCTCAGCAATTAAAATGTTTTTTCCTGAATGGTCCTCCAAGAACGTGTCAAAACTTAATTTCAGACCTAGCGTCAAGACTTTTTTTTAATTTGTCACACATATCACAAAGCTTATTTTATGGCTACACCAAACTTACTGGCACGTTATCAATTAGCCAGCCAAGACTCTTTTCCTCCATGTTGCTCCTACAGCATTCAATAAAGTGGGCGCTGGTCTGCAGATGCCTGCCCTATTGTTATTTTTAGCAGTTCTGCTTCTCCCTAGACAAAATCATAGAGAGAGAGGGAGAGATTGATATAAGCTGCGTTTCACAGAATAACATCCACATATCTGCACAGAAATACAGCACTTCAAACGGCACAAATACCAATTCAAAAATAAAAAGAACCAAAATGTATTTGCACGCAAGGTGCACTGAAACCAAGACATGTTTCTTTCAGCTGGTAAAGCCAAAGGCTGTGAAAGCCATCCCTTTGTATATGCTGGTTTATTCCACCAAGGCCTAGGATTTTATCTCTATAATCTCCACGTCTCTGCTCAGGGAAAAACAAAGGACAAAGAGAGGAGCTGGGGGATCACAGAGGGGAAAAAAAAAAAAAAAAAATTACTATAATTCAGGTGAAAAGTGATGCTTGCATTCCTATCAAACTTCCTACCCCCCACGAGTTTTTTGTGTCTGTTACCTTGTTGAAGGCACGAGTGACAGCTGATGCTGCAGCGGGACACCAGGACCACACCAGAAGACTTGATCGACTTACCAAGTGGGGTGGGACACCGGGCACGGACAGGCAACCAAAAGCACCGCCAGATTATTTCCCCCAGGCACAGATCTGATACAAACCCATCTCTGGGATGATTATTTGTAAAATTGCCCTGTTTGACCCAAAGCCGAGAGCCCTTTGGAAACTTGAGTTCCCTTTGAGTTGTTACATGCACCGCTCGGAGTATGAAATATAAAGCGATTTATTTTAAGCTCTAGTTGGTACCTCAGGGTATCCAGATATTAAAAATTCATGGTTCAATTTATAACAGTTGCTCACAATTTGTGAGGTTTTTCTGTGGGGTTTACTTTTTAAGGAGCCCCGAATGCACACCTGATGGCGGGAGCGCCACATCACGCACCCCGAGAGCGAGAGCCACCGACGGGTTAACCCGTGTAAAAATACACGCCTTGTGCTCCAGAACACACCATTTGGATTTTTATAAAGGAAAACCCCTCCAAAAGGCCTAAGCTAAACTGACCAACAGTCCCGGTCTGGCTTCTCTTTAAATTCGACTGATTATTTCACAAGTGACACCCCTTCTCCCAGACTTAAATGCCAACTCAGTCGGTCCCATGGTTCTTCAAGAGACTCAAGATTTACAACTGCATCTTTCATTCTATATATTACACATTAACTCCACACTGCATCTTTATGATAGTATTTTATATCTAAGTAATTTATAAATTGCAGAAGGCTGGCCTGTAGAGATAGCATACAGCAAATACATTTAAGCAATCAAAAGGTCAACCGCAAACTGAGAAAACATTATTTCTTGTACAGCCACACACCTTGTTAATACAAGACATAAAACGAAGCACCACAGAGAGAAAACAAAGCTGACTTGTAATGGGATTTTTCCCTTTCACAGCAAATTCTACAAGCTTAACTATATTTTCCATAATAAAAATGGACAAAAGAATCTCTGTAACTTATTCTTAAATGACATTTTTGAATTAATTTGTACGGAAATGCTTTGCTGCAATTCTTTCATCCTTATAGGATAAATGCATTTCATTGTAACATCTTAGATAAAACAATTCTGCTTTAACATAAGTAAAATACTTTCTTCTGCTCTTTCTAGAATTAAATGCTGCTATGAAGTATGTCTGCAGGAAATATTCTGGGTGTCACAAGGTAGATTTCCTGGTGGGACAACATCTCATGGGAAAATTGCTGGTCAGTTCTGGCAAACAGCTTTGGGATGTCTCGGCTCCCTCCTGCACAGAAACCAGCCGGGGCACATGGGGAAACCCCAAACTCCAAGCTGAAGTGTGGGTGAGCAAATATTGCTATTAAAATAGTAACGTTTAAGAACATGAAGGAAGAGCTGTCAGACTAAGAACTTTTATTTGAGAGAGAGAGATTAAAAATTCAACAGCCGCATGTTTTATTTAGGGAGTTCAGCTGAGCGACCTGAGGACACTGGAATGCGGCTGCTCTCCCTTCCTCCGGCAGCTCTGCAGGACCCCAAAAAGAAGTTTAACCAGTGAAATATAAGTCAGATATATTGAGGTTTCCACAACACTCTTCTTAGCAGCAAGTCTTATCCCAACCTTGAGAGTCTCAGTTCTTACCTACTTAAGGCTCCTTCCTACCCCTTTCCTTCAGGTCACAAACACCATGAGAAGGGATGGAAACTCTTGGTCTTTGAAACTCTGGCTGTTAACTATTCATGGTTTGTAAATGTCCTGCAGCCACTGACTCCTCACAAACATCACTTTTTTAATTAATCCGTTAACAGCAAGTGTCCCTTAGTTAGCTCTTAGAGTGGTTTATAGAGAAATAACCTCCGTATATACATTACTCTTTTTTAACAGCTGCTTGATTGAACTTCTACAGCATCATTTTTCACCTCTCCCATTTATTGTGCAATCAATCACTTTTGAATTCCTGCAAGGATAAGATCGATAGCTCTTGGTTTCTCTCTCAGTTCTCCATTACACACACACATGAACAAACTGGTTTCGCACCCCTACCCCAAACCTGAAGGACAGGAGGTTTCCTACTCCCAAGGCTTTGGAAAAGTTCTCTAACATCTTTCCTCATCCAACAGACCCGTCAAACAGGCATAACACTCTACAGGTGTTTTACAGATATACATTTATTTACGTATTTTTGAAGGCTGAAGATGACAATGTCACAAGCTGAAATCCTCTTTGATGTGCTGCATGTGTTTCCTGCCATCAAAACCAGTTCATGGGCAGGCCAGTTACCCTCATGTGGATGCCAACTTCTTCTCCCTCCCAGACTTTCCTTGCATTTTAGCAAGCAGTGCTCTGCGGTACATTCACGGCAGAGCATCGAGAGCCTGTCATCTGTGCCTTGACTTTGTTCACAGAAGGAAAAAGACTGGACTACAAGGCCAACTTCTTCTAGTAGTTCTTCGTAGCACGCTGCAACATCTCATTAACACTCCTTGTCACATAAAGAAACAGCGATGCACATATCAGAGGAGCTTTACTGATGTTTAAAATTGCTTCCACTCATCTACTAACTGTAATAGTTTGTTGAACATGTTAGAAAAATCTCTAGGACAAACATTCAGAGCTTCCTATTAAAATATTTGCAGCAATCTCATAAACTTTCCTTCTAGCAAGAGAATGAGTTTCTGTACCAATGCTGTCCCTGTAAACATTCTCCCAAAAGACTGGGGGGTTGACTGTATCTAGTAGAGTTTGTGTAACATCATTGCAAAGTTCTCTCAGTGCTCAAAAACACCAACTTTACTCATTAGCTGACTTGTGCGTCTTACAGCCTCTGCTGTAAGAAGTTACCAGTGTTGACTTCAAACAGCCTCCTTCATCAAAGTGAGCTTTAAACTTTTCCAGCAGCTGAACACAGTTAAATCCACCTCTCTCAAGATATGGTGACAGATATTGTGTCTTTCATTTGGGATGGGGAGGGGAGGGAGCATTCAACAAGTCTGGGCATAAATCTTCTAATCTATACCAATGTAACGCCAGAGTTATTAATGATTTCAAAAAACAGTTTTCTTTTATTATCTGAAAGACTGATAAGATAGAAAAAAAAAAAAAAAATCACTGTGCCTCATAAGGCTTCTTGAGGTGACTTGCCAGAAATCACTCACAGTAATATACCTGCAGAACAACAATGCCATTTTCAAATCTTTATTCACTGGCCTCACCCGATCTGGGACCCAGCTGGATTCACATCACAGTTTATGCCTGAATAAATATCCAAATAAAGATCTTCTGAAGTCTTCCATACTTCATTTATTTGTAATTGCCCCATAACCGCGGACTTGCATTAAGCCAAACAAAAGCAGATTGAGCAGATCCTAGCGCAGAGCAGGGACAGCCTGGAGGGGTTCTGAACGGCTTCCAGGGCTGATGCAACACCTGAAGAACATGACGGGCACTGCACAGGCCTCCCACATTGCCATTATTTTTTTTCTGTCAACAGGACAACTCAAGGAGACTCTGGATTTACGTCCAGCACTTGAAAGACTCGAGCAAGTAAAAGCACAGAATATTTTGTATGAAAAGCAACAAACAGTAGGAAGATGAGATGGCACAGCAGAGGTGTCAGATCTGCAAGATCTTTAATGAGATGTAGCAACAATTTCCCAATATTTTACACAGCTTCCTGTAAAACTAATGGTTCTGAGAAGGCTGTGTTAAAGACCCAAGCAAGAAAGGCTGCACCAGGTTTGTCTACAGGTCCATGTAGCTCCCTACCCCATCTCTAATGGGAACCCCTTCATATATCCGGGGAAGTTTGGATATATCCAGCACCCAGTGGTATTTTGCTGCTTCTCACCAACTTGCAGCTGAGAGTTCACCTCACCCAGAGGCTGCATTTTTGTGCTTATGTTAACACATAGGAACCACACAGCCCAGTGAGTTCCTGAAACCTTGGTTTCTTAAGTCACAGAATCACGGAATATTAGGGATCGGAAGGGACCTCAAAGAGTTTAACATCATCTATGGAATTATAAAGCTGTGAACAAGGACAAAACAAATTGTCTTGTATGGATGTCTTAGTGATGCGATAGAAGCTGAACTTCGCTTAGAGGAACTAGAACTAGCACTCCAGCGCATGTAGCCAACAGGGACTCCTCACATCAGTCCTATGCTGAAGCACACAGCAACCAGAGGTTCTTAAAGCACAAAGGACTTGAAAAATACGACTGTGATTACTTTCTTAAATCCAAAGCTACGCAGCCTCAAGCATAACCCAGATTCCACTGCATAGGTCCAAATCCCAGGACATTTCTGAGCCAATACTGTTCTTCTGCTCCCTGGCAATAAATACGGTTCTACTGGCACACCCAAGATTTATCTGCTAAAAAGCACAGGGCAAAATAAAATATTGAAGACACATATGAAATATCAGTACTTTAAAGTTGTATATCCCAAATTCAGATTTACTCTGTTTCCCAGACTCCCTGGTGCCTGCAAATAGCAGCATGTATATCTTGTTGTGAAACACCACTAATGCTATTTTCAGGCTGCGTTTTGAGGTGTATGGTTCAGCACAAAAACTTGCATGTAATGAAGGGTTTAGGGATCTTTAAAAGTAGATTAGGAGCACAATGTTTTGTTTTTCAAAAACAGAATGTTTTGGTTTTTAAAACCAGCTATCATCTTGAGTCAAGCTGAATATGAGAAAAACCAAATTGTTGAATATGCCCTGCACTCTGGGAGTTTACTTTCTTGCACAAATGAAAAAAAAAAATAGCTGAAAGGTATGCTCTTGGTTTCTATGTGGGTAAAATAGGAATTACACCAGCTGTCCTAAGGAAACGACCATTGAAAGCAATATAATTTACATACGCTGTACTTGTCCTGTTGATGACCTAGATGAAAAAAACCCTGACAATGAGGAACTGATGCACAGTTCATGAGTAAGGGAAAAAGACTGTATATTGCTCTTAGAGCCCAAGAAGGAATAGAAAGCAAAGGCAATTTAAATAAAACTGCAACAAAAAATATGCATTTCCAAGGCAGAACATACATTATTCTGTGCTAAAAGGGAGTATTTGAAGCAAATTTACTTCAGATCAGCTTAAAATTATTTTTTCAAATGGGCATGTAATGTCCTATTGAGTTGTATTATGGGCTGATTCAGAGTTGAAAAGCATGCACAAGATTAAGGAAGTGTCTGGAAACAGCCTCGCTAGCAGAAGTATGTGTGATTAACACACCTTGTATGGCAGTGCACATAATTAGGTTAGGCTTAGCAAATTATGGCTTACCAGAGCTGTTCTTAACTTTCTAAACATGAAATAAAAATTTAGCATTGGGACGTGGAAAACCAGGTAACGGTACTGGAAGGACAGGTACATTCAGCAACTGCAGCAGGTGCGACCACTTCAGCCAAGGGAAAAGACAGGAGGCGAACAGTCAAGTTCAGAGCCCCCCCAAACAGCAACCACCACCCTCCTGCAGGAACGTGACGAAAAATCCTGCTCCATCACCATGACAACTCGTGCTACATCATTGCCATAGTAACCAGCTGAACATCGTGAGTTTTTAACCACAGGCACGGTGGCCAACATGTGCCAACAAGGAGCAGCCACCGCCACGGCCAGGCACTCAGCTCTGTCCCGCCGCTGGTCCCACCCCAACCCATCTCTGTGGTTTCATCTGACCTCCGTCCACATTTCCCAGCCCCACACCGTCGGCCAAGCTCCTTGTCACCACGGGCTCTCCAAAACCAAGTCCATGTCGTCACCAGAGCACTAATTTAATGCGTTTTCCTATTGCTTTCCCCCCCACCCGCTCAAGTGATTTACCAAGCTAAGATTAAATGTAAGCAGAAAATTTTCATCTTCCCTTTGAGTCACTGAAAATCTGTTCTATTAAACCAGCGCACCGTGGGGTGGCTTTACACACTGCATTTGCATCCCACGCACGCAGTCGCAATATCAGTTCAAAGGCACCGTCCTGTCCCCTGAAGAGCCGCGATCTCAGCATCGTCATGGCAAAAGAATGTGTTTACTGTGCACCACCAAAACCCGTGTGATCGTCACTTTAACACTCCCGCTCAGGCCGGGCCGCTGCCTCCCTGGCAGAGTTGTCATCGTGTGCGGTGATGCAAAACAGCAGCAGGGGAAAGGCGCACTAACACTTCAGACCACATCAAAGCCCAAAAGTTCACGGCCAGATGATGCCTTTCATCCAGCTATCTCCCAACACAGAAGAAGGAAAAATAAACACAATTGTTACTGGGGTTTGACCCAGCGTGGGGGCAGAGGGTGAAGTGTGGGTGACGCACGAGCTTGGTGGTCAGCACAGAAGGTTGTAGCGGCTTTGGAGCAGTTTGTGGTCTCCTTCCTACAGCCCAGGGGCACCATCCCCACCACAGCAAGCCTGTGCCCCTGCCGAGCCCTGTGGATCAACCCTCTGTGCATCAATTACGCTGAAAGTGCCACAAAATCAGCTGTTGCTCCTCTCGGAGGACAGGTAGGAGAGGGCCAGGATCCTGCTGCCGCCGTGGCCCTTGTGTCCCCCCCCACCTTCCCTCCGTTTCTCACACCCATCCTCTGCCTCCCGCAGCTTCTCCTTGGGGTTGATGCAGGACGCAGCATCAGTGAAACTCCCCAATTTCTGCACCGAAGGAGCACACCCGGCAGTGTCTTGTGGGGCTCGAGATGGCCCAAAGCAGCAGCATCCCCAGTGTCTGAGCCACCCAGCTGGGGACCGGCCACCCAGCCCCTGCACCTCGGCCTCCACCACTCAGGCTTGGTATGGCCTACTTTGGCTCATATGGCGTGTATAACATGTATGTTACATAGATATATAACCATATTAAAAAATATATAAAACATACATATACATATAAAAATATAACATATGGTTATACCATATACATACATCATATACCACATATGTTTATAGCATCTATATATATATGCATATTCATATACCACAGTAACTCTGCCCACATTAGACTATCAAAACCCTTCTACTTTGCATTAGGCTTAAACCCCAGCCTGACACTCCCTATATGGACTTTAACAGTCATTCAACCATGCTGCACTGCCTTGGTAAAAAATAATTTAGTTCTCCGACTGTTTAGGAAGAAAAAAAAAAAAAGAAGGAGGAGGAAGGAAAAAACCTACCACATCTTTTCTAAAATGGAAAGCAATTTTAAGTGAATGAGTAGTTTTCAACAGAAAAAATAATAAAAGCTTTTTTTACAATTTTGGGGGGGTTTTGCAATTCAATAAAAAAGTCCCTCGCAAAGAAGATGAAACATCATTTTAGTATTCATATATACATTAAGGTATTAAACTAGATACCTGCTATTGCTGTTTACAGCTGAAACAGAACTACATAAATCACTCAATTGGGAAAAAAGCCAACAAGACTCAAACAAATCTGACTAGAGCGCTTAAACCCATCTCATGTTTATAAATGTGTAGGAGAGTATAAATTATTTTATCCTGGAAAGAGACGGATTCCAAAGCGACTTTTTTCTTTTTGTATTAATACCACCCTCTAGTGGCAGTTTTTCTGCTTTACTGAAGCAAAAAGGTTGTTTTAACATACTGATTTTATGCATAAAGAAATGGTACAAAAATTGCAAATAGCAATTTGCTTACTTGTGCTCAATTTAACACCCACACTCTGCAGCCTCTGAATCTTGCAGCTTTGGAAAAAGCCATACCTGGCTTGTTTCAAGCATAACAAGTGCCTAAGAAAATGTTACCATGAAAAGCATAAAATAATGAACTCCCTACAATGCACAGTTGCAGAATAACCTTCCAGATGGATAAGTTCCTCAGTGCTTGGTGAGCAAATTACACTCCCAAGCATGACCCTTATGCTTTTAATAGATTATTCTCTTATTAGCCCCCTGAAGACTTCTTGGTTGACAGCTTTATAGAGAGATGTGGCAGTTCAGTCTCTGGACTTACAACTCCTCCTTGGACATGTTACAAACTCATCAGCAAGGTGGTGGGTTTGGGGTTTTTTTTATTATCGTTCTCTCTCTATTTCAGTCAGAAACATTTAGATTTAGCCAGCCATAATCTAGCAGCCATCATTTCAAAAAATCATCCCTAAGTAGAGATGGGCCTGAGACACCCAAGTTATATTTAGATATTGAGACCCTTATGTGTTCAAGGATGAGTGGAACTGGGATATCAACTCAGTCTACAGGGAGGGAAAAAAAAAAAAAGTAGTCCCACTGGGCTGGTTCAAGATTTAGGCCCATCTATTTTTATATCTAATCAAGAGTGAGCAATGCACAACTTCAGAAATTTGCCTTCTGCTTTTCTCACTGGGAGGTGCAGCCAGCAGGTCAGCTGGCCTGAGGTAACCACTCAGTTAGGAAAACACAGTATATGGAATTTTGGACTTCTCCAGGCAAAGCCAGCCTGCACAGAGACCGTAACTTCAGCATGGAAATGGCTGATCAACTACATCTCTGTGTATTGAATTTGCAGGCAAAATGGTGTAGATAAATTGCTTGGGAGGTTGAGGTGGTGACTTGATTCATCACGCTAATTCTCCACTTCTGTAACAATAAATGAGGAACAGGCTTTTCCCAAAAACCTATTACCCAATGAAAAGTAATTACCCAATTGGAAGTAATTCGCTCTTGCTCTCTCCAGACAAGGATGCACAAAGAGAAGGGGAAGATAGCTTTTACTCGGCTTACATGTCTTACCTTCAGCAGAGCTCCAGGCACTTTACTCACAGGTGAGCTCTACAAAAAGGCTTCCACACCTAGAACAGGACTTAATTGGCCAACTTGATTAAATAGTTCTGAAAGATTTGCAGTATCAGATTAAAAGCAGAAAGCTACAGTGCTTAGTGCTCCCAACCCTTCATCCATCCCTCTGACAAGTGCTGGCATCTCTCGGGGTAGGGACACCTAATTTACTTAAGGGAAAGGGCATCTGTCAAACGGGCTGGTTGTGCTGTGTGGGGCAAAGGCAGCCTCAGCTGCTCCACTGCATGGCTAATCGAGCCCTTAGATAAAAAGCATGGTCTCATAATCCAAGTTTTCGCCCTCTAAGTGTTGCACGTTCCTGGGGTTTTACCTCTAGGTGATATGCAGAGCCTCACACAGTCCCAGGTGGTCCTTGGAGAAGCTTCACTCCCCATATCCAAAGAGCCAGAGCAAGTATGCTGGGAGGACACAACCCCGGGCTGCAGCAGCCACCCTGATCCTGATAAAGGTGATGGTCCTTTCACTACTGTTTGTTCACACAGTAGCCCAGTGATGACTGCACCGGTCCAGAAAATAGGTTTCTCCTCTTTGGCAGTTTAAGCTCTCATCCCTGATTTGAAAAAACAATGACACTGTGTGTGTCCTGGTGTTTAATGTAAACCCCTACGAGGTGGAGTGCTGTAGCACCCTCCAGATGAATTTGGAAGTCACAGGCACCTGAGAAAGCAGGGAAATACCTGGAGGTTCTGCTGAACATCTGCACAAACATGAAGAGGAAGGAGATGCTGACTTCGATTCCCCCGGCCAAAGACAAGATTGGATCTGAGTATGACATTTTACCAAGTAAATGCTTAAAGGACCATCAGGTTATTGCATACTCTGGGAGACAATGTTTCCTCTGCTTGTGTTCCCAGGGAGGACTAACTCCAAGACAAAATCAAAGACTGGGAATTCAGTTTAACACAGACAACCCCGTCTCCCTTAGCACCTCTTGCTGGCCCTCGTTTTCCCTCTGACCACATCATCCTCCTCACAGGAAACTTAAAGGTCTTGGTTCAGGGTTGTGCATCCCGGTAAGGGATCATGGTGATGCTGGCTCTTTATGACTCTAACCTGAGGAATTTGACTTTGCAGACACTAAAAAACAACCCAGCACTTTTGTGGCAAATGATGCATACACCACAGAGCCAAAAATTTAGTGCCACTAAATATTTTATCTGATCAGCAGCGAGCTGCACAAATAAAGCACGACACTGCACCACTCTGAAGCTTCAGATGTTAGCTCGTAAAATCTCACCAGCACATTCCAGCTAACAGTGGGATACAGCAAAGCCTGTCTTAATCACCTGTCCAAAACCAGCTGCTTTGCCGGCGTTATTGGTACCTAAAGATTGAACACTGCCATCCTGGAAATAGCACAGTTACTATGAAGTAGTCACATAAAAACAGCAGCTACCACAGGCAGGGTCTAGCACAGCTTTTGCAGGATATAAAATTTATATAGACTCCTACAAAAATAGGCCAGCAATGCAGAGGGGCCAACGAAAACCACCTGCTCACTGTCTGCCTGCATTGCAGTGCTTTTGCACCTGTTTTCTCCCTGCCCATCTTTCCCAGAGCTGCCATCTGCCCCAGCCCATCTCGTAGTGACTTGTCGCCTCTTCTCCTGCTCTTTGCTATTCTTACCGCTGCCATGTACAGCCAGGGCACAGTCACGTCCCAGCTGCAAGGCGGAGAGCCCTGTTATTCTACCACAGACACAGTAGCTGCAACACCGGGTTGAAAGTTAGGAAAGAACTGAACTCAAACAGGCAAATCCTCCCAGAAAAGCTCCACAGCAATAAGTCAGGCAATGTGTTGAAAGCACACATGCACAAGAGAGGAAAAGGAGCAGTTCCTGGAGGAGTACTTAAACAACTTCATGGCAAAAGAATCTGTTACCTTTATCCTCCAAAGGAGACTTTTTTCTTTAAATCAGTCCTTCAACAGGAAATCGAAGTCCAATTCCATCTTGCATTTGACTCATTTTGTGTGCCTGCTCTGTGAAGCATGACACTATTGCTG
>VWYH01009371.1:707331-733619 GCA_013399365.1 Pampusana beccarii
TCGCTACTTGGGAGAAGAGACCAACACCCTCCATGCTACAACCTCCTTTCAGGTAGTTGTAGACAGCGATCAGGTCTCCCCTCAGCCTCCTTTTCTCCAGGCTAAACAGCCCCAGCTCCCTCAACCGCTCCTCATCAGACTTGTGCTCCAGACCCCTCACCAGCTTCATTGCCCTTCTCTGAACTCGCTCCAGCACCTCAATGTCTTTCCTATAGTGAGAGTCCTAAAACCGAATGTAGGATTCGAGGCGAGGCCTCACCAGCGCCAAGTACAGTGAGATGATCACTTCCCTAGCCCTACTGGCCACACTATTCCTGGTACAAGCCAGGATGCTGTTGGCCTTTTTGGCCACCTGGGCACACTGCTGGCTCATGTTCAGCTAGCTGTCAGTGAACACCCCCAGATCCTTTCCTGCCAGGCAGCTTTCCAGCCACTCTTCCCCAAGCCTGTAGCATTTCCTGGGGTTGTTGTGACCCAAGTGCAGGATCCGGCACTTGGCCTTCATANCATAAACCTCACACAATTGGCCTCAGCCCAACTATCCAGCCAGTCCAGATCCCTCTACAGAGCCTTCCTACCCTCCAGCAGATCAACACTCCCACCCAATTTGGTGTCACCTGCAAACTTTCCGGGGGTGCACTCAATTCCCTTGTCCAGATCATTGATAAAGAGATTAAACAGAACTGGTCCCAATACTGAGCCCTGGGGAACAGCACTCGTGACCAGACGCCAACTGGATTTGGCTCCATTCACCACAGCTCTTTGAGCCCGGCCAGCCAGCCAGCTCTTTACGCAGAGAAGAGTACGCCTGTCCAAGCCATGAGCTGCCAAAAATTTCTGGCATTATGTCTTCATGCAAACGGGGAAGAAAAGGAAAGATGTTTTATTCAAGAACTAAACAAAACAAAAACAAAACAAACCACACACACAAACACCACACACCACTGCATTTAAAAGAAAACAGCTTACAGGGCACAAATACAAAATATGTAAGATGTGTGAGAATACATTTGCTGTCAAATTCACATTCCCAGCAAAAGATACTAAATTAAATGCTCTGACAAAACCCTCATGGACCCAAGTAAATGACGAGGTATATGAAATTCGCTACAAGATCAGCTTCCACATTGCTATTCTAAGCAATCTGAGTGGGTAGCAAAAATATGAAATCTCAGTAGCTGATTTTAAAACTTTAAAATATGTCTGGAATTGTTTGCTTTCATTATGTTATCATAAACATCTTTACATCTTGCATTCAGTCACTTACACAAGGCTGTAAAAGTACACTAGTATATTAAATTGGTGGAGAGGAAAAACTGGCAGGTGGGATATCACCCAGCTCAGCAAAAAGCACATTTTTTTCTCCAATTCTTAGAGTAGAGAGACCAATCAAGATTTCTAGTAGTGAAGTTAATAACTAATATATTTTTTCGCAGCTACTGAGTTTCTGGTCACCTTTACTTACTTCACATATATGTTCCCCCCCTTAATTATGCGGGCTGTCATTACTGGCCTAGCCTATTTTACATTGTAGAGAACTCACTTGTCATTTAAAATATAAACTCCTCAAGCATCATCTAAGAAATTGTGCTTTAAGTCTTCACTGGAATAACAAATCTGCAAATACTCATTCCTCCCCCCCCCCCCCCCCCCACACACACACTTAGTTTTTGATCATAGCACACCTCAGCTCTGCAAAACTATTTTATATTGATTATTCTAGTGCAGTTACCTCTTCAGCTTCATCCCTGCAGCTTTCATCCAAGCCACTTCCTACAGCCTGGATTTTCTGCTCCCCACCTCGTGTTAATTTAAGGCTGAGATCTTACAAGGAGGGCCTCGGGGACAAGCCTCCAAAACCCAGAGATAGTTCCACAAAACTCTGTCTCGCCAGCATCCAATTCTCTCCCACCATTTGCCTGCACATCTCTCCCATTCCCCCCCTTCTCACACCACGGGAGAGAGATGGTTATAGGTCCTTTTGGTTCTTTATCTGTCTAAATACTCAGAAATTCTCACCCATAAGTCTGATGGCTCCTCTGGCCACTTCCTTAAAACCCTCTGGAGAAAACTGCAGCAAACAATCCCACCATTGACAAGGGGCAAAGAGTCCCTTCCCCATTCCCAGACACTGCTTGCCAAAAACAGCAGCAGGAACATGCAGCAAACCCCCAGGTCTGCTGAATAGAGCTGTCTCCTTTTCCTCTTCCCATCAAACCAGGAACAGCCTCCAGCCATTTCAGCATTTCAGCAAATGACAAAAGCTGCCCGTCTGCCCCAAAGTGCAGCAGATTTCTCTTCCACCTCTTCCAACACGCCTCCTGCCACTCGGAAACAAGCCAGGTGTTAGTACCCACACAGTCTTTTCCCCAGCCTCCTCGCCCCCATCCCACAGAACTAGTTGTGCCGGTTTGACTGAAAATGGGTTAATTTTCTTCATGCAGTTAGAAACCTTTCTTTTCCACAGCTAGCATGCCCATTATTTGGACTCAGTTTGAGAACAAGAGATAACACAGAGCTAATGTTTTTAATTGCTCTGGTCTAAGAGCCAAGGACACTGTCCACAGGTGTGAGACATCGAGGAAGGGGGGGCATGGATGGGGCAGAGCTTGACTGACATCCAGACTGATCAATAAGAGTATTCCACCCCGTTAGTGTCATGCCACATTTAAGAAAAGTTGGGACCTTCCAGATTGCTGGTTCTTCTGCTGTTCTTTCTCGCTCTTGCTTGCTCTGGGGCATAGCCAGGGGAGTTCGGATCAGGAGTTTTAGTTTGGCCTTTTGCCGTTTTGCAGAAGCCTCTGAGCCTTTCTGTCTTTTTCCTCTTCTCTCTTTGGGATCAGATACTATTTCCTGGGACAGGCTGATCAGCGTGTTTGTGAGGAATTGCCTTGAGTATCTTTTATTTCTATTATATATATATTTACTAGTAGTGTATTAGTATTTCATTACTTTATTAAACTATGTTTATCTCAATCCAAGTTTCTCCCTTCCCTTTTAATTCTCCCCTCTATTGCAGGGGTGAGGGAGGGGGTGAGTGAGTGGCTATCGTGGTTGTATTGCTACCTCAGGTTAAACCATGACACTGGTACAATGGGGAAATACTGTAGAGGCAGACAGAATTTGTGCAACACTTTATTACACTGCTGAAGACTGGGAATCAGTTCTGGTGACAGCCTCTTTTCTATTAATCAGGCTGAGGAAGCCAATAGTACAATATTATTAGAAGGTCACTGTCCCATAGAGGGAAGCACACACACCCTCTCAATAATGTCATTCGCAACTTTGTCCTGTTACAAAGGCAATTCAAGCTGCCAAGAGTAGCACTGTTAGAACCAGGTGCTCTCCAGCTGCCAGTATATTTGCAATTCCTGTTATTTTCCAATGGCAAAGAGCAGTCTCTAAACTTTCGAGAGTGATACTGCAGTCAGTCTAAGACTTCAGATGAAAGGCAGTAGCACAGATATTCACAACAGACGGACACATAATCATAGCAAAGCATAGAAGGCTCTCTTTGGCACAATGTGGAAGAGCTTACATCTGGAGAGCAGAACATGCTTATGTGATTGTTGAGAAATCAATACTTGCAGCAAGAGGCAAGGCAAGTTGCTATCACCTTTTGTAGGAGAGAAAGGGAATCAGTAAAAGCCATGTTTGCAATGGTTATCTTTCATATTTCAGTCTTAACAGAAACTGACATTTTGACTTAAACTCCCTTTTAAAACAAACCTGATGATGTTATACCTTACACAGTGTCAGCTGAGGATCTAGAATAACTTTACTACATTTGCATACATCATACAGTAGACTCGTATCAGTCCTCTTGAACTCCCATGAAAGTGCTTGCATAACTGCATAGTTAACTGTCAGAGGAATCACGCAATATAAGGCTACAGGTACAGCCATATGGACCCTTTTATTGTAGTTGGAAATATTGATTTCCAAAATAAAGCACTTTCAGGGTAACCAGAAAACATACCTTTTCCAAACCTGCAGCCTAGAAGTGGTGAAATTGTAGAATGAGGTAAACATACTGCATAGGCTATATATTTAAATCCAAATTCTAATAGTTATTTGGCTTAACGGTGAAATTATTTAAAACTGAACAGAAAGAGAAAACTATACCTATAAAAATCTGAAAACAAATCCAGGTTGACCCTAATAGTAAATTAGAAAATAATTCATTTACAGAGGGCATTTCCTACTGCCTTTTTTTTTTAAGTTACCCAGACAAAAGAACAATTTGAAAAGAGCTTTGCTGATTTTCCCGTGGAGCTGTTCCTTCTAGAATACCTGCTCAACCTCATCTTGTTTCCTTCAGTTAATCTGAGCCAAGACTGGCACTGGGCACATGCTGCCACAACAGCCCAATGAATACTGGCCTTCCAGCCTAGACTGCAGCTTTTCTTGCCCCAACCAGCATTCTGGAGCAGTGACAAAGCTTTGACACAGGTGCTCAGAACAGACATTGGTGCTTAACAGAGTGTCAGAGACCTCAATTATCATTTTAAAATAATTTAAAAGCTAAGTTAGAATTAACAGTAGTGCCTTTCATGATTCTTGTGTTTTTATTAAAAATGTGTCCTTGCAGGTTTGCTTTTTTTAATATTCCCTTATATCAGTGTTCAGCTCCCAGAAATCATTTCTGTCAGACAACGCAGTTTTCTGCAGACAGTATCTTTCATCCTCACCACATTTTCAATAAACTCTGTAGAGGACAGTCAATGATCACACTAAATTAAAGTGCATATATTCCTTTCTGATACAGGCAACAAAGTTGTGGACTGAAAAAATAAATCATACTGAAAATTGAAAACCACACACAAAAAAATCCTACTGTGGCCATTCAGCACCCCACAACAATGTTGTCCCACTGAGTACTGCCCAAAAATACTTTTCTTCAAGTGTCTCTTAGCTTAAAAAAACTTTTAACATTAAAAATAATGGTTCCTCTTTAATCAGACTCTGAGAATTATGAATTTACGTAATCCTTGAAAGCTACAGCTCCCCCAAGGCTGCCATACCGCCTTGACAACTTGTAAGTAGTTTGTATTTTACCCTTTGGATCCAGGCTTCAAGCTCGCAAAAGCTTTGGAGTTCTTGAGGGAATGTGAAATTTCATTGAGAAAAGAAATAAAATGGTAGTCCCTTTCTGATTTCTTGGACTCAAAAATAACTACAATGGTAAAGTGAGGTTCAGGGCGAGTCAGAAAGTACGTGCTTTGGACTTTGTCATCGTAGAAGTGAACAACCTTCTCCAGACTGTTGAGGTCAGAGGTTCTGTCAGTCATAATCATGATTACATTGGGCCAGTGCATAACAGGCCTGTCACTGGGCAGAGACACCACTGCAGGGTACTGATCCACTCCTTTGGGGGCTTCCCTGTAAGAGTGGGGATGATGATAACCATGTCCCTGAAAACTCTCTGATCCACGATTATCAAAAATCAAGGAAACGTTGACGGCATCGTACTTCCGGATAAAGCTGGAAATTTTCCCAAAGTAATCAGGATTTGTTTTAGCAGTCAAAGTTTTCATTTCAGATGCTGTTGTTTGTCGACTAAGGGCCTCGTGAAAATAAAAGCTAAACTTGGCAAGGAGAATGTTTTTGAGCTTCATCAGCCAGAGGAAGAGGTGCGGAGGTTGTACAGCCTTCTGAGACTGCCCTCCAAACAGATGCTTCTTGGTCTCTCGCTGTTTCTCAAAAATTTGGCCCCAAGTTTGTAGTTTTGTGTGAGCACTGTGCAAGTTGACCAGGGATGGAAGGAACTTCCACTCTGAGATCTGAGCCTGAGCCTTTAAGAGATGTGCAAGCACATCTACTTCCAGCTGGAAACTGCTTTCAAGAGGACTGAGGATTGGATGATGAAATCTAGAAAACATAACATTATTCAAGACATGAGAAGTGCTGTACACAACAGTGAAATAATCAGATAGGATGTATTTGTTAATTCACAAACAGAACAAGCATCAAAGCAGAGTAACATGTAAACCAAAAGATAACCATGCTAGTATTAAAAAAAAAAAATATTTTAGCATAATTAGAGCGAGTCTTTTAATGAATATACAGCACTTTGGATTTGACAAAAACACCTGTCAGACACTTCTCTATCAAAGCAAGGGAGTTATATTTGATCAGTTCAAGAACAACCACTGTTTATCCTGACCCACGAACTACTATAGCACCATTTCTATTTAAATTCAGTTGGTTTTGTTCCAATTTAAAATCTCTTCTCGTGGTAAAATGTCATGATAGTTCCAGAATAGCAGTAAGACATTAAGTTAAACCAAAGGAAATACATTATAAATTTGCTGCTTGTATAGAAAGCTGAGGAAGCCAAGCCAAGTTGGTTTTTTTTTTAATTCACAATAAAATTGTGATGGGACATCAGTCAACAGAACCATGATTAAGTGTATTTACCAACAAACCAGTACTCAAACTTCAAACCTCAGTGCACTAAGAACTATGAAGGAGAAAAACATTTGGCAGGATTTCATCACATCACAACGAAGGCGCCGTAAAAACAAATTTCTCTCTCTAAAAATTCAGGTCAAGATCAGCTCTCAATTTAACAGATTAAAAAAAATACACCTCATCTACCAGGTAGAAGTGCCACTGCACATCTTATTCACAGGTGTGATCCTACTATTAGAGCAAATCTCAATGAAATGGAACTTTATAGATCAACTCCATCGCTTTCTCACTTCGTTGTCTCTAAATGTCAGGAAGTAAGACAGATCCAGCCTACCTCCCCTCCCTTCATACTCAAATTACTTGTAAATGTATAACATCATCATCAATAAATACATACTTAGTTCAAACTGTGCAAAACTGTTCCAGTTACAGAAGCTAAACACTTAACTTTAGAAAGAATGAGTATTCAAAGACAGAGGTGGCCTTTTTAATAAATGTGTTCCCTAATAGGCATTTAGGACTCTTAAAGAGGCCTCCAACAAAGAACAACCAATAATTCAAAGACAAGACTTGACGAGGTTTCTGCTTAAGTAAAGACAGATTCATCCTGTCACTTCAGAAGAATATTGTGGATCTTGTTATTGCTTTAAAACAAATAAGTTTGTATTTAATCCTTTCAATCTTTAACAGATTATCTTCAGACAAAGTGAAAGCAACTCCATCGTGCCCCTCAGCTTTCAGGACACAGTATATCTAATCAATTTCAGAAATATTTGGTTCAAAATCAAAGTGCTTAATTATGTTGTGGACCAGAAGAGAGAATGAGAATTTTAGGCTTTTCATCCCCTTTTCCTTCACTATTTTCTCTTTGACTTTCCATCAAGCTCTTGCCAAAACATTAATTCTTAGTTTTGTGAAAACTGTCTGACAATTTTCACACTATTTTTAAGCATCTCTTTCTTTGACAACTGCAATACATGTCTTGAAAGGATTTGCTATTAAGATGCAAGTCCAAATTTATTTGAAGAAAATCAAATTATGAATATCATAAATCAGTTGATGCACCCCATTCTGCAAACAGGCTAGGTTGGGTGACCAGCCACTTTCTGTACACAGTACATGTCAGCGACCATCACGCCCACCTGCTACAGCAGAGATCCAGGGATTACTGGCTGCTTTGGTGGGCTGAGAAGTCGAGAGTATATTTACATTTCTTTGAACAAACAAAAATCAATTAAAAATAATATTCCACTAACAGTCAACATTCTATTTTTCCAATGGTTTTGGTATTCAGCAGAAAAACAGGTTTGTTGTCATGTATTAGAAGATGGAAAAAAAAAACAAACAAAACACAACCCACAACATTATGCAACATTATTTGTTCCAGATAGTCCCATCAAGTGCAAACTTAGCACAGTGGTTTCAACACACAGTCAGACCAAGAAGGTTATTCTTTAACATTAAAAGCAATTAAAAAATTCATACTAATGCAGCACTGCCAAGTCTCCTGGATTAACATTATAACGTATGGCTTCCCAATTCTGCTCTGCTTCACGGCTCACAGCTATCTTCACATTTCACTGCACAGCAGGATTTGCTAAACTGTTTTAATCCAAAAATATACATCTCAGCCACAGCTGAGAAGCTTGATATGGTTGCAAAGTAAACTAACAGGTTATGTACTCAGCGTATCTGCTGTAATTAAGTTTCGTAACACAGAAGCTGACTGAGCTCAGTATCACATAAAACAGACAGGTTTTTCCAATATTTCAATAAGCCAGAGTGTTAAGAACTTAAAAACACATTGGAAAATTGATTTTTCCCCTTAATCACTCTCAAAAGCAGAGGGATGCCAGAATTTTGTTTTGTGGGCTATAAAGAAACCTCATTTTTTTACAAGTTTTTATTTCTTTCCATAGATCAAACATGCATGTGTGTATTTAGAAAATGCTGACTAGATGAATAACATTTAACATTTAAAAAATAATTACATCAAAATAGGTTTACTAGTACATATTCATTTTATACTAAGCTTGTAAAGGATCCTGCTTCTGATGTAGTTTGAATTATTTCAGTTAACATCCTACTCAAACCAACAGTTGAAAAATTCAGGAAAAGTTGCTTGTCAAGCTGCATTCAATAGAAAAACAGATAGGAAAACGTCTAGTATTGGCTGTTTACAAGTCAGCAACAAGTAGTAACAAAATAGCTTTAAAATATTCAAGGGTTAATGATTTTTCAGATACAGACAGTACAATTTGATTGTTGACAGTCAGTTAATTCTGTCATTCCTTTACCAGCAAGCAGTTATTTGCCCTACATTATCTGATCAGCTATTTTTAGATGTAAATTAAAGAAACCAAGGCCAGAACCTATCTACAGAACAGATATCACGCCTTAGCACAGCTGGCTGAAATAATGGCACACATCCCCAACTACAACTGAGGAATATGTTCACAGAGGGAAGAGGCTGGATGAGGATGAGTGTTTTTGGCCTTTCACCTGACAGTATCAACAGACTGTAAAAGAGAAATGCCTTCTAGCCAGTACACATCAGCATAACAGCCCCCAGAAACTGATCTGAGACATGAAGAAACTAAAGGAAGGACTAAAGGAAGGTGTCATTATCCTCACTTTTTTTCATATATATTCAGTACATGACTGGAGAAGACCACCCAGTAGCTACTGAATTAGCTCTAACAGCATCTTAGAACATCTCCATCGCAGAGAGTGCTCATTAACCCAAAGCAAGATCATCAGTATTTTTCCCAGTGAGACATTGCTTTTTTTAAAAAAGAGGTTGTAATAATGCCTTAGAAGCAGAGACATGTCACTGAAATGTATTTAAATAGCATAGTAAAACATTTCATATATAACAGTCTCAAGTCACTTCGTCAAAGTATCAGTTTCGGTTTTAAGATTTTCAACAGTGCTGTTGACTCAGCACATGCTCAGAACAGATGGCGATCGTTTGCGTACAACATAAATAAACTTTTCAAAAAACCTATTACACCTCCCTTTAATGTTTTTCACACCAAGGAAAAAAACATGTAAGTTTTGTTTTTCATTGGACTAACAGCCCATATATTGTAAGGGTTCCAAAACCAAGAATTGCTAAAAAAATCACTAGTAAGATCATACAGGTTAATTTTGACTTTCAAAAAAGCAAAATTATGTTGCAATTTGCTTAAGTTATTCCTAAAAAAATAAGAGAGTCTGCTGCAGTGATCAGATTTGGCATGTCAGAAAGGAGCACTGAAGTATTTTAATTTTCCCTAGATGTACCCTTCAAAAATCATAACTGAAAAAAATTAGACCTCAGAATATTCTCCCCAAATGTCATCTTAGACACTGTTTCACTAACAAAGAATTTTAAAAATTCAACTACATTTGAAAGATATCTTGGCTACCCTGTTCTTCTTGAAAACACAGAGCTAAAAGTTTTGTCTGTTGACAAGCATTCAAATTTTTTTTTTTTTTTTTTTAATATGCCACCACTTTCAAGGCTCACATGTCTTAGGTGTGAAATACCCACCCCAGAGTCATCTAGAAACATCCTTGGATTCTTCTAACAGGAACTATTAGATCTTAATTTCAAGAAAGCTTAACAGCAGGGACCAAAGACTCAGAGGTGTTGCCTCCTACTGGGTCCAACACCTCTCAAAATAAGTGATAACAGAGCACTGTAAAACCCTACTAGGCAGGCCAGACAGCGATGATGTACCTTTTAGAATTGAGCAGACATATATTCTAGTCTAAAAGTAAAATTGTCACACAAATATCTGTTTTATTTATATGTCCATTTTACCAAAGCCCATACGGAATTAAGTCTTATTTCCTCTTGGCTCCTAATGAAAAAGTGCAAGTCCTACACCTTTAAGAAGGAAAATAACTTCTTCCTTGCTGAATATGAACATGCAGAGTATTAAGGAATAGCGAAAATGGCTCCTAGAACATGATGAGAAGAAACACCCTCCCTTTTTTATTTTTCTTCTTCAGATGAGTCATCTTTTGAGACCTCACAGTTCTGACCCTACTGACCAACATTCACTTCAGGCATAAATTCATGCAAGAAGCTGTGCTGCTCAGCAGTCGTAGGACAGTAAAATCTTTAGGCCCGCTTTGAACCTCAGCATCATTTATTACAGATCATATGTCTGAGTATTACTGCCAGCAAATAAGCACTGACCTTGAGCTGTATTTCTTTAAGATGGATTCCAAAATGTTTACCAGTTCCTCAGAGTTAATGAACTTTTGGGTGCTGAGCGTGTACATTTTTTCATAGAAGTCAGCAATTTCCATCCGAGCCTGAACAAAAAAACAGAGCTGTTCAGACAGGTGAGAAAGCAGCTCTTCCAAGTGAGGAGCTGTTCCTCCTAGTGCATTGCGACCCGTTGCCACCACCTTCTTCAGCTCATTATGCAGAGATGTGTAGATGGTTCGGATGGAGTCCTTTCGGCTGAAGAACGACTGACCACCTGTTCAGATAAATATGGAGGTATTACCAAAATCCAGGGACAGCAAAGATAGACAGCAATACTGGAAAACTGTATATAACCACACTTGTTTTACCCTTGGTGTTCCTAAGTGGTATTTGACCCCAGTATTTTTTTAATCAATACAAAATTTCAATGTATTATTTCGTAAGTAACCGAATTACACCTAGTATAAACTCAGAAGCACTTCACGTAATTTTATAAAAGTTACGCTTGACACTTGCCCTAATTCATATTTCGGTAGCCAACGACTGCCGCAAAACTTCTTCAGCTCCCTTACATCTGTCTTGGTTATGGTGTGACCTTTCAGAAAAGGGTTCAGTTCACTTTGCTACTATGATATATGACCTGGAAATACCGTTATCTGCAGAAGTCAGAATAATCAAGTCATCATGAAATTTTAATAGTCTTCACTGCTATTAATAATTCTAGATCTTTTTCAAGAGAATTCTCCCAACAATACCTCTTCAAACACAAATCACTCAAATTTGCAAAGCAACCTTTAAATGGGAACCATGTGACATTTGTGTGCATAAATCAAATGTTACAATTCCTTACACAATCCTAATATAAATTCAAATTCAAAGGGAAAACAACCACAGTTTATCTCAGTGAGACCACAGTGCAGGTTAATCCATAACTAAAACTGGGGGGGGAGTTGTCAGTGCTTTTCTCTATCTGCTTAAAACTATAAAGAAAAAAAAACAGAAGGTCAAAGTAAAAGACATTTAACTTTGATGCTACCAAAAGACTGTACAAGGGTACTACCCTTATTTCATCATTTATATTTACAGATGGCCTTATGTGCTGCTGTGGCACTCAAGAGCTGCAACAGAGCAAGGATCACAAGGACTAAATCTGCAGATTTTGTAATGGTGGCTAGTCCTTTTCACATCCATATTACACATATAACATTCAAAAGGGACCATAGGAATTTGAGGCAGAAAAGCAGATAATTGGTTATCATAGAGAAACAGCTACCTTCCTAAGCCAAGAGCTGTTCCCAGATTGTGGGCAGGATGAAGAATCACCTATTGACATTGTTCATTAAGGACATAAACAAAACTTTGTCCCTTCTCAATTTTGTACCTCCTGAAAGCCACCAAATTAAATGTTCAAAGTCAGCTTCATACGTAAGAGTTTTGTCTCTAAATATCTTTTTATAAAATAGTTTCAAGTCACCACTCAAAAAATCAAAGCAGATCTTTTTATGCTTTACTGCATTACACATAAGAGTCATATCCCTTGTTCCATTTTCCATGCCAGTCTGCAGTTCAAAGGGAAAATAAGCAACTTTGCCCAGAGGACAACATGATGACAGCTCATTCTCTGCCAGTTTGAGATTTTTCTATTTACATACTGAGAGGATGAGAACCAGCCAAAATTGTGGCAAAAACCTCCTGAGATCCAGCAGTGTCTACATGAAAAACAATTTTTAGGAGGCTATCTCCTGCCCATAGTATTTGCACATGTACTCGTGCACATACAGCTCTAATATTAGGCCCTGGAACTGTGACGTGAAAAAGCTTTAACCCTTTGGTCACCCCATTGAGCTCACCTTTGCCAGAATCTCAGCCAGAGCATCCCAGCACAGAAACACCTCTGACTAAATCTCAGGAACGGCAGGTAGGTATAATGGCCTACCAGCCAACAGAGAGATGCACCAATTTGCACAGCTACTGCACCACCTGCACTCTTACTTACTCTTTAAAGGTGGCCCAAATGGCACAGCCCATTTCTCACGGGACCCAGGGACACTTGCTGCCCCGTGTTTCAGACGCACAGACAGGCACCTCACCGAGGCCAGGGTCCTCGGGTACCCAGCACTGTGCAACTGCCGGCTGACAGATCCCCTCACAGGCCTACAGCAGCCACCCCTTCCCTACGGCGCTGCCGACACCCGCCGAGCTAAATCCGGGGTGGCTGGTGAGCTACCACGGGGCCCCCAGCAGCGACCCCAGGCGCGGGCGAGAGGCGGCCCGGAGCGGGGCAGGGGACAGGGGGCCCGGGGAGCGGAGCCGGATCCCTCCCCCCAGGGCGCGGCGGTACCTAGCTTCTGGCCCAGGAAGGTCATGCTGTGGTAGGCCTTCTCGGCGGCGGCCAGGTGCGCCAGCCCGGCCAGCAGGGCCAGCCAGCTGGCCCCCGCACTCTTGTTGGCCTCCCGCTCCTTCTCCACATTGTCCTTGGCCTTGTCGTAGGAGAAGATGCCCAGGTGGGAGAAGAAGGTCTCCAGCACGGCCTGCTCCACCGGCACCGGCGCGCCCAGCGGGATCGACTCGCCCATCCCGCCCGGCGGTGCCGCCGCCGCCTCCACAACGGCCGCTACTTCCGGGTCCGGCGCCGCGACCGCGTGAGGAAAGAAGCTCGCGCCGCGCCTCTCCCACGCGCCTGCCGTTGTCACGTGAGAAGGGAGGCGGGCAGTGGGGGGAGCCGGCTGGGGCGCGCGGCCACTTCGTAGGATCACAGAATGTCAGGGATTGGAAGGGACCTCGAAAGCTCATCCAGTCCAATCCCCCCGCCGGAGCAGGAACACCCAGATGAGGTTACACAGGAAGGTGTCCGGGCGGGTTTTGAATGTCTGCAGAGAAGGAGAATCCACAACCTCCCTGGGCAGCCTGTTCCAGTGCTCTGTCACCCTCACTGAGAAGAAGTTTCTTCTCAAATTTAAGTGGAACCTCCTGTGTTCCGGTTTGTACCCGTTGCCCCTTATCTTGCCATTGGTTGTCACCTAGAAGAGCCTGGCTCCATCCTCATGACACTCTCTTTTTACATATTTATGAACATTAATGAGGTCACTCCTCAGTCTCCTCCAAGCTAACTTGGCCTCACCGCAGAGGTTCCATCGAGCAGCATCCTCGGAACGGACCAAAACCCAGAGCCCCAGCAGGTGAACACACCACAGCTGTGTGTGGTGACTGCTCCTGGGTCAGCTGGAGCTGCTGCAGGCACTGTTTGCAGGTTGGCTGCACTGGTTCCTATAGCCAGCTGTCCTCTGCCCTGCTGCTTTGTGGGATTTTTTCTGCAACTTAAACCTGAAGCTCATTTTCATGGTGAACTTTCATTTGAAATGTCCCCAAATATAAGGTCTTACAGGTGACCTTATTCCCACCCTTCAGCATCAGCATGGCAGGACGCCCACAGGACCCACCAATGTTCCTGTTGCCCAACATTTTGTATTTTGTTTATGATTTCCCTGCCCTTGCACCCAACTGGCTGAGCTGCAGCCTTGTCACTGAGCCACTGAGATCATTAATTGCTTGAATTAATCCCCTTTTTTTACTGATCGTGTTTCAGACAAGCTCCCTGGATTGATTCACCACAAAGGCACTGAGGAGCACCAAGCTGAGGCACAAGGCCACGGAAGGGGCTGCGGTGTCAGCACTGACTGATCCTGCTCTGCACAACAGCCACCCCCTTCACACTGAGCAAAGTCAAAGCTTCAAGCTTCAAAGCTTGAAGTCAACAGGCAGTTCCTCTCCTGACCGAGTTGCAGCTCTCCAGCTACCCCAAAACTAAGATGTTACCAGTTTTCTCTCTGGATAGTATTTCCCTGCACTCACATTTGTTTTAAAGCTGACATCTAGACAAAACAGTTATTAGTTCTTTAACTCTGGGCAAGACCCCTCTGCTAATTCAACTAGCTGCCTACCTCATCCAGGAAATACTCAAAACACACTGTGATTTAAAATAGACACCAGATGAAAAAAAGGTGAGAAACAGTGTTTTCAATTAACCTGAACTATATAGCACCTGCAGTGCCCTTTCTTTACTGTGGTATTATATGCTAAATATGGTAGCCTAAGGATTTGGTTTGGATATAAATATTAGTTTTCATCAGAACAATTAGTCTAATATTAAAGATAAGTCTGTCAAATCCTTCGCCACTTTTCATTTCTAGGTGCAGGCACCTCTGTACCTGTACATTAGTTAATTCAGAATGGTGCATAACACCCTTGAAAAGGTTCAGGTTAGAACTGCAGTATTGGCTTTAAATGCTTAAAACCTGAAGTAGCTTAACCAAAGTTATGAGGTCTTTGTTCTTACAGCTGACAGGTTTGAGTTCTGCATACACAAAATGCTGCCTTCTTCCTGAATTCAACTGTATCTACTGAGCATGCCTAAGAGACAAAATGAATGTAGGATTTTATAGCTGCTTGATAATAGACTTACTCTGACCTGGAAAGCTGGGATATTTGGGTAATTTAAGTTAGCACCTGAAACATACATCTGTGTCAAGGCAATCATAGCTGCTAGTAGTAGGCTGCCAATAGTTTACAGAAAACAAAGAGTAGGAAAGGGGACTCCTATGTATCCAGGACACTGTTTCCAAAAGACAACTAGGTCAAAGGTTCAAGTAAGACCTTTATTACAACACAGAGTTGAAAAGCACGTTTTCGTATCTAAAAGAAAGTATTTGGTCTCTTGGTGGTGAAACGTGGTTTGTGCTGGCGACGCAGAACTCTGTGTGGCAGAGGGAACTTGATTTTAGAATCCTGCAAGAAAAAATGTTTCTATGTTAATTAATATATTAGACAAGCAACACAAAATAGTTTGCAATAAATAGCTAAGCTATATTAAACTACTCTTATGTATAGAGAAGCAACGCATCCACAGATTACATATACTTCATAGGAGCTACCAGATGCCTTAGTTTTGCAATTCTTGTTGAAAGTAATGCCTTTTAAATCCAAGTCTTCTGCAACATAATACACATTGGGTTTAGTTTTATTTCCTTTCTAACAGTTCTAGCATTAAAAGTCTTGATCATAATATAACACAATTGTAAACCTAAGTGTGCAAATTTGGTTCCCTCCCTATTTTTGCCTGCAAAGCAAACCTGACAAGAGAGCTCCGCTCTTCCAGTCCAGCGTTAGATTGGGACCCACCAGCCACTGCAACATTACTTCACTTACATGGAACTGCTTGACTGCTGGTCTACGGCACTTGCTGGCAGCAATTTCCTCAACTTTCATGATCTGAATAGAGTGAGCACGGGCACGATGACGGGCTCCCATATCACGGTCTGTAACAAGAAAACTCATTAAAAACAAGCCTTAAGACATCTTCAGTTCAAAAATCTTACTAAGATCTTTTTAGGAAAGGTTTACAGTACCATCTACAACTTTCACAATTTCTGATCAACTCTACCTAATCACACTGGTTTTATTATCACTTTAGTGATGGCAGAAATATCACAGAACCAACAGGTAGCAGCGAATTCTTCCTGGAACTCATAACCAAACTCCTCCAAGTGAGTTCCACCTTATTCCTCTTGCCTGATTTCAAGAAGGTACACACATACAGGAGTCATCTACATGGGACTATCTCATTTTTTGCACTAGAATACTGTGATTCAGAATCAACACTAAAAGATGATTACTGGAAAGGCATAAACTCCAGAAAAAATTCCCTTCCAAAAAGAAGGTGCAAGTGAAGGTAGGACCTGAGGTTATCTTCACTTTTCTTAAAATTGACAAGTGATAGAAATAGAAATGTGAATTGGTATATTCAGCCCACATAATTAGGCTCTCAGAACAGGAGGTGACCACCTGTACACGGGCTACCTGAAAATTCCTCCCTGGGGCAGTGAGAATCACTGCGTTCAAATCACAATGTCCATAGCTAGTTCCACAAGATACGCCTGCTGAAATACAATTGTGCTTACAATGCTTCCCGTGAAGATCTGACACACATTAAAAACTTACCTGTCAACGGTATCCTTGTACATAAAGGTAACAAAGTCATTGTATTGTGACAAATTAGAGTTCTCGGGTCTCCTAAGGAGTCCTTTGGTATGTTAATTAACAGGAATTATTGTAAGTTAATGTAGAACCTTAAATTTCACTTTCAACAGCACTTCAGCTTTTGAAAGGCGACAAGATACATTTAATATTTGCACACATGACAAGAATATTATTATTAAGAACAATATTCTTTGGGTTTTTATGTGCATTTTGTTGTGTTCATAGCACTTCTGGATTCAAATGTCTGCAGCATCAGCTATAGAAATGCTCTGTCCCTCAAGTACTTCACAAAACACACTGAAAACAGGACAATTTCCCTGAACTGAGGCAATGAGATCTTGGAACAACATAGATTATTTTTTCCCGTGATTTTTTTTTTTTACTTCCTCTCCAAAGGACAAATGCTAGTATGTTCCACCTTATATCTGAAATATTCTCTCTACAACACTTGAGAGGATACATTTAATTATTTTAAAACAATATAGTGCAAGAAATATACACAGCACCTAAAAGGTCATGAAACTCTCAGTCTGTACAGCAAAACTCATTACTAGAATTGTAGGTCACACAAAGACGAAGTGGGAATATTTTCCGCTAAAGAAACTGTATAAAGAGTAGAAATGAATTTTAAAAAACCCTCATACATAAACATCTATGGACTTCTCCACAAGCTTCTCATTTTATTTTTCCAGTGTTTCAGTTATAATGGATCAAGTTGGCACCCTTTATGCCCAGTTTAAGATTTAGTCTTGTGCTTATATACTAGTCCTACCATTTTATACCTCAAACAGTTACATGTACTTACAGCACTGAGTGACGGCACCAGCTGTAGTCAAATCCCTGTACTCCCGGTACATGTTGTGAGTTCCGCTACGAGAATCATAGCGCAACCAAATGCCAAAATTTTTTACCTTCAGAGGGGACTTCTCATACACCTGAAATTACACAAGAACACAGAAGTAGTTAGAGACAGTATATAATCAGCATTTTACTAGTTTATGTATTTTAGAGTTCCAACTAAAGCACTGTGGTTTTATTGTCAAAACAAACTATTTGCTCTCCTTCCCCACAACATAGCTACATTCAAATCTTAGCATTTCAGAACAAAGTGTTTTAGTAATTCAGCGTAGAAAGGAAAATACACACAAGATCTCAGCTCTAAAGAATGTTCTTTAAGCATCAAGGCAGAGGAACGCAAGCATCCAAACATCTACTTTCCATGGATGTCCAGATGACTCTTAAGAGATATATTCCACACTGAGGCAAGAATAAGAACCAGAGAGCAGCACTTAGTGGCATAGTTAATAGCTCCGAAGTTTCTCTTTGGTTTACTGTACATACACTGCCACTTTGAAAAAAAACAAATTTGTCACTCAGCTCCACAACAACTCAAAGACAGATTAAATTCAATGTCACCCCCAACAACAGCACTTCATATAAATTCCTCCCACATATACCAGCTGCAATTCCTTGTAAGTCTCCCACTTTTTAATGTTTTTAGTCTCGTACCTGCCCACAATACACAATTTCTCCAGAAGACTTCTTCATCTTCTTCAGCTGAGAAACGAAGTACCAGAACCGGGACTTGGCAACAACATGGTTTGGAGCGAAGATCCGCATGCGATAGAGAGGAGGGGTCCTGCACTTCGGCGTGGGCAGGCATCGACCGACCACCTTGTACTCCCGGAGCTGGAGGGAGACGAAAGACAATCCACCCACAGCGTCAGCGCCGCGGAGCCATCCCCGCGCTAGCCTGATCCCGCCTCGCCACGGTCCGAGCCTGTGGAAGGCGCCACGGCAAGAGCAGCCCAATGCAGGGGATGAGAGAAACCACCGGCACAGGGCCGTGCCGTCCACCGATCACGGGGCCCGCACAAGGGCGGCGCGGCCTCCTCACGCGTCTTGCGAGAGCGGCGGCGCCGCCGCCATGTTGGCCGCTCGCCTCCCTCAAGGGCCAGGCAGGGCTGCCTGGGCGCGCAGAGACCGCTCTCAAGCGCAGCAAGTCCGCGCCGCCGCCCTCCCAACGGCCACCTCAACCCCAGTAGTCTCAGTCCCGGTCCCAGCCGTGCCCGCCGCGCCCCGGTCGTCACTCACGGTGCCTGACGCCTTCATGGTGCTGCCTCCTCCGCGGCCCGCAGGAAAGGAAAGGCCGCGTGCGCCGGCACCTCCCGTCACCCGCCCGCCGGAAGCCCCGCCCCCGGCTGCCCTCTCCGCCCATTGGCTGGGAGGCGAGCGCGATTGGCGAAGGCAGCTGTCAGTTTCCTCCCGCGGCGGCCAGTGCTGGCTTCTGGGCCGCGTGGCCTGGTGCGGGCGTGCGGCGGTGACAGACAGCCCGGCATCAGCCAGCGGGGCCAGCCCGGCATCAGCCAGCGGCGCTGCGGACCCTTCTTGGCACCGTGACCGCGGACCTGCGTGGTCCCGGTGCCGGTAGGAGGAAGCCCCATTTTACGTGAATCCGTCTCCCGCCGGCCCTGCTCGCTTTGCCGTGCGGGACGTGGCAGGGAAGTCCCAGGCGGAGACAGGAAGCACCGGGCTCCCCTCGGGGCTGTAGCCGGGCATGGAGGGGTGCTGGGGGAACCTTTCTGCCCCGTGTTTCCGTGGGAGACCGGGGCTGCTGGCTGCCCTGGGGTTGGCCCTGTGGATCACCCCCACACTCGGTTTGACGCGACCATCTTTCTCACAGCTAGTCCACAGTACTTGCGCTCCTGTGCACCCTGAACCGGAACCGGTTCTGCAGTAATGGCCAGTTAAGGTCTCTCAAGTGTTAGGCATCTCATGCACAGCATGGCCGTAGCCATAAGATGGACGTGTTTATGCCTTCAAAGATACCGTAACAGGAACGCTGCTGAAATTATTTTGTAAATAGCTGATTCTTGTTGCTGCAGTTATTTGCATTTAGTCTGATTTTACAGACATGCACGTGATCACACAAAACCCCGTGTTACAGATCGTTCCGTTGCAGAACAATTTGTGGAAGAGCCCAGTTTGCAGACATCAGCTGGACCGCTCCTCTCCCTGCACACAAGCCCGTGCCGCTGCCTGTGCAGCATGTGAGCTCGGGCCGGGCTCGTCCTTGCGCGGGTGGCCGAGCACGTCACTCCGGCCGCGGGTGCAGAGCTGGCACCAGCGGCACCGCCGGCCCATCCCGCCCCGCTGCTGCTGACCAAGCACGATTTCCGGATCCAGGCGGGAGTTTGGGGGCGGAACGGTCCGGTTTATTAAATCGGTGCGATTGGTTTTGCCGCGCCGCAGGGTGCTGGCGGTCACCAGGACCGACACCGGTGGGGACCGCGAGGCCACGCCCGCGCGCCGCAGAGGCGGGACTACGGCTCCCAGGGTGCGGCGGGGCCGGGCAGGAGGCAGGTCCCGGCGTGCCCCGCGGCCGGGCGCCTCGGCGGTGAGGGGAGGTGAGCGCGGCGGGCCGGGGCNTGAGGGGCGGGGACAGCTTTCCTTCCCGGGGGCCGTTCCGCACGCGCGAGGGCCGCGGCGCCTCCCCTGGGCGTCCTCCTCCTCCCGCCGCCAGCCGAGGCGGCGCGGCCTGGCCCGGCCCGCTCCCTATGCTCGTGGCGGCCGCGGAGCTGTGGCGGTGGGAACCGGCAGCGCAGCCGCGATGGAGGAGTGACCGGGAAGGTAACGGCGTGGGGGGACAGGGACGGCGTGGGGTGACTCAGCCCGGCGCGGGGGGCTGGGCCTCCCCGGCCGTTCGCGGGGGCCGCGGCGCCTCAGCGGCGGGGAAGGGGCGGTGTGGGCGCCCGCGGGCGTCGTCGCTGAGCTGGCGGCGGGATCCCTCGAGTCACCCGGCCGGTTCCAGTCAGCCCGGCGCTGCCTTCCCCGCAGCTGTGAGGCGCTGGGGAGGGGGAGAGAAGCCGCAGCCTCCGCGGGCGTTCGCCTCGGCCGCCCGGCCCCGCAGCCGGGAGAGCGGGGGTGCCGCAGTCGGCCTGTCCCTGCCGGGCCGGTCCTCCGGGGGCGGCCGGGGTACGTGCATGCGGCAGCGGAAAATATCAGGATTTTTCTCTTCTGATGTGCGCTGTAACCTGTGGTGCCCTTATATTGACGTGCTGGGGGAGCTGCCTTGCTGGCTGTCCTCTGCTGTGGCTCCGGTGGGGGAGGAAGGAACCGTAAGCTCTGGGGCTGCAGCGAGAGGGGAGGCACCTCCCCCGCACCTCCATATTCCGCTGCTCTCGGCGTGCTTCGCCACGGTGCTTCCCCGAGGGAGGGAGGAGCGCTTTGTCAGCCCGCAGCCGCCCCGGGAAGGGGCCGAAGGGGTTAAGTTGCAGCCGTGGTTTGAGTGCCTGGTCACCCTGCCCGGCCGAGCTGCGGAGCCACGCAGTGGGGTTGGGTTTCCAGTGGGGGGAGGCTGCTCTCTTTGGCTAAGTGGGGGGGGAGGATAAGGTCTTACTCCTCATAGGGAGTTCCTGGCCGATAAGAATACGTCTGAGATGAAGACCTGACATGTCAGTTCCCAAAAGAACTTCTAGTCCAATTGCAAAGTTCTCCAATTACACAGCTTTTCATTTTAGCCATATGTTAGGTCAGTATGAAGGCCCTGTCATGGGGGAGTAATTTAGGGTTCTGCTTACTGCAGAACAATATTTAGATTTCTCAAAGAGAAGTGCAGCTTCTGAGTTTGGTGGCAGGTTCACTCTATTATTTACTGTATGGGGGAAATATGCCAAGCTGAATGCTGCTTACCTTTTCTCCAGGAGCCTGTACCCATTTGCAAAAGCAAACTTTGAGGATTCTTCTCTTCCTGATAACCATTTGCTCTGGAGTCTGTATTTTAGAGATCTGAAGGCAAACTTTGAGGGGAGGCCTGTACCTGTTTGCAAAAGCAAACTTTCAGGCAACAAAGTTCTCAGAAAAAAAAATTTAATGGAGTGGAATAGCAGGAGGGCTGGCTCAAGGTAGGTACCTGCGCAGAGGTCCCCCTGAGCATAGAAAACCGTAGACTTTTATATGTCTACAGGCCATTCACACCATGATTCAGTCTAATAGCAATGTTTCACTTTGGGATCTTCTTGCTTCTCATTGGGTTCTTTTCACTGATCTCACATGTGCCTTTGTTTTGTTCAGTTGCAGACACTGTTTATAGCCCACAGCCTGGTAGGTGCTGTTTTGTCTAAATAAATCCTTTTCTTCTCAGCGAAGTGCGGAACAGGCTTTATGTTGCAAGTGTTCAGTGTAGTTTGTAGTTGCTATTGGTAAATATGAGCAACATAAGATTTCAGCAAATCCAGCTTATTAAGTAATATGAAGCAGAGAGTATATTAAAAATCACACAACTTTATATTTCTAGATGATTCGTTATATTCAGTATGCATTCACTTCAGCTCAATGATTAATATGAAACTTAAATTGGGTGCATCCGCTGACCTGTGAGTAGTAAAACCATTGCCATGCAGCCAGCTTATTTAGCAGAGGGAGCTCAAAAGTGGGCTCACTCAGGCTGTCATATTTATAGAATAAAGTGGTTGACTCGTAGTCAAATTGCATACAGCGGGAAAGGTCTGCATGAGACTCCCTGCACCCATAACTCATCAGCGTTCAGTGCACTGTCCTGCATCCTCGTGGTTTTTCCAAAAGGAGTTCTTGGCCTGGCTGCGGCTCAGGCCTTTACCTCCTCTGGAGCCCGGACCAAGCTGCTGCTGGTTTGGCTGGAGGGGTGGTCAAGTGCATCCGCTACGGGTCCTAGAGCCTAAGAGTCTCTAAATATGCTCAAGATTTTCAGCAAGCAAAATAGAGATCAAAAGATAATGTAAAAGGTGGTCTTTTACTGTCTGTTTTATTAAAGAGAAAAGTCACGGGAATTAAAATGAAGCATGTCACTGGCTCTGTGTGCTATCATGATCTTGTAAATACCTAAAATGAATGCTGTTAATGAAGCATTTTTAATTACTAATAGTTTTCATGGTTAGCGTCTGTAGTTAAAATGACATGAATGCTTTCATTATTAGGGCACATCTGGACCCAAGTTACACACCTTTGACCATGGTAGTATTGTTAAAGTGGGCCGTCATTCCCACTTGAAGTGTGACTACATTTTTTGCCTGTTTTCCTGTATGAAAGCAGCCTCTGCTATCAAATGCATTTATAAGTATTTAATATGTGAAAGGGAATAAACTATCTTGATGAGAGATACATACAGCTGTATGACTTCACTGTTAAGAAACTGCACCCTCCTAATTATAGTAAGATCAGTTTGCCACCCAACAGTGTACTGCTTAACAAAAAGGCGTCTCTATGTAAACAAGACAATACTTTCTACACAGCTGCATATTAGCTATTAATATTGTTATTTTTTATAAATAAAACTTGCTTTAATGACATACTTGGTATTATAGCTGAGTATATCTTACAATGGATTTTGCAAACTGTAAGTACTATTAAAATTGCAGTTTGATTTTGCTTTTGAAGTGTAACTCGCTGGTAAAATAAATCTGTGCTGGAAAAGCTATCTGCTTGGTCAACTAAAACCATATAGCATGAGAAGCTATTTTGTTAACTTTCTCAAAAGGCTCATTGAAATAGTCTGTCTCATTAATTGTCTCCTAGAATTGGCTAGTCAAGCTGAAACTCTTAGAAAAGGGTATGTGGTAGAAGATGAAGTTTTAAAGATGCTCATGTACCATATACAAAATTAGTAGAACTGTTTGGCATTGCTGTTAGCTAAACAAGAGAAGAGAATACATGTTTGAGACAACTTAGTTTTAATAGCAAAATTTGTCACGCAGGTGTAGAAGATTACTGCCTTTTGGGCAGATAAGGTAGTGATATCTGCAGGAAAATGTGCCAAAATATGCTCTTGTATATTAAATAATTTTACTAATGTAACTCTGGACCAGACTTTAATTGAAAGATGCTGTTAAAAAATTCCTTACAGCATTTTACCTTTATTTTAATCTGGCTGATTTGGATGTTGATTATGTGGAAAACAAGCTGGGGGCTGGGGACGCAGAGGCAGAAGCCTCAGCAGAGCAACTTTAATCCCTAAAGGTTTCGACCCTGAGCAGGATTGCTCTGTTGGTAAAGCAGCGTGTGAAGCTTATTTTGCCACGAGTCATCGCTTTGTTCCAGATTTTCTGGTTTCTATACTGCTGCAGCATGCATTTTTTTTGGTACTAACTCAATTTTACTTATTAAATTGCTTTTCATGGTGCATTTTGTTATAGTGTGTTCTGTAATGAGTTTTATAGAAATGTCTGTCTGTTACCTTGTTAAATTTTGAGCTCTCCAGTCATGCTTGTTGTCACTGTGCCACCTTCCAGTGGGGGAGGGTGAACAGTACAGTGTGCACAGAACACACAACGCTAAGAAATCGGAAGTTCTACCTATAGGCACGTAGGCAGCTTCAAACCACAGCTCCTTTGTATTTCATCTCTTCCTCTTGTTTACCTTCCTTTCCTCTACCTCCTACATACTTATGTAACAAGGCCTTATTTCAAGCATAATTAGAAATCTTACTATGGGGGGGAGCAGTGTTTGGAAGGATAGATGGATTTTTGTCTGCTCTTGCTGTTTAACAGCATCCTAGCATTTGACAAAGATTTTTTTTTTTTTAATCCACTGTTTTACCAAAGCGTTGCAGAACAGCCTGTAGAGGCGCATCATCTTTAGAATATTTGTCTAGCTTGCTTGTTAATTTTACATTGAAGTTTCTAAATAAAAATCATTGCTAGTAAATCAGCACCCATTAGTAGGAGCAGAAAACTTTGTTAACAACTCAATGTGATGTATTTTGTGGTTAATTTCTATGACATTTATCTTCTGTGCACTTGCTTTAGAAAGACCTCCTAATAGCTTTTCCCCCCTAGGGGAAATACCTCATAAATGGGTTTATGAAGCATCTTAACAATATTATAGGGATGAGTAGAGATTTTTTTTCAGTTGTGAAGTTTTGTGGTGGGGAAAAAAATACAGTGCTCTGTCATTTAAGTAGCAGATTTATGCTTATGTGATATCTTGCTGAAGCCTCTGCATGCTTGAAATTTGAGTTCAAGCCTTTCAGTTGAATAGTACACATCATGCCATTGCTCTTAATTAAGATGATATTAGCTCTTTTCAAGAGAAATGAAATACATGGACGCTTCAAATTTTCCTTATTCAATGAAGTTTAGTGCTATTATAAGTTGATTAAAAGTCTTAGACTTCTGATATCTGTATCGAAAGCATGCACATTCGTGTTTTGGTGGAGTATGTACTATGTGATTAAAGTTTATGGGCAAACTTCTGTGGTTGTTGCTGTCCTGTTTTTAATTTTCATTGTTCTGCTGAGCAAATAAAGTTTTTCTTTCTTTATTTTCAGATGATTGTAGTTTCCCCACTAGAGGAAGTGGGCAAACCAGTTAGGAGTGGGAAACAAAGAGTATAGCAGCAGAGATGGATGAACAAGCCCTATTAGGACTAAACCCAAATGCCGATGCAGACTTCAGACAAAGAGTATGTACTTAACTTGCTTATCTCTCTAATAATTGGGGGTGCTGTTGCAGTTCAAGTCTCATATTTTCTTGGAGTGGCTTGGGGGTTGTTGTTTGTTTTGGTTTGGGTTTTTTTATTGTGTTAATCAATATATGGGGTTTGTGCTGGTCAGTACAAAACAAAGTCATGTCGCAAGCATGGAAGCTGAAGGTCCTGTGTCACAAACTCTGTGAAATTACACTTAATGTGCATAGAATGTATTTTTCTGGACTCTGACCTTTTCAGTCCTCTCAATTATTTGTAGTTGTTGCTCAGCTCCTTCCATAGGTTCCCACAGAATTAAAAGATGCCACTGAAAACAATGAGTTTCTTGCAACTGCCCTTTTAATTCTTAGGTGTGGGGTTTGGGGCTCTTTTTGTTTGAATGGATAACCTACTTTTAATATCTTTTAATGAAATGTCTGGTTTTAACTCTAGTGAGGCTTGTATTAGCATAAGGGTTAAGACAGTCATCGCGGTATGTGGGTAGCAGTTCATAAATGAGAGATGCTTATATAGATGTTAAAATTTGTATGCCTTTAATGAGGAAATCATTCCGCTTACTGATTGATTATCAGGTTGATTCAGCTGTCTACAATATAACCTCTGGTACAACCTTTCAGAAACAAAGATGTTAATACCTTGGTTTTTTGTTAATAAAATAGATTCTGGAATGTACAAGAAAGTTAAAGATGTAGTTTGATGCAGCCTGGTGTTGCTAAACAGCCTGTTAAATAGGTTGTGTTTGGGTATTTGTCCTTTTTGAAAGGATAGCTATAGCTAATCTTCAGTGTTCTGTTAGCAGAATATCACTGCAAAATTTATAGATTTATTATAGATTTATTGACCTTTTAACTATGCAGTGTGCCTAATCTTGAAATACTTCCTAGTAAAAGGTGACTTACCTTTTCACTAATCATTTGAGATGTAACATATAAAGGATGTGTCAAACAATTTCTAGTAAAACTGTTCAGTATAAGAAAATTACCAGTACTATCTACAGGAAGTGAATTCTTGCTTTAAGAACTAATTTCAACTCACTGAATAATTACTTTGGGAAATTACTTTGAATGGATAAAATTCTGAACTAATGCAAAAAAACCACCCCAAAATAAACAAACAAAAACTGACATGTGTTTCCCCCCCCACCCACCGACCCAAAAAAAAAAAAAAAAAAAAA
>VWYH01009371.1:733649-760869 GCA_013399365.1 Pampusana beccarii
CAACACCCTATGAACAGCCAAAAATTCCTCTTGAAATACACGCATTCAGAGAACGGAAATAATGTTGTTAATATAATCTCTGTTTCCGAAGTTACATTACTGTTTTGTATAGAAGGCCACACTAAATCTTAAAGCAATTAGATCGAGTTAACTTGTAAAAAACTGATTAGAAGTTCTAATGAACAACTTGATTATCTAAAATGTGTTAGAAGTTTTTTTTTCAGTCTCTGTAGTAGATTAATAAACTGACAATTGTCATGTGATCAATGTTTGAATGTTTCTTGAGGTGTAGAATACAGCCAAAGTGGTGCAACAAAAGGTCCATGTTTTTCAGTGAAAAATCGGAATCAGTTTCTTTTTAGAATTCATGGAAGGAATTTGAACTTGGATGTGAACTTCCACCAAAATGAAAAGGCCCTGAGCAACTTCCTCTAGTTGACCCTTTCTCCAGAGTTCCTTTCTAACCTCAACATTTATGATTCTATGACTTTTACATTCCAGTAACAAAAATCTTTGTATTGAGTGTAAAGTGGAAATGGGTACCTGTGGTGTTAGCACTGAAGAAACTCTCTTGCATTATGTAATTAGGGAGTCATATAAATACTTAGATGTATCCAAATAGATTTGGTTTTTTTGAAGGGGAGCTGTTTAAAGTGCGAGTCTAAGTGTGAATGAGATGTCTTGCAGTGTGGTATTTGTTCTTTTTTAAAACGGAACTTACTTGAATGTTTGCAGGCACTAGCCTACTTCGAGCAGCTGAAGATCTCTCAGGATGCTTGGCAAGTCTGTGCAGAAGCATTAGCTCAGGGTATATACAGGTAATGTAGATCAGAGTAATTGCTTATTTTCATTAGTAATGTGTTTAAGCCTGGGTTTAGCTCTACAGCATCATAGGCAAACTGTGAATTGCTGGAAGTTAATATGGTCTTCATAGCATTTTTAGTATCATAGTTGATCTGTGGCTTCTGTATAACACCTTTCAAGGAAGAGCAATGTATAAATAAACCCCTATATTAATTTAGTAGCCTGAAGACTGCTGCTTTATGGAATCCAGGGAAAAATAATGAGTTCTAGTACTATCTTTTGGGGAGGAAAAGAGTGCTACAAATTTCCTGTTGTGAGAGTATAGGCTTTATATGCCATAATCTCGGATGTAGTTCCTTGCCCCTATTCTGTGGAGTAGCCCATCCAATTTTTCAAAATGCAAAGAGTGTGTAGCCACCACTGTTTTTGCACACAGTTGTGTATTTAGATCTCAAATACTAGGTTGGTTCTGTATCACAGGATAATTCAGACTGGAAGGAAACTCAGGGATATATATCTCCTGAATAACAACAGTGATTTATAGTGAATGCTTTTTTTGTAAATGATTTGTCAAAACTTCTGACTCCAACAGAGAATGCAGTAATTAACAAAACCACGCAAGATTTAAAAGCAGCATTTTATAATCTTTACCAAAATACATCATGATTGTTAGAATTTTCAGATCATAAGATAAAAAACTCGCATAGATTACATAACATGTGGAATGTCCCTTCCAAATCTATACCTCAGTTTGTCTTTAGCTTTGCTCTTTAGGGTACAGTGTACAACTTGCACTTAGTGTACTAGTGAACCTCAAATGTATTACTGAGGCCTGACAGATTTTTATGAAGGCAAGATACAATGGCTATTGTAGTTTTCTATGTTCAATACTGAAATCAAAGCATAAAAAGTTAATGACTATAGAAAAAAATAATATCAAACATAAATATTAGTTTAACTGTTGCTCATTTTTACCAAAAGAACTGTTCAAGTATTTGTCATTTTTGCTTTGAAGTAATAGCAGTAGCATTTTTCTCTGGTGCACAATAATTCTTGATTCGCCAAAGGGATGATCTGGTTGTAATATTTGAGGATGTCTTTTTTCTTCTCAGAGGAGTGTACCATATTGCCACCACTAACAGAATTTTCTTTTCTAGTGATGATCACATCAAGTTTTTTTGTTTTCAAGTTCTGGAACATCAAGTTAAGTTCAAGTGAGTAATCTTTCCTGAAATCAACCGTATACATTCATTTAACTTTCCCATTTTATTCTGCTTGTAAAGAAACTTAGAATTGTGTCAGCTTGGTGTGGTTGATGAGGTGGCTTTAATCCACTCCAGAGGACTTTCCTGTATTTCTTTGCTTTTTCCTGGGAGAGGAGTAACTGGGGTTTGAGCAGCTTGCTCTGTTTAGTTAGTCTAGCACCTGTGTATGGCCAATTACCAAGGATTGCTTGAAAAGTACTTAGCTGTTCCTTTCTGGAGATTCAAGCCTTACTCCTTACTCTCACTGATTTTTGCAGAAGAAAGTCCTGCAAGCAGCAGCCTTGCTCAGTGCAGAGTCCTGGACTTCAGACAAAGCCCTATTCATTCAGTAACCATGGCAGAGATCTTAAGAGAAAGCAGTCTTTTCACTGAGTGGTGTTTTCACAGAATCATAATTTTAGAAAAAAAAAATACTTTGAAATAATATGTTTCATTGCATGGAAATATTTTTTTTTTCACATTTTGGGCTCCTTTGGTCTTGACTTGAACATCATGCCTTGTGGAATATCATTGTGACTGGTTGCATTGATCATACGGGTCAGACTTTATGTAGGAATAAGATATATTTTGTGACCGATTTTTCACAATTGCAGATCAGAGCAAAAATGAAAGACTTAACTTTCTGTGATTTATTTTTGTTTACCTGATTTTACCCAATTGTCCATCTTCCTCTGTTTATTCCATGCCTGACATGCTTCCTGCAGTATGTTTTCTATTAGTTTTATGCTGCTTATTTTCTTTGAGCATTTTCAGTGGGCAAACTGTTTCCTTAATGAATAGTTACTCCTAACAGTAGCACTGCAGTCACATTCAGCAGTCATTCCCTTTAAGGACTGTACCAAACCTATAGCTAGCTCTGGTGCAAGGAGAGTGTTCTCAGCTTAGCTAGTCCTGGGATGGAACATGTTGTGTGGGTAGTATGTGAGGTGTGCTGGGTATAATGTCAAATTTTGTCAAGACTATAACATAAAGCAGAATTACTTGTTGGCCCCCTTTTTTTTTTTTGACATATCTCTGATAATAAATGTACTGTAGGTTGAATCAGTGAAGGACTTCCTTGTACTAACTATTGACAGTCTTCAGTGTGTAGTAAACCATTTGAGCATATAGAGATGTATCTTCTTTCTCTCTGTGGCTTATGGTTGAATGTGTCTTTTTATCAGGGTCATAAATTCTGTCCCTGATAGAGCAGCCTTCCTGCAAAATTTCGAGCTCCTGCTCCAATACAGGAGGCAGTAGTGCCTCAAGATGTAATTCATTAATATGGACAAAATATTTTGCCTTATTTTTATGTCTTCAATTCAAAATTTTACGTGCAAATAGCTGTGTAAATTCCTTTTCTAGAAACCTTTCATTTGCATTAATGTGCAGTATTATGTTCAATGTTAAAAGAGTTTTTGCCTTACTGAACATTGTGCTTGTCATGAAGCAGTTGTATTTTGATCTCATTTTGTTTTGTTTCAGATACTCTGAACTTACTGAAGTCCAGCAGCAGCTGATTAGGGAAACACTCATAACATGGCTGCAAGCACAGGTAAGGATGTCCCTTCAGAGCACTCTTACACAGTAGGCTTATTATTAGGCTGACATAAGGCATCGAGTGTGGGCTAAATGTTTGATCTGTCACTTGAGTTTAAAGGTGGTTTCCTGAAGATATGTGGCAGCTCATGGTTAAAAGCTTCTATCATGCTAATCTTTACAACATCAGATTTAAAGAGTTTCTTATAAAGAAGGCTGCACTTGAACTTACTGCTAAATATAAAACTCAGATAACGATTGTGGTTTAATCAGTTGTGTATGAAATAAGTTTCCCTTTAGAGAGGTATAATCCAGATTTCTGATGTTCCTGAGTGTCTGGAGGAGGAGCAGTAATTCTGTTTTTAAGACCCTGTTGGCTTAACTCCTGTCTACTTAGAATAGTAGCCGATGTTTATGAATGAACATCATCATTCCTTTGTTAATACTATGGTAGAGTATTGGCTACTCTTTCTTGTGGAATTATTACAGTTCCTGTAGCTGAACATGTAGTATCAGTTGGACCTCAGAGATTGCAATCAGCAGAAGCATCAAGTGGACTGATAAAAGTCTTTGCCTATACCTGCCATTATCTAGTTATAATTACACTTCTGTGCTGGAAATCAACATAATTACTTTGCTTGTAGAAAACTTAAGAGTAGGAAATGGAATATAGTACAACTTGAAAAAAAATGTGAAATGGATTAAATTGTTTTTATTTTTTCTTTGTGGCAAGCTGTTCCATTAAGGGGGAGTTTATGGAAAATGGGAAGGAGAGAGGGGGAGATTGGTAGTGACAGTTTTGGGGTTTTTTTTGTTTCCCTGATGAGCTTAGATTTAGAAACTTCCTTTACTGTTCTTAAAGCTAACATCTAATTTAGGCACAAGCTAGCTACAAGAGGACAGTAACTTGCTTTCTGCAAGTTCTTGTTTAATCCTTTCACCAAACAAATTAGCTTTTAGTCTTTGAATAAGTACACTCAATGTCTTAGTACTGAATGAAAGGCTTAGGGCTGTATCACCCAGAGAGAGTGTTTTCTGTTTCATGACAATTTAGCTGAATTTTCTTGAAATCCTTGGGGAGGTAAGGCTTTTTATTGATCTCAGCCAGGAAGAGAGAGAGTACATTAATCGCTATACAGAGATCAACAAGCATATGTGATTCTTCTCTAATTTAGTAAGAATATACGAATAAAATATCTTGTTTCTACTAGATGCTGAATCCCCAGCCTGAGAAGACTTTTATTCGCAACAAAGCAGCACAAGTCTTTGCATTGCTTTTTGTTACTGAATATCTCACAAAATGGCCCAAGTTTTTTTTTGATATTCTATCAGTAGTTGACCTTAATCCACGAGGCGTGGACATGTACCTCAGAATCCTTATGGCTGTTGATGCTGAGCTGGTAGACCGGGATGTTGTTCATACATCAGAGGCAAGTTATTATTTTGCATTAACATTTGCTTTGAATTTTCAAAAAGTTATCTTACTTTAATTAGAGCAGAAGTCTTGCAGAGATGTTGTTTTTTTCTTATGGCAACTCTGCCTTAAAGATATTAGTTAGGTGGTTTAAATCCGAAAGCCATATGTTGTTTATAATGCTTTTTATGATTTCATACTTTTCAGTTAAATTTTTTTTTGCTTGAAGAGCTAGCAAACAAATACTAATGGACTGAGTTAACCAATTTAATGTTAGACTGACTCATTTTGAAATGTTAATTTCTTCTAGTGCCTGTTTTAAGGAGTCCTAACATCAAAAAACTGTTTAACGATCTAGAGGACTTTTGCCCTCTGTCTGCCCTTCTTCAGTGTTTGGGCATTGTGGTGGAAAAAAGAGCAAAAGCTAGGGTATTTTGGTTTATTTCTTGCAAGAAAAAGATTGCCCTCTTTATGATTTGAGTTATCTTACTGGGACAAGTGGTGTCTGGTAGTAGGTACAAAAATGCTACTAATTTGACAAGATGCTAATCTATGACAAGACTGATTCATCCTTTTTCATCCTCTGATAGGAGGCTCGTAGGAACACCTTATTAAAAGATACTATGAGGGAACAGTGCATTCCAAGTTTGGTGGAATCGTGGTACCAAATCCTACAAAACTATCAATATAATAACTCAGAGTTGACATGCCAGTGCCTTGAAGTAGTTGGAGCGTATGTATCCTGGATAGATTTGAGCCTGATAGCCAATGAAAGGTAGGCGTCTTTTTGATGTAATATCTTCCCAAAAATAGCCTTGTGCGTGCTGACTGTATTTCTGTGAAACAGAATTAAAACTAACCTTTGAGAAAGGACTTCAATTCTGTGTAAATCTTGTGAGTTTTGTTTTGTTTCTTGTAGAGTGATTGACTTTGCAAGCCAAGCTGTTATAATAGCCAAAATAGACACTACACAGTTTGCTGGGTTCTCCTTAAAATGTATAAAATGCTAAATTTAGTCAGTACAATAGAGTTTAAAGCTGTCTTATAAAAAGAAAACATTGTAAACATACACACAAGTAGTATAAAGCTTCTGTAAAATGCTACTGTGTATGTATAAAAATAAACTTATTTTTTTCTCTGAAGGTTTATAAATATGCTGCTAGGTCACATGTCTGTGGAAGTTCTCCGGGAAGAAGCCTGTGATTGTTTGTTTGAAATTGTAAATAAGGGAATGGACCCGATTGACAAAACGAAATTGGTTGAATCTTTATGTCAAGTATTGCAGTCTGCTGGCCTCTTCAGTATTGATCAGGTTTGTGTACTGATTTTTAAAATAGGAGTGACTCATAGGTTTCTGACAATTCTTAAATAAGCAAATGAACAGAAAACTGTAAGTCCATGATTAAGGAGAATTGGCTGTGCTTCTGCATCAAAGCTGAATACTTGTTAAACTTTTCTCACATTAAATTACCACATTGTTGTTAGTATTCTTTATTCATTTTAAACACGCTGCATTTTGTTTGTCCTTAGCATGAGTTTTTCATTTTTAGAACCAAGGTATTGTGTAACTCTGTTGCTCTCCTAAAGCACGTTGCACTTACTGTTAACGCTGCTTCTGTGTGTCACTGCCTTGAATCTCCTTTTCTGAATGATTCCGTAATAGGTGCTGCAGCCAAGGTAGAGTTTTTTAGGGTGAGATATTAGATGAGCCGTGTGTAACTAGGTAGGGGAAGGATCTTTCTTACAGGAATATGTGCTGTTCTGTGTGTCTCCACCATCAGACATGAGGCTAGAGATTCTTATCCTTAAGCTGGAAAAATATACATACTAACCAAACAAATTCCCTGGCAGTTGTGGTGTTTAAAGAACAGCTGCTTGCTACCTGCCATGGAGAAAGAGGAACCGGTCCTTATGAAGCTGTATTCATTAGCTTGCAAGGCAGTTATCTCCTCATTTTTGAAGCCTTTGTCAAATCTGTATTCCTACTAGAATGCAGAAAATGTTTATTCATCAATTCAAGAGGTGTTCCTCTAAAAATCTTACCTCAGTCTTTCTGAGGAAGGCTTGTTATTCTATGGTATGGTTATGGCAGGGAGAAAAGCACCCACTTGGAGTGACTGGTCTAGGGATGTTTCTCAATTCTGATCAATGTATTTCTGCAAAAGTAAACCATAAATATTAAATATCAACTCATTCTTACAGGCAGTATTGAAAGTTACTGGTTATCAGTATTTCTGAAGTGAGCTACAGCTGTTAATTCTTTGAAGTTTTCCCATAAAAATATTTTCCTCTTACACAGCCTAAAATTGATGGTAGGTATGTGCTTCTGCTTCTATTGTGCTTCTTGTGTAAAGTAAAAAGAGAAAAAACCTAATCTGAAGATATGAAGAAAGCTACTACTATATAATGGAGGACAGTCAAATCTGGCATTCCTTTAATTTTTCTCTCTCCATTCGCTGTGTAAAACGAACCAGATGATTGTATTTTCCATCTAGGAGACAAATGTTGGTTTTACTTCTTCTATGTACTAGACATGGGTAGTACAGTCTGTAAAGTCATGCCATTTAAACCTGAGCTCTGCTAGTATTTTTAATCTGATGTCTTTTCTTGCAGGAAGATGATGTGGATTTTCTGGCCAGATTTTCAAAGCTGGTCAATGGGATGGGGCAAGCGTTAATAGCTAGTTGGACTAAACTGATAAAAAATGGTGATATGAAGAGTGCTCAGGACACTCTGCAAGCTATTGAAGCAAAAGTGGCCCTAATGTTGCAACTGCTAATTCATGAAGATGACGACATCTCATCTAATATCATTGGCTTTTGTTATGACTACCTTCACATCCTGAAACAAGTAAATATGTCTAGCTTCAATTTAACATCACTTTTTGACATATGATTTAGTTTGATTTTTGTGGGAATATATGAATCTCATACTATATGCAAGCTAACTTGCAAAAATAGCTTTTTGACTAATTAGCAATGAATATCTTTAATGGCTGTGGTTGTGCTATTTCTACAGTGCTCTTTAGAAATCTGAAGGGATTGCTCTAAATATTGCCTTAAGAGGAAAGAAGGCTTGCAGATCATATGACTGTTAAAAATGCAAACCTGTCTTTTCCTATTAGACAGTTATAAAAGAGTTACTATATGGAAAATAACACTTGAAATTTATTTTACAGCTTTCTGCACTTTCAGACCAACAAAAAGCTAATGTAGAGGTAAGTATTTTCTTTTTACTAAGGATTCTTTTTTTCAATAACACATTGGATCAGAATCTTTCATTTTGCTGGAACAAATCATGTTTTCTTTATGTGCCTTTAAATGTGCATATGACAACAATTACAAGGGAAGACCTAAAAGTTAGGACAGTATGTTGCATCTTCTAAGTAACTACAGCTGTTTCTTTAAATAGTAAACCTATATTGAATTGTGTATGAAGATAAAAGCTATTTTAGAGCTGGTCTTCCCAAGCAACCCTTAAGCATATGTTGGTGAGCTCCTGTGCAGTCTGTACTGTTGATAGGCTGATTTTAAATCAAGATAGAATAAGAGGGGTTTTTTTTCCTTAAGCTTTATATTTTCATTAAAATTTGCCATAATTCCAAAGGACTGGAAGAAGTATGGGGAGGGTTGTCATAAATTCAACCGTTGGTAGTATCATAAGTTAAACTTATGAAAGAAGCTGCAATTCCAATACAAGTTGCACTTATGATGAGCAGTTATATGTTAAACACTACATTAAACTATAGATTAAGCTTTAAGTTTATATGCTTGAGTTTATACATAAGCTTAAGTTTATATATAAAGCATTAAGGTTAATAAATAAGGTCCAGGTAGTAAATGTGTTTGATTGTTTTCAGCACAGTCCTTTTTTTCATTTATTTCCCCTATACCCTTTTGTACCAATGTGTATGTAGCAATTTAGATGTTGAACTGGTTAGATTGGTGCAGTTGTTTTCTGAGTTAATACAGCTGGCACCTGTGATTCCTTTTCATTTACAAAGAAAACTGAATTCTGTACCCGTTCTAACATGAAAAGTTGAATTTGGATAACTATGGTCTAGATTATCTTGATCTGGCTTTGTCTAATGTCTGTTTAAATTGGATTAGGTAACACAGTAAGAGAAGTTTGATAACATCAGTGAATCTCTTTATTTTTGTTACCGGTCTCTTGTTCTTATAACTGGATCAAACCAAATTAGTAGTGCAATGCAGTTAAGACTTAAAATATGGATGTGTTATTGTCCCCAAACCTGTTATTTTGTTAAACTTGCTTTCATACTAAAGAACTTGGTGTTATGATTATTTATTATTTTTACTGAGCAATTCTTGATGGTTTTTGTTAAACTGAGAACACTAAGTATTCAGAAATAGTGTAAATCTTAGTATTGTCTGTCTTAGGCTTTAAATTGTGTGCTTAGCAGCATTCCTTTAAAGTTTTGCACCTAGGAAGTTCTCACTCTAAACCTGTTCATTATTTGAATGGGAGAAAAAGGCAATCTTGTTTGTTGTGCCTTTGAAGTCCGAAAGTTTTTACACATCAGCAGGATCACATTTTAAATTCTTAAAATGACAAGTGTTTCTAAGCATTTCTGGCTACAAGCAGCATATCACGTTAATGTTTTGCAATTATTTTAACTCCTTACTATAACTTCTTACAGAGAAGCATAGACTTCTCACAGATTATGCTGTCACTTGGTGTCAAAAGAAAGCCTGATTACTTTCTTGCTATTTGACCATGTTCTTCCTCAAAGTATTAAAAGTGTCTATTTCTGCAAGATCACCAAGAATTTTACCTCAGTAACCTAGATTTAATTCATTGGACCATTTTAGTGTTAAAGAACTAGTTAGTTTAACTAGTGTTAAATACCAGTTATAATTATACGGAGCCTTCTCCAATATTCAGTGAACTCGTTCCTTCTAATAGGTAGATGGATATGTCCTGCCCCATTATTTGTTGCTACTTAATATTCTCTTAGACTTCTCTGTTGTCATAGATATAAAAATGGTCTGCTTCTGATGCAGTTTTAATTATTCAGAATAACTTTCTGCCAATTGTATATATTTAGATTTAATACACATTTTTGTAGGTTCCCCAGAACAAACTTAAACTAAAGTAAAGTTAAAATATAATAGATTTTTAAGCACTATTTTGGCTGTGTGTGTCATCCAATTTCTATGTGGCCTGGAAGTGTGAATGGAATTGTGTACTGCCTGTATTTTAAACATTAAATCAGAATTCTAAAACCCCGAGTTTGAGACCTGAGTAGAAATGAGATCGTCTTTATTGCTATTTTAGGACTTGCCAACAGTCCCTACTAAGGTAAAACTGCACATTAGTACTTTAACTGATCTAACATCTTGATGCTGCTGAAAAGGGAAGGTTTTGCTTCTGTTACTCTTGTTTGCTGCTCCTGGCTCTTACTCTTGGATTCTTTGCTGAACCAATTCAGCCTGTTAACCTGTTACTTTTGAGGATGTTGAGCTATTAGAGAAGGTAATGTTACAGCTAAGCTGACCTGCCCCTTTAAAATAGGATCTTGGACAACCTGTTCAGCTTCCTCTGCTTAGTTCAGTTGTCTTAATTGTTTTCCCTGTGAACCGACCAGCACAGATTACACGCAGGAAGCAAAGCCAGATAATACAGTCAGAGACTGAGAGCTCCAAGTCATCTATGCTATTTATCTGGAATGGCGTCTGTGTATTGTTTGGATATAATGCATCTGTTTTAATTTGGACTGCTACTTCTGTTAAACCTCTAAAAATAAAATTCAAATGGGATTTAAAGTATTTGTAAACATTTAACGCTTTAATGTTTACTGTAGGATTTTAACTTCTTGCTTCTTATCACTTGTCTGCTTCTATGCTCACAGTTCTGTTTTTATCTTAGGCAATCATGTTGGCTGTTATGAAGAAGTTGACATATGATGAAGAATACAATTTTGAAAATGAGGTATTGTGTTACATGAATAAACAGACAAATGCAACTTAAATTGCGTGTAGTAAAACTTGCTCGTGCTTTTAAAATCCTTATTTTTTGTAGACTAAGGATTTGAAGGTAGGAAGCAGAAGTCTGTAGGCTGAATTTTTTCCTGTGCAGAAAGCTTTTTTAACCTCTGGGCATGTCTGGATAGGACAAACAACATAGTGAAGGGATATTCAAGCCAGTTTGGTTAGCAGAATATTTCTGGCTGCACTTGTGCAGAACTGTTCCTAGGCAAATACAGCTGTGCTGTTAGCTAAACATAGCCGTTGAGCTGGCTTGTTCAGTGTGAGTTTGCGTGTTTCTGCACATCACTTCTGTCTTGCAAAAAGACTTGAGAAACATTGTGTAATGAAACTCTTTGACATGCTGCTCGACCTACTTCAGATAATCAAACCTCTGCAAAAATAAGCTAAAGGAGGCGGAAGGTCTTTGATTTCACTTTTCTCCCATGGTTGCATCTCTGTCTGCCAGCAATAAGGATTGAATATGTTAGACAGACTTACTTTTGCTCCAGGCCCTTTGGAGAGCTATAGTCTTTAAAAGGTTCACTTAAACTTTATGCAGTCCATCATAAATGTTTCTGTCATTTTAATTTTAAAACTAAGCTAGGCGCCAAGAAAAAGTATCTTTTGAGGAGTGAGTCAATTTTTGAGAATTGGGTCAATAAGGCTTTGCCAAGAGCATTCTCTTTCTTGTACTTTTGGCTAGTTTTCAGTTTGGAAAGCCTTTTTAATATGTTTCTGGACTGAATGCAGTGGATCTCAACATTTTACAAGCAGCCAAAACAGGAGCCTGCTGTTATTTTGCAAGAGCGTAGGGTGAGAATTATTGAATTCTCTGAGTGTGCTATACTGTTCTTGCATGTACATGTTTTTGATTTAGGTGTAATTGTCTAAAACAGTTGTGGATTAATTTAAACAAAAAAATTCACTGACACAAATATTTTGTAGGGGGAAGATGAAGCAATGTTTGTGGAGTACAGAAAACAGTTGAAACTGTTGCTGGACAGACTTGCTCAGGTCTCACCAGAGTTACTGTTGGCATCTGTCCGCAGAGTTTTTAACACTACACTTCAGTAAGTTGGGCTTTTAAACTTGTATACAGTATTTCCTTAGCTTTTTTTGTCTCTTGTAACTGTCAGGGTTTGTAATGAATGTAAATGATGTAGCAAGGTGAATGAATCCAATTGGTAGAATGAGCTTGTTGCAACTTCATAATAAATACAACTTTGGATATTCTTTTGCTCAGCTGCTTAGAAAGCAAAATCTGTGTTTTTGTAACCTTAGAAAAAAACAATAGCTGCCATTTAGAGATGTTTCTTGATCTTTGTCATTTACCTACACAGCAACATTTGGACAGGTGTTCTCTTTACACCTCAAGGAAATGCTTACGAGATGCGGCAAATAATTTTATGTATTACTGCTATCAGAAAACCAAGATTGGATAGGGGAAAAAAAAAAAGTGAAGTATTTTTTCAAAATGGGCAGGATGAATCCTGGAAACTATGCATGTAAATAAAGAAATGTTATTACTAGTTTCCTGACTAGGAGGACAGTTATGTGTATATGAATAGAAATCCAGTATTGTTGGTGTCTTCCTTGTACCTTGCTCTTTGGTGAGCTCTCATTTTAAGTGAAGCTGAATGGCTTTTCCACACATCATAGTAGGTGATTTTGTACATCAATAAGCACTTCAAGAAATCTGTAGCTTTCAAGTTGAACTGTTAAAAGTGCTCTGATGGAGAGGTGCTGTGCTTGTGGATAAAATCTTCCAAAAGCATCCTGAAATACTGCTTAAGTCTTACAGTGTTTTTCTTAGCTTAAATCTATTCTTTTTATGCTGTGCATCTGAAGAAGGTTGAAAAGAAAATACATGGTGGAACTGTTCGTTATTTTTTAAGCTACTACAGACTAACATGATTTTCATGTTCTTTCTCTAGGAATTGGCAGACTACACGATTCATGGAAGTAGAAGTAGCAATAAGGCTGCTGTATATGTTGGCTGAGGCTCTTCCTGTATCTCATGGTGCTCACTTCTCTGGTGATGTTACAAAAGCTACAGCTTTACAAGACATGATGAGAACGGTAAGCATGTGTGTTGTGGGAGCTATTTAGAAATGCTGATAAAGACTGGAACATGCCAGTTCAAATGGCTCGTGTTAATTACCAGCATGTCCACTTACATTGTAGTTTGGTGTTATAAATGGTTAAAATAACTAATGGTTAAAACTTGCTAATGCTTTTATTTGTAGCTGGTGACTTCTGGTGTTAGTGCCTATCAACATACATCGGTGACCCTGGAATTCTTTGAAACAGTCGTTAGATATGAAAAATTCTTTTCTGTTGAACCTCAGCACATTCCAACCGTTCTAGTAAGTTTCATCTCATTTACATTTTTGACTACATAAGTTCTTTAGACTTAGGAAATTTTTTTGTTTTCTGGAAGTTGTTAAAGAAGCTGGGTTTCCTAAATTGTTGGATGATCAGCTTCCCCCTTCCCCGTGTTTACGGATTCTGAGACTGACATACTTACTTGATTTGCAGATGGCATTTTTAGATCACCGTGGTCTTCGCCATACAAGTCCCAAAGTACGAAGTCGAACAGCTTACCTCTTTTCCAGATTTGTCAAGTCTCTTAAGTGAGTAAAGCTGTTACAAATGTATCCAAATTGCACTGAACTTACTATACGTAGCCCTTCACTACAGCACAGTTGTCATTGAAATAGGCTGGACTTCAAAAGGACTGCAGTAAAGTAATATATCAAAACAGTGCTCTAGCAGGGTTGTGCTGTTGTGTAATACTTAACGCAGCAGTAGAAGAATGTGTCCCAGAACGAAGTACTGGAGTACATACGCCTAGCATGTTTTGATTAGATATTAAAACTGATCAACAATGGAAATGTCTGTCCTGTTTTTTCTCAATGAGCAGAGCTGAGAGTGAGTGGATCTGGAGACTCCCAAGAGTAACTCTTCCCAGTCCCTGACCAAATCTGAGTATTTACAGAAATTATACTAAACTGAAGTTTAGTTAGTGTCTTAGAGCCCTTCAGACAGTCTGGTCCTCTTGGTCTTATTTCACAGGAATATATTTAATGTAGAGGCAGGAGAAGCTCCAGGCTGGTTCAGATTTCACAAGGGTCCTATTTTTCGACTGTTAATGAAAATATTTCATTCAGATGAGTGAGGCTATTTATGCATGTTTAAAAAAAAAAAAAAAGAGGGAAAGAAATAAATGTTTATTTCCCACTATGCTGTGTGGCTGTTTGGCCTACAACAAGCACCGTATCCGTAAACTGTTTTTTTCCTACAACAGTGCTATGATACTTAAAGGCGAGTTCTATATTGAGAAGGTAGTTTAGTGTTTAGGTTTACAACTTAAAATGCCAGGAAACCTGTGAAAATGCCCACGCTTCTAAATAGTGTAATGTGCTTGTGTTTTACTTCAGTAAGCAAATGAACCCCTTTATTGAAGATGTTCTGAATAGAATACAAGACCTGCTGGAACTTTCTCCTCCTGTGAGTATTTACAGCATAAATATATAAACGAGGCTTGCACTTACTCATTGATGTGCCTGAGTACTTACTGAATTGTAAGCTTAGCACACAAACATTTAAGCACAAATAATTGTCCTGCTTTTTTGGTGTGAGATCATTTGCATGTTTAAATTTGTACCTGATTTTAATAATCTTGCTTATGCGCGTTTCTGGGAACATAGCCTATGTATGTATAGATATATGTGTGTGTATATATATATACACACATATATAAGACAATCTGTCTGAATTGCATGAAAATAGTGGTTCCTCAACTCTGTTTTCACCTGTACTTGACACTTCTATAATACTTTAGTAGTAAGAGAGTAAAACTACTGTAAATGTAGTTTTACTTAGTCATGATTAAAGAGTAGTATCTTTAAACTTTGAGAAGACAACTTTGATAAAGGACACTTAGTGAATTATGCATGTTATCTTCCATTTTAGGAAAATGGTTACCAGGCTCTGTTAAGCAGTGATGATCAACTTTTCATTTATGAAACAGCTGGAGTATTAATAGTTAACAGCGAATACTCTGCAGAAAGAAAACAGGTTCTAATGAGGAATTTGTTGACTCCACTGATGGAGAAGTTCAAAGTATTGTTAGAAAAGCTGATGATGGCACAAGATGAGGACAGACAGATGGCACTGGCTGACTGCCTCAATCATGCCGTTGGGTTTGCTAGGTAGGTACAGCACAGTGACTGTGTGTGTGTTTCTGGTTTGAGTAAAGGGGAAATATAAAGGATTTATTGGGAGGAGGGGCTGAGTTTCTACCTGTGCTTTATTGACCTAGAAAATCATCAGTGGTTGTAGCATTTCTTATGGTAGCCCAGACTATGAGATAAGTCCACTTAGAAAAGGCTGCTGTGGGTGTAGATACAGAGAATATTGAGCAAGTTTTAAACAAAACAGCATATATTCCTTTCCTCAAAGAGTTGTGTGGAGGTATTCTAATCATATGTTGTTTGTGAATTGTTCGAATTAATTCTCCAAAAACTACCAAAGTGTAGCTACTTCATATTCTATAATGCTATTAATTACTTCCACTGTTTGGCTCCCATTTAATGAAATGTAACATTCTAGTTTAGTGCATGGGTTTTAAAAAGCATATGTTGTTCTTGGTGGTGTTGTTTCTTCATAAGCTTATATATAACTTGGTGTATTGCTTTTACAGCCGAACCAGCAAGGCTTTCAGCAATAAGCAAACTGTAAAACAATGTGGCTGCTCAGAGGTTTATCTGGACTGCTTACAAACATTTTTGCCAGCTCTCAGTTGTCCATTACAAAAAGAAGTTCTGAGAAGTGGTGTCCGCACTTTCCTTCACCGCATGATTATTTGCCTAGAGGAAGAAGTTCTTCCGTTCATTCCTTCTGCCTCTGAACACATGCTTAAAGATTGTGAAGCAAAAGATCTTCAAGAATTCATTCCTCTTATAAACCAAATAACAGCTAAGTTTAAGGTGTGGTATTGCATAAGCTTTTCAGGGTCAAAGTGTTGCCGATGTCTCCTCTTTTCTGTTTTCAGAAAAATAGCTGTGTGTCAGAACCTTATCTCATAATTAATAAATAAGTACATTTCTAAGGCTGCTGCTGGGAAGCATAGTCTTTAACTACAGTTGTGTGTTGCTGGACAATATGTTGAAATGAAAGATCCTAGCTTCGATAGTCTCACCTTGAATACTCACAAGGTACAGTAAAGAGGAGATTAAAGACAAAACCTTGCTTTAGTGTTAGGAAATTAGTATCTGAGTTGCCTCTTAATGGAACTCTAGGTTATGGCTGAATAGCACACACCTTCAGTTTTTCAGTTTGTAAGTGTTCAACTAGTTTAGTGCCCTTACATATATTTCTCACTGCAAGTGGGACATAAATCACAAGTTTATTCTGTAATGCCAGTAGTATTTCAGCTCAGGAAAACTTATTTTTTAAGCATTCGCTAAAGAGAGGTGGCCTGCTGCCAGTTTTAACATTCGAGAGATGCATTTTCTGTAACTACAGTGACTTTAAAATAGCCTCCCTTCATATTTCAGGGAATTTGAAATAGCGTCTATCTGAACAGAAGGATGAGAAATCCTGAGAAAGCTTCTGTTCTTAGGCAGGACTAGAAAATTTTGTGCAAAAGACTTGAAATAAGTCGTGTGTAAGTCAAGATGCAGTAATCCTCATGGTGACCCTGATGCGACTCGCTTTGTTATAAGTAGGTGGTACATGAAAATGCTAACTCTGAATCAAAGCTGAGAATTGTAACAAGCCCTTAAATTCTCATTTCAAAATGTTTGATTTCTGTAGCCAAGTTGAAACCCTCTTCCAATCTCCACAGGCACAGGTTTCACCTTTTCTGCAACAGATGTTTATGCCGCTACTTCATGCTATTTTTGAGGTGTTGCTCCTTCCAGCGGAAGAAAATGACCAGTCTGCTGCTTTAGAAAAACAAATGCTACGGAGAAGTTACTTTGCTTTCCTGCAGACAGTAACTGGCAGTGGAATGAGTGAAGTCATAGCTAATCAAGGTAAGTAGTTCACTTGCTCAAAGGATTGTACTATGGCTAGTCTCATATATGTTTTGTCTACTAAAATTGATGGCCTAGTTCCTATCAAGTACTATTAACTATATTAAGATAGAATGGACTAATGTAAATACAGTATTCAACTTACTTGTTGTGCAAGAATTTGGGTTTGTGGAATCTAGCTATAATAGGCACATTCTTCCTATTGATCTTTTCAGCTTATGTGTGATCACTGGGCCTATAAGGAATGGTATATAAATAGATCTTCATGCATCATTGCACTTGATTGGTGAATCAGAGATCATACAGTATATAACAATGTATAGCAATGTTCAGACTGATGGCCAAGACCACTCACAGCTGCCAGTATCCGTTGTGGTGTTAATTTTCTGAAGGATATCTTAATATTTCTCTAATATTATATTACTATCACCTGATCGTGTTTTCTATGGTAGAAGGCATCATATGACTTATATATGTAGTTACCAGGTTTTCCTCACCCTTAGTTGCCAAACACACATAATACTCTTTATAGCAGGAATTTGAAGTCGAATGTCCGGTTGCTTGATTCTTTAAGTAATTTTCTCAGTTTGTATTCCATCAAAATGGCTCAGAGCTTTAAAGGTGATGAGGTGGAGCTTGGACTTCATTCCTCCATCCTAAAAAAATGGTAATACCTGTGGGAAAGGAAAGGGTGACATCAAGAAGTAGTGAGAGCTTTCTTGAGAGAGGCACTTTGGTAGTTGTGATGGGCCAAGACATTTTTAAAGGATTCAGAGATAAGTATAGATGCAGCACATAAATTTGAAGTGTGATCAAAATATCTCTCCATATATTGGAAGAGAAGTGAACTACTTCAGTGTTGCTGAGTCTTAATTAACTCCTCTATGTTTGGATATAGATGAGAAAACTTGTATTTGTAAGCAGGTTAAAGTACCCTCTCACCTTTGAGTGTATTAAAGGCCAGAAGAGCAATTAAAATTTCCAAACTTAACAAACAGACAAACAAACAAAACCATAAAAACCAAACAATTGCAACCTAAATAAGAGTTGTCTTACATCGTAGGGGAAACTTCCCAAAAATATTTGAGATTTGTGCAAAAAAGAGCTATTTTGAAGTTGAAGCATGTCTTCCAGGTCAGTATTTATATAAAATCGTGTAAGAATACAGAAACATTTTAAGCTGCAAGTTGAAATGACAAGCTCATTTTAATGTGTTTAAGGTGCAGAGAATGTGGAGCGTGTGTTGTTTACTGTCATTCAAGGAGCGGTGGATTACCCAGATCCTATTGCACAGAAGACCTGTTTTATTATTCTTTCTAAGTTGGTGGAGCTTTGGGGTAAGTCTGTCTTCCCGTAATTCCTTTGCAGCTGCTACTAACCATGAAGCAGTAATAGGACATGGAATGTTATTTTTCTTTTCAGGAGGTAAAGATGGACCAGTAGGCTTTGCAGACTTTGTCTACAAGCACATTGTTCCTGCATGTTTCTTAGCACCTTTGAAGCAAACGTTTGACTTAGCAGATGCCCAGACAGTATTGGTGTGTATTACGGACTTTTTCTCTCTTTTTTGCTTTCATTCTTGTGAGGCAGATTCAATCTAAGAAACCTGCAATGGCCATGTGGTATCAAAGACTGTTGTCTCACAAATAAAATCCCTTACGTTTTTTATTGAGGTACCTGGATGATTAATTATTGATATTGTAGTATTGTATTCTGTAGTTCACCTTTTCTCAAAATCAAGCTAGAGAATTGCAGATCTGCGTATTAAGCATTGACCTGTATTACTTATTAAGTAATGTTCAGTGAAAGTGAATGCACACAGGTGGCTGTTCTTCAGTTCATTTTTGGTTCAGCTGTGACAAATTTTCCTGGTTGGAGCGAAACAAAAATTGAAAGGTTGAGGCTGTTATCGTTGTGTGAGGGGAAAATGAGGGAGTAGTGGCATAAAGTAGCTCTTGGTTTTGGCCTTGTTATGTTCCTTGGCTTTAAATAGGTAACCTATAGACTAATTGAAGTCTTAATGTTATTGCAGGCTTTATCAGAATGTGCAGTGACGTTGAAAACCATTCATCTCAAAAGGGTAAGCCTAATAATACTTTGCAGGGGATAACTCTTGCATGTTTCTTTCCAGTGCTTTTGTCAATTTCTAAAAATTAGGTACTTACTAAGATGAATTGCTACTCGACCTTTATATAAAATAATAGGATTACTATAATGCTGTGTAGTGATACAGGATCCAGTAGTTCTGCCCTTTGATAATTTACTGCAAGGTACTGACTCTTCATTAAGGAGAAGAATCTGCTTGCTGATTGTTACTGTGTTTAATCAATCAATTGGCATTCTTCCACTTTTCAGTGTAGTACTTAAGCCAATGTAAAAGAGCAATTAGTGATGTATTATAGAGTATTTCTGTGAAAACTAAAGGTATCTTAGGAGGAGACTGTAGGAGACTAGGTTGAAAAATATTTATGGAAAAAAAAAGAATTTTGCATTGTCTAATGACTAACACACTAAGAGTGTATTTCCATTTTTAATGGGAAATGAAACAATTTCTATGTATGTGTTACCGTTTCCTGTTCTACCCTTTAACTTGCTGGCTAACTTTTCTGTCAAATGCAACTAAAAGTCACAACTATACAAAAATCATAAGAAGTTATTTATAAACTGGCAGAGAAGATATTGTGTTTTAATTGAGGAGGGCTTTGGGGTTTGTTCCTTTTTACCCAAAAGCAATTCAGAGCTAAATCTGTAGGAAATAAAGCTTTGGTAAATGAAATAACTTCCTATTACAAATACTGTTTATTTTAATGCTACTGATACAAATAAGAAAATGATAAGCAAATGATCTCAAATCTTTTGCTCTCATGTGAACCATATACCATGTTCTAGTTCTAGGGTAACTTATGTCTGAGTTAATAAAGTTGATTCACTTTCCTCTGGTAGATGTATTAGGTTATGTTTGTATACTGCCAGTGTACAGTAATCCCTTTTATGATGTGAGGTATCTCATAAATGCAGATAAAGAAAACAAACTAATGTGTTAACCGAAACAGACATATCGGTCTGCTGCTCTCAGAGGTTTGGAAGTTCAATTTTATTACTGTTTAGTCTACTGCAAATCACATAGTCAGTGTTACAAGAAGAAAACCACTACATTCAAGGGTACTTGGCTACTAAATTTCACGAGGGGAGTAGAACAGTAAAGCTGTTGGCAGATACTAATTGCCAGATATTTTTTTTTGGCTTTCACGTGTCAGATAGTGAAATTAGGGGCCTTCTTAGTTAACTGACTTTTACAGATGACGTTTTATGAACCAACTGGCTGTCTTGTAATTCTTGTTTCAGTGCAGCTTGCAGTGCGTTCTTCTGTTATGTAACAAAACATAACAAATTGTAGTAGAATCCTTAAAGCCAAAGTTAAGAAGTGTTTCTATTTGCTAACAGCTGAGAGTAACATGAGCATTTGGTATCTGTTGTGCATAACTTGTCTGTAAAAGTCATGTAGACCACCTGTTTTCAAACTCTTCTGTACCATATAGTATAGGGCTACGACTTCCCGTATGTATGAAAATATGCTTGAACAAATTGTGTACTGCTTTTCTTTAGGGTCCTGAGTGCGTTCAGTATCTTCAGCAAGAGTATTTGCCTTCTTTGCAAGTAGCTCCTGAGATAATTCAGGTAGGAATTCTTGAGGAAAAAGTATCAGAATACTTAGGGTAATAAAAGAAAAATAAGGAATGTTGAATGTATAGGAAGTATGATGATAAAAGCTGTATTGGACACTACAGAAACTTAAGCCACAGAACTGGTTCTCCTGTCAAAAATTATGTCAACATCAAGTGTGTGTTTTGTGTGCTTATTTTGGAGTAGTGTAAGAGGGTTCTCAAAAGTGAAACTTCACACCTGACTGTTGTCTCAACATTAAGCATTGCTAGCCATATGGGTAAGCATTGCCATGAAGAAATTGTTAGATGAATGCTGACAAATTAATTGCAACTGATTTGGATACTATAGTAATTGGGTTTGCTGCATTAGGAGACAACTGTACCTGTGGTAAGACTTTAACTGTAGAACTTTGAAGTGGCGTTAAATATTTGCAAGGATGAAGTGTTATCCCTCTTGCTGGCGCCCAATTGTTTTCTGATCCAAGATTAGAACTTTTTCAAGAAACAGATATTCTGCTGTAATCTAGAGCCTCTTAGTGTGTACATAATGCTGAAGTGTAAATGTTCCTCTGAAGTATTCATTTCAAAGCCACCAAAAGTTACTGGAAAAGTTCAAGGTTTAGAATCTCCTTGATTGCAGTCCTCGTAGATAGTCCTGTTTCTGTCTGTTCAGCTAAAAGTGAATGTGATATCCTGTATTTGAAAATACAATATTTTTCACCCCAGAATGCACTTGTCCTATCATAGCCTATTGCAATTTTTTATCCATAACATGCTGTTCTTCGGTTGCCCATTAGGGAAAATACAAACTGATATCACTGACTTTACATAAAAGGTGTATTCTATAGTCTCCTAACATATCTCAGGTTGTCTTGTTGCTTCATTTAGTATTTCTTTATTTCTCTCTTACAGGAATTCTGTCAAGCACTTCAGCAACCCGATGCTAAAGTTTTTAAAAATTACTTAAAGGTAAGGACTTGTTTTCTTTAAATAGCTTTTAATTGTATTTGAACTTTGTCACACATTTCACTTGTGATAGTGGCCTGAAGTAAAATTGAAATATTGAATTATCTAATAGGTTTTAGCTATAAGGAATCTCTGAATAGTAAAAGCAGTTATTTTGAAAGAAAGAGCAAACAACAACAAATCTAAATCTGTGAAGTTGTCACGTATCCTCATTGGCTTGATATTCTCACAGGTTAATTTAATAGTTGAAATAGCAAAACAGTGATGCTGATTGTAGAGAATGTGTCAGAATGCTTCATTTTTGAGGGCGTGAGTGTGATCAAATAGCACAAGTCACAACCTTGAACCTAGTGTGTTAAACAAGAAAAAAAGCTCTGTCAAACTAATTATCTTACACCTCAACCATTCAATGTCTTGTATTTCTTTTGTCTTAAAATGTTGTGGTTTTTTTTCAATAAATTTTGACAGGTATTCTTCCAGAGAGCGAAGCCCTAAGGAAAGTACTGGAATCTCATCTACCTGTTTCCATAATCCAGAGCCCTGATTGTTAATTTATAAGAACGCTAACTCGTGCCATTCAAACTGGTTTTGTTTTTAAGACATGTTGCTTTGTGCTCACATCAGTACATATTTTAGCCTTTCACAAAAAAGAGAAATGCAAATCCCCTACTTGTGTCTCAAACATGAAGATATGTGACGTGAAAAATTATCTGTATACCTACACAAACCTTTATGTATAGGATGATTTAAGCTTATGCTGTAACGCGTACAGCGATGAAATGACACTTATTTTTGAAATTAAATGTAAAAATCCCGTCAGACCATGGCAATGGTTATTAAAATGTGTACATTTTTGATACTGAGTAAAATGTTTTCATAAGACAAAATTCATTTGTTCATGTATGGTGACATGAAAATAAAACAATCAAAGTCATTCTTGTAGATAGTCATTTCATTGAAGTTGTCTTAATGATAAAATATATATATATACCTCCTATAAAACAGATTGGTTTAATAAATGATTTCATTTAAAAGTAGCATCTGGTTCTATCTTTTTTATAAAACAAAATAAAATTTTATCCAGTGAAATATTAAGTCTCTTTGAATCATTTTGGTTGAATCTTTAGAAGCTGCAGCATTCTTTAACCTCCTGGCTGTTAAATTTGAGTAGAACATGGCATTTTTTTCTTATGTTTAGACAATAAATTGTATTGCAGTCTTGCATGTGGAAGATGCTGGCAGAAAGAATTGGATTCGCTGCAGTGTTTCAGTAGAGTCAATGGTCTAAACAGAGATTTTAGTAGACACTTGCTACTTCTGTCCCAAAATGTATCAGTTGGTCAGTTTGTTTCTTTGCTTGCTTTTTTTCTTTTTTAATTCTGTGACATCCCAGCATTCATAGCTATTCCATAGGGGCAGGAGTAAGCTAGGAATTGTCCCATGCACAGGATTTTAATGCTTTTCTCCAGAAACAAAGATCTGACTTGCCTCTAACATAATCAGATGAGCATTTTTCTACATTATGTGGTGCTGGGTTCTTCACCCAATTTCAATGGAAAATCAATGAGGAGCTGAATCAGAAACAGCAACCAGGGGTGGAGTGTGGTGATGTTTTGAGGATACAAACTTTCATTCCCTCCCTTTTCACTGAGGGAAGAAAGTAGAAACTTTAGCAAAGCTTTTTTCGGTTTTGAATTACAAAGTCATTGTAATGGAGTCGCTCTTAGTTTTCAGAGGAATTAGACTTTAGCTTTCTGAAGTAAAGGTAATGCAGCTGCTTTTAGTACTGCATAAAAGCAGGAAAAAGCCTACACTTAGTAATTCTGTTAGTATAATTGGCTGTGTCACTTGTTTGACAAAGCACGATTTAGATATTATCAAATTACCTCCTCATGAGAAAAGTCTTTAAACGGGCCGCTGCCTAAAGAGACTGCTCTCCTACCCCCGCCATCCCCATGTAGCTTCCTCTGTGTCAAACCTGGTGTTCCCTGAACCCCAGAACGAGCTATTCGGAAGCTGAAATAACAGGAACACTTTCCCTTCAGAGCATCTCACCTGCTGAGGTGGTATCGGGTGAGAAGGGCCATAAAGCAGAGAGTGCAGAGCCTGGGAGTGAGCTGTGCATGGCAGCCATTGGCTTGGCTGTATTATATACCCTGACCTTCCATCTGTGACTCAACGAATGTCCTGTAGGATGAAGGATTAGGTAGTCTAGATCTTCTGAGAAACTTATTTGGTTCAGCCTAAAGAATTCAGAAAGGATTGGTTACTTTCATATGCTTTGACCCTGTTGAATCAGAATAATTTACTGTTGGGGATTCCACAAGGCTTGAGCTGTAAAACAGGATCTGTGGGTTGGTTTCTTTATCTTTAGATAAATATGTAAACACTGATTCTGGCTACTAGCAGGTTGTTTTTTCTGTAATTCCCCTTGAAACCGAGATTTGGGAGCTTCTGCTTGCCCTCAGCAATGCAGAGACCACAGGTCTGCAGCTGTTAGGTTGCATGGTGGGTATGCAGTTCCTACTAATTATCTTTGCAAAGAATGAAAGTTTAGAAATGGATGAGTTTCTACATCTCAGCTTTTAAGAGATTCCTGCTCTGTGCCTTTTTTTTTAATCTGGGCTGCTAAAGATGTGCATGTTACTTGTTATCCCCAAAGAGAAGTCTGGTGCTGAAACCTGTATTTAGAGTATGAACTAGACTCTCCAGGCAGTGTTTAGATGCTTTAACCATATTACAAAAACTACTTCTTGTGAGGTAGGAGAGGAGGAAAAAGATAGATGGGAGCACTCCACTGAAAGATTGCATTGACATTCACATGTTTTCCTTCTTCAGGCAATGGAGGACCTGAATTAAAGGCTGCACCAAACACGAGCACCTGCAGCTTTCCTGTATGACTTAGCATTGCTGCACCTGCATTGGTCAAAATGCCTCTGTCCAGACTGAAGACGCATAAAGCATCATTGTGGTAGTCATTCCTTCTGGAGTGTGTATAAGTAGGAAACACAGCTGCAAGTCTTTAAGTAGACTTTTAAAAGACTCTACACCCCTTACAGAGAGGTAGTGTCTTTTATTTACACGCTGGTGTAATTACTAAAGACAGATAAGTTTTTGAGCCTGCAAGCACTCTACTGGGTGTGAAACAGAGGCAATGAATTCCACACAAGCTGAGGTCAGGGTCTGTTTTTCTCAGGGAATGGCTTATCAATGCACATACAACATTTTAGCAGCTAGTTGCTGACCAGAGAGGCAATCTGCCCTTATCTGCTCCCTTGTCAGCATTGGCACTTGTCTGATTCCGCAAAAAGACAATCTATAGTGCAAAGCTAATCTTGCAAATTAATGATTTTCAAATTTTTCAAAAACTTCAAAGCAATTAAAAATAAATTCAAAGCTATTTAGGAAGCTATTCACCCTTTGGGAGAGTTAGCTTTCCAGCTGGAACTCTCTCGCAAGTGCAGAATACCAAAAGTTTTACTAATTCATTGAACAGAAGTGGAAAGAAGCAAAGTAAAAATTTCTAGAGTGAAGCCATAATGACACTTTCTTTTTTGGTGTCTGTTTTTCCTGTTCTTACATTTGATGTACTGTTTTCCTGTGATTCATGCTGGGAAACATTTAAAGGCTAGAGAAGATCCTCCTTGCATAAGGATCACTGGTTGCTACAAATGTACTCTGGAAAAATGGATAATTTGAATTATGGGAAACATATGAATCATCATCATCAATTCAAGAGCTGGGGAAAACACATGGGCTGGTAACTGTGAAAACAGTCCCAAGAGTGGTGTGACGTGAGATGCTCTGGATCTGAAGTCAGTGCTGACCCTGCTTTGAGCAGGATGTTGGACCAGAGACCTCCAAAGTCCCATTCAACCTTTTATGTCAGTTCCTCAAGAAAATAAGCTTCTAAAATTTGGGAAGATGGTAATTCCAAACAGGAAATGCAGAGGATCAAAAAAAAAAGAGGATAGTCTTGGGTGGGAAGAAAAATAATTCTTTTTACTACAAGGTGTTTCAAAACGATGGAGCCAGTTCGAAGTCACAACACAAGGCATTTTGGGTCCATCGTTTTGAAACACCCTGTATTTTCCATCCATAATGATGTTTCAATTACAGTATGCATAAATGATAAACTTTATCATTTTTTTCCTTATGAAAGCTATACAGACCATTTATTGGAACAGCAACATTACTGGACAGACACACACACATACAAATAGCAAGATATAAATCACCAAGGAAACTTGCTTTAAAACATTTAAGTAAAAAATATGCGAGAGCACGAACGTATGAGAAATACCAAAACTTCGTGAGGTTTAAGAAGAGTGAAACTGAGAGAAATTGCCCGAGGTGGAGAAACATTTCTCTTGGCTGTGCATCCCGTGAACAAGCCTGTGTGGGGGCGGCTCACACGGACACGCGTGACACGGGCGCGACACACGGAGCCGCCTCTGAGCCGCTTTCGCCGCAAAAAATCGCCACGGAAACCCCACCGGAACCGGCCCGAGCTTGTGACCATAGCACCAGCTGAAATACGCGGAGCGACCATTTTGAAGACACGTCCTACTTCCACTTTTCGATGTTTCCCAGTTGTTTCCCGCTCTCGGGCTCCTCCCGCCTCGGGCGCCCCCGCCGCTCCCTCACCCCGGCACAGAGCGGGCGGCGGCTGCACCCTTCCCGCCAGCAGAGCCCGGCAGGCGTGGTGGAGTGGAGCATCTCCCTTACGAGGAAAGGCTGAGGGAGCTGGGGCTCTTTAGCTTGGAGGAGACTGAGGGGTGACCTCGTTAATGTTTATAAATATGTAGAGGGTGAGTGTCATGGGGATGGAGCCAGGCTCTTCTCAGTGACAACCAATGGTAAGACAAGGGGCAATGGGTGCAAACTGGAACACAGGAGGTTCCATTTAAATTTGAGAAGAAGAAACGTCTTCTCAGTGAGGGTGACAGAGCACTGGAACAGGCTGCCCAGGGAGGTTGTGGAGTCTCCTTCTCTGCAGACATTCAAAACCCACCTGGACACCTTCCTGTGTAACCTCATCTGGGTGTTCCTGCTCCGGCGGGGGGATCGGACTGGATGAGCTTTCGAGGTCCCTTCCAACCCCCGACGTTCTGTGGTTCCGTGGCCACCGCGCACCTCAGCTTCGCGCAGGGACGGGCCGGCCAGGCCGGGAGGTACCGGCGGCCGAGGCGGCGCTTCTGCCGCTCCGCCTCCCCAGCGCCGCTGCAGGAAGCCGGAAGCGGCCGGGGCGCTGGGCAGGCAGGGCGAGAGGCGGCTCGGTGCGTGGGGTTGGGGCTGGTGGGCAGAGCAGGGTGAGGGGAGGCCGTGTCGGGCCGACCCGAGGTGGGCGGTGGCGGCGGGAGGGAGCCGCTTTCCCTAGTCTGCCGCCGGTGGGGGCGGCGGGGGGAAGCGGCTCCCAACGCGCCGCCGCCGGGGCGAGGTGGTTTCGGGTTCCCGAGGTGGCGGCGGGGCCTTCCCGGGAGCTGCGGAGGGTCGCGGGCGGCGGCGGAGCCCCGTGAGGCTGCAGCGGGCCCGGCTGTGCGGGCGGAGCGGCCCC